>JASVEL010011837.1:0-536344 GCA_032618575.1 Nicotiana noctiflora
ACGTGGTAGTGGTGGTCGTCCACCTCGTCCGAAAGCTCGAGTTCTCTCCATCTATGAGAGAATTGAATGTCAAAGTTCAGTTTGAATCAATAAAAATCGCACGACAAGGATTTCAAGAATTGAAACTTTCCTCAAAGGTTTGCAGCCTCCCGAGGATAAGTACAAGCATCCCCATACCGATCCACGAGATTCTACTCAATCGGCTCATGACTCGCGAGACCTGTTAACCTAGGCTCTGATACTAACTTGTCACGACTCAAACCCCGGTCGTGATAGCACCCAACACAACACTAGGCAAGCCCGACCGTATTATCCATTAAACTAGTCAATTATTAATTTCATATTATCAATTAAACTTAAATAGTGTGTTTTCATATCAAAATGATACACGTGGAAGTAGAAGCATACAAAATATGGTCCCAACCAAATCGTGGTGTCACAAGTCTGAGCCTCTACAGATAAAACATCCTATACAAACAAGTCTAGGCAAAATGAAGACAATAAAAAGATAAAGAAGGAGAAAATAGGTTCTGCGGACGTCGGCAGCTACCTCGTAGACTCCGCGGAATAGAAATGAATAAGCATCTACGACAACTCAACTGCTCTCTGGCACGTGTGAATCTGCACAAAAAGTGCAGGGGAGTGGGGTGAGTATATTTCAACTCAGTGAGTAATAATAATAAACAATAACTGAAGATAAGAACACATGTACTATCACAAAACAGTTCTAAGGGTAACCTCATAAGTAGGTCATCTCTACAGTTAATACCCCCTTCTCTAGTCCGCATCTATCTCCCCAAGGTCCCATGCTGATCTAGTCCTCACTTGCATCGCTACGGCATACAGCCGATCCAATGTATATATATAAGCATTCATATGTCTATAATGTGGCGGCGTGTAGCCCGCTGCAATATATATATAGGTGTATATATATATGTACAAGTATAATGATGCGGCGTGCAGCCCACTCCAATACATATACCGTTGCGGCGTACAACCCGCTCCATTTAACATCGACGGCGCTCACTGGGGTGTATGCAGACTTCGAAGGGGCTCCCTGGGCCCAAGCGCTATGATGTTGCGGCGTGCAGCCCGATCCACACATATATTACTGCTGCGGCGTGCGGTCCGATCCAATATATATATATATATATATATATATATATATATATATATATATATATATATATACTGCTTGGCGTGCAACTCGATCATATAATATACTCCAGCTCCCACTGAGAATGTGTGCAGACTGAGACTCCGAAGG
This sequence comes from Nicotiana noctiflora, assembly GCA_032618575.1. Lineage (NCBI taxonomy): Eukaryota > Viridiplantae > Streptophyta > Magnoliopsida > Solanales > Solanaceae > Nicotiana > Nicotiana noctiflora. The sequence continues at coordinate 1,268 of JASVEL010011837.1, forward strand.
GGCTCCTACAACCCAAGCGCAATAATACTACGGTGTGCAGTCCGTCCCACTTGTATATTACTGCGGCGTACAGTCCGATCCACATATACATCACTGCGGCGTGTAGTCTGATCCAATGTAGGTATGTACATATAGTACCTCATAATGGCTCCTCGACCCTGTCCCAGTCAGTATAGAGTTGGCCTTTCAGGCTCACTCAGCTAAATCAGGGAATTTCCACCCTAGGTAGTCTCACTCACAGTACACATCTAGTACTGCCCCACAATATGCTATACAACTAATATTATGGCTGAGTGTAAGTTTCCAACATGATATAGGGGTCACCTAGCTCTACAGGTTCTTTAATGCTCAACAGATCGGCACAAGGCCCCAAACATGGCTACTAGCCCAATTAGACAGATATAATCTCATTCACAATCACAGTATACAATACACTATCAGTCGGATAGGACCAAGTCCAATCCCCCAATCACAATGTCACCACGCCCGTCACATGACGGGTGTGTCATCTCAACATAGCACTGTAAAGTGCAAGTACGGGGTTTCAAACCCTCAGTACATTATTTACTACCACCAATCACCTCGGTCTGGTAGAAACCTTAGTCCGCCTTGCGCTTACCTCGCCATTCAACCACCTCGGATGCCAAATTTGTTAAATATCATTGAGAATACATCAATATAGGCTAATTATACACAACCCATTCGAAATAAATCAATTTGCACCAAAACCTACAAAGTTGTCAAAATCCGACTTTTGGTACACTTCTCGAAATATTATAAAAGTTATATTTTCGGAACCCTTATCTCAACACGAGTCCATACATATAAAGTTTTCCAAAATCGGACTCCGTTTGCCTATTCAAATCGACATTTTACCAAAACCCTGGCTTAGGGCTAAATTCCCCCATTAATTCATTTAATTTCAGTGAAATAGGGGAGGATTGTAAGATAAAAACACATAATTGAACTATAAAACATACCTCCGATGAATACCCGTTGAACTCCCAGCAATTTCCCGTGAGTTTCTCTCTCTTAGACTCAACAATGGTGTTTTTGTGATTGAGCCCCGTGAATGGACTATTCTGGAATTTAATTTACTGCCAGACAATTTTACCTTACGCAAACGCGACACTACTCACGCGTTCGCGATGAACAAATGCAGCAGCCCTCGATCTTCCTCTACGCGAACGCGTGGCATCAGTCACGTTCACGGTGGTCAACCGCCTCAGACCTACACGAACGCGGACCTATCTTCGCGATCGTGATGCACCCCATTCTTTACCCTACGCGTTCGCGTCCTTCGCCTCGCGAACATGAAGAACAAAATTCCTCGACCCTCCGATACTGTCACGACCCCAAACCCGGTCGTGATGGCACCCAGCACATTGCTAGGCCAGCCCGACCAATCAACAATGTCAAGGAGCTAGCAGCTCACATTTAACTACTTTTAGGCATAATCAAGATCAAATAATCACAAAGAAAATATTCTAATACGGGGATCACGTCCCAAAAAAACAAAACCTTCCAAAGACCAGGAGTCACGAGTCATGAGCCTCTACAGAGTATAAAAAGTGTGATAGTGTCTACAACGGTGCTCAAGTGCAGAAATAGATACCAACATGAATAAAAGTAAGCTGGAAAGTCAGGTCGTGCGGACGCTGGCAGCTACCTCGACTGTCCAAATGCACTCCCGAGCAGCTATATAATCAGCTCTGCTGTGATATACCTGGATCTGCACACAATGTGCAGGGAGTCGGGTTTGAGTACTTCTAACTCAACGGTAATAAAAGTAAATAATGCTAAAGGAAAGAAAACCACCCAAGGCACTATCTCATGCTACACAATACAGAACTATCTTTTTATTCCTTTCGAGCATATGTGAGGAGATTATTTAGAAATCTTAATTTTTAGCTTTCTTTCTTTCATGATAACATACCAATACCTGGGTACAATCTCAAGCAGTGCAAGTCTGCACTCAAATCAGACTTCGAGGTGATTTTCTTTAACACCTTAACTATTTCCACGAGGAGATCTTGTCAATAAGGCAAATAATGCATGTGTCCCAGTAATGTGTGAGTGCTAAATGTTATGCCACGTAGTACACGTAAACCAATGTATGTATGCCATGCAATGCATATGACGCTGTGGCGTACAACCCGATCCATGCAAAGGCGCCCGCGCTCACTGTGGGGGTTCAGACTCCAGAGGGTCTCCTATAGCCCAAGCGCAATATCAATATCACACCTGCTGTAGCGCGCAACCCGATCCAAATACCACTGCAGCGTGCAGTCCGATCCATGCATGTGTATGCATATGCTCACATAAATCGTCATGCTACAACATATGGCCCTCGGCCCCAATCATTCTAACAAATAATCAAGAAAAGCCCCTCGGGCAAAAGTATCATATTAGCTCACAGCTAGAAATGTCATTAAGACCTTGTTCAAGTTTTTCATAACCTTATAAAAATGCGAAGTAGCAAAATACCATTTAAAAGCCTTAGACCGAGACAAAAATATGCACAGTGTTATCAAGACAGTGATACCAATCCCTGAAGGATTCAAATAATCGGCACGAATCCCAAGCATGATAATTAGTCCAATTCATGATAATTATTATCTTTTATTAGAATGTCAATTCAATTCCAAGCAATTAGGTGTTATTATTCATTACGTGGGATGGACCAAGTCATAATCCCCAATGTTGCTCTACCCCACGCCCGTTATCCGGCGTGTAAGTCACCTCAATACAGCACTAAGATGTGCCAGTCTAGAGTTTACTAACCCTCAAGACATCATTTACGAGTATTACCCACTTCGAACCGGCGAAAACTCAAGCTCCGCGACGCCTTAGCTCCTCAAACCAGCATCCATGTACGCCAAAACTAGCCAAATTCAGTACAAATATATCAAAAAAGGCTAACGGAACAACACCCAATCAAACACAATCAAATTACATGAAAAACCACAAAAGCTGCCAAAACCCGGCTTTCAGTACGCTTCTCAAAAAATTACAAAAGTTACATATTTGGATTCCTTATCTCAACACGAGTCCATACATATAAAGTTTATTAAAATCAGACTCCGTTTGCCCATTCAAATAGATGATTTACCATAACCCAGGCTTAGGGCATAAATCCCCCATTAATCCTCCCATTTACAGTGAAATAATTGAAGATTCTAAGATAAAATCGCGTATTTAGACCATAGAACTTACCTCCAATGTTTACCCGGTGAAATACCCACTTGAAGCTCTCCAAAATCATCCAAACGAAATGAAATCAACGAAAGAAATAAACCAATTTCGTGTAAAAAAAGTATATGCCCGTGCTTCGTCGAGTTGTACCTTGCATTGTGCTATACAAGTTGTACATCCTATTGCTCCACCAGTCCTTTTCCATCGATCATAACTTCCAGTATAAATGTCCAAATTACGAGTTCTTTAGCTTTCTGGAAACTAGACACGAATAGCTCCAACTTTCGTGTGTTGCACCTTTTGTGATTCCTTATAGATTACAAGATATCAGCTCCCAAAGTAGCCAAAAAGCTACTGAAAATCTGCTGCAACAGCAGCTTTTTCCAAAATCAAAAATGCCCGTTAGGCATCAGAAATCACCCCGAGGACCTCGGGACCTCAACCAAAAATAAAAACTCAACCTAATACTTCGTTCAAACTTGCTCGGATCATAAAAATGGTACCTTAAACATCAAAAATCACCAAAATCGTAGAATTCGATTCAAAGTTAAACTTAAACTTTCAAAATTCACATTCGATCAAAAACCCGACCAAACGATGTCCGAATGATCTGAAAATTTGCAGACATATCCAAAATCACCTAACGAAGCTACTGCAACTGTTGGAATTCCATTCCGACTCCCGGATCAAAATATCACCTATCGATCGAATTACACCAAAATTCCAACTTCGCCAAAATAGGCTAACTTCTTCACCGGACCTTCAAAATTACTTCCGATTGCGCTCCTAAGTCTTAAATCATCCCCCGAAACTAACTGAATCATCGGAATTCAGTTCCGAGTCCTCTAACTCATAAGTCAATATTGGGTTGACTTTTCCAATTTAAGCTTTCCTAAAAGAGATTAATTGTCCCATTTCCTACAAAAATCGATCCGAATTGACTCAAAGTTTGCACACAAGTCATATTCGACATTACGGACTTGCACCAACTTTTGGAATCGCATTTCGACCCCGATATCAAAATTTTCACTTTTGGTCGAATTTTCTCATAAACCTTCAAATTCCTATATTTAGCCAAATGACTTCAAAATGACCTCCGGACATTCGAATTCACTTCCGATCGCGTTCCCAACTCCAAAATCACCATACGGATCTATTCCCAGACTGGGAATCCCAAATAGACATCTATAACTCTAAAATGCCTTCCAACCCAAATTTATGAAATTCTTCTAAAATACTAACTTCCACCATATACGTCGAAATGCTCACGGGTTATCAAAACCAAATCCGGACATACGCCCAAGTGCAAAATCGTCATACGAGCATGCTGAAACTTTTAGATCCCAATTTTGAGGTCATTTACTCAAAATTCCAATCCTAGTTCATTTCTTCAACTTTAAGCTTTCAAAATGAGAATTTCCATTTAGATTTGACTCCAAACTTCCTGAATTTCAATTCTGACCATACACACAAGTCATTATACCTGAGATGAAGTTGTTCATGGCCTGAATCTGCTGAATGACGTGTCGGAGCTAAAAATGACCGGTCGGGTCGTTACAATCTCCCCTACTTAAACATACGTTCGTCCTCGAACGTGCTGAGAACTACAACGATGTAGTCTCAAATACCTTGTTTAACACATCATGCACCTTCCCGTGCTACCACTACTTAGTTGAACACATTAGCTATATAATTCTGTAGATACAATTCTTTGTTCAAGCAAATAAGCCATTAGGCCAAATTCCAACACCCTGAATTTCCTGCCAAGTTTGTTTCCATCATTCGACCACCATATCAATCTCCACATGTTTTACCTAAACATTAATGCATAACTTTGTTGAATTTACACTTCGCATCAGTTACTCATATGACCACAATAACATTCTTTATTAACTGCAGTTGCCTACAATACCCAAATACCGATGGAAACCTATTATTAGTTGAAGTCTTATTCCAACACTTTCATATACTGCCAACGATAAATAAAACACGGGCTAAACCGTAACAATTCCTCATATCAACCATTTATGAAGCCATTTCTCTTTTGACTGATATTACAACGGATTTTGGAGCCAAACCTCGATATTACCTTTCTATCTAGCTGAAATCACGTTTGTTCGCACTAATTAATGACTCCAACGATCATTTTGATTACAACACACCAAAGTGGTAATATGACACCTCCTCATCGGCCTAAGCCACGACGAGCAAAACACAGGCTCCAATATCAAATGATCTGAACTCACTCGAATCATGACAACTGACTCACACAAAAGAGCTGTAATTCAAATTCCTCAATTCCATCATAACACATAACTGAGATCCCGTCTCACATCATAGAATTAGAGTACCTGAACCCTCATTGAAATGTCATAACATCACGTGGCCTTGCCATGACTCACGATTCTATCCAAGCACTATTACTCATGGAGAACCTCAAGTCACCATGCTCAAAACGCTTAGCCACACACATATTTAGGTCTGAACTCAAGCAATCAATCACACCCGCGGTGATACATTTAATATATGCTATCAAATCCTGAATGGACACAACTGATGTGTTATTGCCCTAGTTGTACCCAATACGGACTATTCCTTAGAAGCTAGGAAGTATTGTATACAAAGTAACTTATAGGAAACTATATTTTCCACATCACACTGTTGCGGCGCGCAACCCTTTACAATAACATACACGTGGCGGCGTGCCACCCGATCCAGATACCATACATGTGGTGGCATGCCACCCGATCCGGATAACCCGTGGCGGCGTGCCACCTGATCCGCGCATAAATCTCGCAAGAGGAAATGCATATCAAGTCAAGTTGCTCATTACAACAAACATATATATAGCCACAGGCTCGGCTGCATAAAACGCATCCGACAACGTTCCTCAATACCGGAACTGAATCAATGGTAGATACCTCTACACTGACATCTGCCACAAAGTCCCAACTAACAAAGCAATACCTACCAGCCATCCGCTGTCCCTAGGGTACATCTACCTTGCGGGAGAAAATAGTCCATATCACATTAGTCTAGACAACCTGACTTATGACAACCAGTCTGCAATCGTATATCATTATTCAAATTCATCATATCAAGTAAAGAGAGAGCCGCAAGGGCTTCCAATTTTCAATAATCGCTATACGGTGCCGATACACATGATATACCAACACTGCGTAGGCGGATTACGAGAACTTCTAGTCTCCAGCACGTATATAGCACATGAATCGCTATGCCTGATTCCACACTTCTCCGTACGAATACATAACACACATCAAGCATCCATCTCTGCCACAAAAGCCATTCAGAATTTTCACTATGCCATCGACAACTCAATCATCACCGTCAATCCAACAAGAGGGTACCACCATACCACTAGATACTATCAATTTACATTGCATTGCCCTTTTTGACCATATACTCTGCCAAATCACTAGAATAGCAGTACCATTTTCCTTAATCACCAGAAAGTTTTCTTTTCAGATTATCTACAGCTGCCCGTGCTGCTTGAGAGTTTTAATGAGTTCCCGTATAATATGAACTGATCTCAAAACCCTTAACATGCCATTATTAGCTTTCCATAACACATCGTAAACTCTTTATTCCAATTCATTGCATAAGTTTAACTTCCAGGACTGAGTCTTTTTACCCACGTCGAGCTACGCAACTGCCAGCACTCAATAGCTTTGTTGCACTATATCTGGAAGACTCATTACTTCGAACACATACCTGGAGTTAATCGTATCCTTATCATACCGTTCCGGTTTATTAACAAGTTGCTCCATTTACCCAATTTCCTTTCTGATTCATCTTAATTTTAATATTCTCTTTACTGTAGCACCACAATACCTCAACTCATGTTACCCCACGAGACTCGTACATAAGACCACACGGTCTATGACCCATAGACCACTGAATACTCTCTCAATGTTTCCCAGAAGTACCACATTCTACAACACTTTATTTTGAAGAATTTCCTGCGATCTTGAATTTGTTATCATTACTTGCCGGTATGGATACATAGAATCCCATCATTCACATGATATAACACAAGCCTTAATCTTTTCTAACGAAACTGTCGTCTTTAGCCACATACACAATCTTAAGGCACCTGAATGTTACAAGCAAAATCTTAAACACTACAAAACCATTCTCGGGCGTCATTCACCCATACTCAGCTGTAATTCAACTGTCCTATTTAACAGAACCACTCGTGTTTTGTTAGAACTCTAACATCGCAGAACATGATTACTTACAAGTACAATTCGCTATCTTTCTTTTCTATACACCAAACATTCCTTACCAACAGTAGTTCAAAATATCCTAGTATTTCTTCACATCTACGAAGCACCATAACCTTGTCAAAATTTTGCCAACAAACTTAAAGATAGTGCCCACATAGCACACAACTATGCAATTAGTTATTTAATAGCAACCTCTCCAACTTGGCTCGAAGCCATTCACCAAAGCACGTTTAACCACTCATAGCATTATTACTCAAGTGATGCCGAAATGTTACAATGAGATTAAACTCGAGTCATTTATAAGCTTTGGCGGAGACTCGAATCATCAAAAATCTTAATTCTTTTGCACTTCTTGTATTCATTCACACACAACAGCTTATCCCATTCCTTAGGTGACAAAAATCTTTTCTAAGTATCAAATTTTCCAAAAATTTCGTCAGAGTTTCCTTTGTAATATGGCCTATCCACCTGCAAGAGAATCACCAAAACCATCCTAACAATACATCGGAAATTTGACAAGACATCATAATGCACATAGCATAACACATTTGATCTTTCTAAGCCTGAGCTCATACTACCATACGTAATGCATTTGACATTTTCACTAAGAGACATGAACATATTGACCACGCCCATAGCTAGGGGCTACACAACAAATCACAATAAGAGTCTAACACCTAACAGCTCATCCGTTATCAAGATGCCATTTCCACAATTGGGAATAATACAAGTCATACAATCTTCATAATACCAGTTCGTAAAATCAGCACTGTGGTGCTCAAGTCACAGACAAAGATTTGGCCTTAAGTCCTCCCGACTGGCCCAACATAAACTCACGGAGATTATATCTTGCCCCTCAATCGGGGAATCACAAGCCATCAAGGAAATTATATTACTGAGCGTTCGAGTGCGCGTACATGCGTATGGCAGGAATTTCCAAGAATTATATCTCAAGCTGAATCAAGTGAGCACGATAAGAATTCCAAGAAATGTGAAGTGTTTCCTAAAGGTTCGCAACCTCCCGAGGATAAGTATAGGCGTCCCCGTACCGATCCACAAGACTCTACCAACCGGCTCAAGACTCATGAGGCCTAGTAAACCTAGGCTCTGATACCAATTTGTCACGACCCCAAACCCGGTCGTGATGGCGCCCAGCACACTGCTAGTCCAGCCCGACCAATCAACAAAGTCACGGAGCCAGGAGCTCACATTTAACCACTTTTAGGCATAATCAAGATCAAATAATCACAAAGAAAATATTCCAATACGGGAATCACGTCCAAAACCAACGAAACCTTCTAAAGACCATGAGTCATGAGTCATAAGCCTCTACAAAGTATATAAACTGTGATAGTGTCTACAACGGTGCTCAAGTGCAGAAATAGATATCAACATGAATAAAAGTAAGCTGGAAAGTCAGGTCCTGCAGATGCTGGCAACTACCTCGACTGTCCAAATGCACTCCCGAGCAGCTATAGAATCAGCTCTACTGTGATGTACCTGGATCTACGCACAAGGTCCAGGGAGTGGGGTGTGAGTACTTCCAACTCAACGGTAATAAAAGTAAATACTCCTGAAGGAAAGAAAACCACGTAAGGCACTATCTCATGCTACACAATACAGAACTATCTTTTTATTCCTTTCCAGCATATGTGAGTAGATTATTTAGAAATCTCAATTTTTAGCTTTCTTTCTTTCATGATAACATACAAATACCTGGGTACAATCTCAAAAAGTGCAAGTCTATACTCAAATCAGCCCCTCGGGCTCAGCACTCCTTAACAATTTTCACCAGGAGATCTGGTCAATAAGGCAAATAATGCATGTGTGCCAGTAATGTATGAGTGCTAAATGTTATGCCACATAGTACATGTAAACCAATATATGTATGACATGCAATTCATATGACGTTGTGGCATACAGCCCGATCCATGCAAAGGCGCTCGCGCTCACTGTGGGCGTTCTAACTCCGGAGGGGCTCCTATAGCCAAAGCGCAATATCAATATCACACCTGCTGCGGCGCGCAGCCCGATCCAAATACCACTTCTGCGTGCAGTCCGATCCATGCATGTGTATGAATATGCTCAAATAAATCGTCATGCTCTAACATATGGCCCTCGGCCCCAATCAGTCTAACAAATAATCAAGATAAGCCCCTCGGGCAACAGTATCATATTAGCTCATAGCTAGAAATGTCATTAAGACATTGTTCAAGTTTTTCATAACCTTATAAAAATGCTGAGTAGCAAAATACCATTTAAAAACCTTAGACCGAGACAAAGATATGCACAGTGTTATCAAGACAGTGATACCAATCCGTGAAGGATTCAAATAATCGGCACGAAGTCCAAGCATGATAATTAGTCCAATTCATGATAATTAATTTCGTTTATTAGGATGTCAATTCAATTTCAAGCAATTAGGTGTTATTATTCATTACGCGGGATGGACCATGTCACAATCCCCAATGGTGCTCTACCCCACGTCCGTTATTCGGCGTGCAAGTCACCTCAATACAGCACTAAGATGTGTAAGCCCGGGGTTTACTAACCCTCAAGACATCATTTACGAGTATTACCCACTTCGATCCAGCGAAAACTCAAGTTCTACGACGCCTTAGCTCGTCAAACCAACATCCATGCACGCCAAAACTAGCCAAATTTAGTACAAATATATCAAAATAGGCTAACGGAACAACACCCAATCGAACACAATCAAATTACATGAAAAACCACAAAGTTGCCATAACCCGACTTTTGGTACGCTTCTCGAAAAATTACAAAAGTTACATATTCGGATTCCTTATCTCAACATGAGTCCATACATATAAAGTTTTTCAAAATCAGACTCCGTTTACCCATTCAAATAGATGATTTACCATAACCCAGGATTAGGGCAAAAATCCCCCATTAATCCTCACATTTACAGTGAAATAATTGAAGATTCTAAGATAAAATCGCGTATTTAGACCATAAAACTTACCTCCAATGTTTACCCAATGAAATCCTCTCTTGAAGCTCTCCAAAATCATCCAAATGAAATGAAATCAATGAAAGAAATAACCCAATTTCGTGTAAAAAAAACAATCTGCCTGTGCTTTGTCGAGTTGTACCTTCCACCTGTGCTATACATGTTGTACATCCTATTGCTCCAGCAGTCCTTTTCCGTCGATCCTAACATCGAGTACAGATGTCCAAATTATGAGTTCTTTTGCGTTCTGGAAACTAGACACGATGATCTACAACTTTCATGTTTTGCACGTTTTGTGATTTCATATAGATTACAAGATATCAACTCCCAAAGTAGCCAAAAAGCTGCTGAACATCTGCTGCAACAGCAGCTTTTTCCAAAACCAAAAATGCCCATTAGGCATCCGAAATCCCACCGAGGCCCTCGGGACCTCAACCAAAAACACAAACTCAACCTAATACTTGATTCAAACTTGCTCGAATCATAAAAATGGTACCTTAAACATCAAAAATCACCAAAATCCTAGAATTCGAATCAAACTTAAACTTAAACTTTCAAAATTCACATTCGATCAAAACCCCGACCAAACGATGTCGGCATGACCTTAAAATTTGCGTACATATCCAAAATCACCTAACGAAGCTACTGCAACTGTCGTAATTCCATTTCGACTCCCGGATCAAAATATCACCTATCGATCGGATTTCGCCAAAATTCCAACTTCGCCAAATTAGGCTAACTTCTTCACCGGACCTCCAAAATTACTTCCGATTGCGCTTCTAAGTCTTAAATCATCTCCCGAAACTAACAGAATCATCGGAATTTAGTTTTGAGCCCTCTAACTCATAGGTCAATGTTGGATTGACTTTTCCAACTTAAGCTTTCCTTAAATAGATTAATTGTTCCATTTCCTACCAAAATCGATCCGAATTGACTCAAAGTTTGCACACAAGTCACATTCGACATTACGGAATTGCATCAACTTTTGGAATCGCATTCCGACCCCAATATCAAAATTTTCATTTTCGGTCGAATTTTCTCACAAACCTTCAAATTCCTATATTTAGCCAAATGACTTCAAAATGACCTACGGACATCCGAATTCACTTCCGATCGCGTTCCCAACTCCAAAATCACCATACGGATCTATTCTTATACTCGGACTCCCAAATGGACATCTATAACTCTAAAATTCCTTCCAACCCAATTTTATGAAATTCTTCTAAAATACTAACTTCCACCATATACGTCGAAATGCTCACGGGTTATCAAAAACCAAATTCAGAAATACGCCCAAGTTCAAAATCATCATACGAGAACTTTTAGATCCTAATTATGAGGTCATTTACTCAAAATTCCAATCCTTGTTCATTTCTTCAACTTGACTCCACACATCAAAATGAGAATTTCCATTTAGATTAGACTCCACGCTTACTAGGTGAGCCTAATTTGTGAGAATTAGATTGAAATTGGTGTTCGTGTCACGACCATAGTTCATGAATCGTGAACATGTCACGACGGCACCCAGTTCTCACGACTAGGTAAGCCTAACACAATGCGGAATATACACTTTCATGAACAAAAAGTAAAATAACAGCGGAATGATGTAAAAGAAATGTAATAAGTGTCGCTCGGCACATACACTTCGCCAAATATCAGAAGAAAACACACTACCAAGACCCGGAAACTCATGGGCAACACAGACTAAGAAAAAGTACAAGTATGGCTCTATACATCAAGAGTGTCTATACAACGAAAATAAGGAAATAGCTTGTATCACTAATGAGAATGGAAGAAGACTCTCCGGATCTGCGAACGTAGCAGATCATACCTCAAATCTCCTGAAGATTCTCCTAAATCACCTGTAGTGTGACTGATCTGAAGTACCTGGATCTGCACAACAAAAGTGTGCAGAAGAGTAGTATGCGTACACCATGGCGGTACTCAGTAAGTGCCAAGCAAACCTTGATGGAGTAGTGACGAGGAAGGTCAGGGCTCTACCGAGAAATAATAAAATAATGATAATAATAATAATCGAGCAGTTCAAATAAGAATAAGACTGAAATAACAGCAATGAAGTAAATACTACAACCGTCTACAATTAAGCTAACAAGGAGAAATCAACACAATAATGTACAAAATCAACAAGTCCAGGATCTCCAGGAATTGAACCCGCAGTACCTCTCTATACTCAGCAACTCAGGATCTTCGGGAGTTGAACCCGCAGTCCATATATCAGTCTCACAGGATCTCCGGGAATTGAACCCGCAGTTCTTGTCTCAGTATCACAGGATCTCCCAAAATTGTATTCGTAGTTCGTATACAGTACATCTGGGTCTCCGGGAATCGAACCCGCAACCCTCGGATCTCCGAGAATTGAACTCGCAGTCCGTGTCTCAATATCTCAGAATCTCCAGGAATTGAACCCGAATCCATATATCAGTATCTCTAGGTCTCCGGGAATTGAACCCGCAGCACTCGGATCTCTGGGAATTGAACCCGCAGTATACAAACACAAACACAACCAATAAGGTCATAAACACAGAGAAATATGAAGTACATAGCTACAAATATACACCAAATCCAGTCTCAACAAGTTCCAGGAGGTTCAATTAAGACAAGTAGCCACTTAGACAGATAATCCAATCTAATCATGCTTCTCTAACCATCAGATAAGTCTTACAACTGAATCAAGTAAATATAAAAAATATCACAATTTGAACAGTTCAAGCAAGATGGTTTTTCAACATCTGCGCAAGTATACGCCTGTCACCTCACGTACAAGGCATTTAAACCAGAACATAATAACCTAGGGGAGAAGGTTCCCCCACGCACGGTTAGAGAAGTCATTTACTTCAATTCCGGTACAAAACTTCTAAGAAATGACTCCATTACCATGAGTATCGGCCTCCACGGGTGTACAATCTGATCGGAATCAATAGATATGCATCAAAATAGGATAAAAGGACATTACCTAATCGAAACATCTCGATTTACACAAAAACCACAAAGTTGCCGAAACTCGACTTTTGATACGCTTCTCGAAAAATTACAAAACTTACATTTTCGGAATCCACATCTCAACACGAGTCCATACATATAAAGTTTATCAAAATTGGACTCTGTTTGCCCATTCAAATTGATGATTTATCATAACTCAGGCTTAGAGCAAAAATCCCCCATTAATCCTTCCATTTTCAGTTAAATAGATGAAGATTCTAAGATAAAATTGTGTATTTAGACCATAAAACTTACCTCCAATATTTTCCCGATTGAATTCCCTTCAAATCCCATGACTTAGCTCTCAAGGAACTCAAAAATTGAGGAGATACAATATAAGTTCGCGACTGAAATGTTCTGGTTTAAACCATTCAGTCAGGCCAGTTATCTCTATGTGATCGCAGCCCTTGCCTTGCGATCGCTGTGAATAAAATTTTTAAGGGTCCTCGTTTCCTTCTACGCGATCGCGTGAACCCTTATGTGATCGCGATTCCCAGCTGAACAACACTACGCGATCGCGACCCCGCTATTGCGTTCGCATTGAACCCAATCCTGACCTTACGCGATCGCATCCCACTCTTCGTGATCGCGAAGAGTAAAAATTCCTGTGCTCTCTAGTACTCTATGCGATCGCATGGCTACTAATGCGAAAACGAAGAGCAAATGTCTGCTGCACTTATGACAGCAGACCTGACCCCTCATTTAGCAAAAAATAGTCCGTTTGGACCTTCGAATTCATCCCGAGGCCCCGGGACCCCAACGAAAACCACCAACCTACTCCAAAACTCGATACGAACTTGTTCCAATTATAAAAACACGCCCTTAAACACGAAAATCATCAAATCAAGGCAAATTCAAGCCTAAGTTTCAACTAGAACTTCCGAAACTAACATCCAATCAAAAACCCGACAAAACGATGTCATAATGACCTGAAAATTTGCATACATATCTAAAATCATCTAACGAAGCTACTACAACTGTCGTAATTCTATTCCGAATCCTGGATCAAAGTGTCAACTATCGATCGAATTTCCAAAAATTCCAAAGTTTGGCATTTTAAGCCTAAATGAGCTACAGACCTCCAAAATATATTCCGAACGTGTTCCCAACCCCGAAATCACCTAACGGAGCTAATGGAACCATCGAATTTCCGTTCTGAGGTCATCTTAACACAGTTCTGAATACGGGCCATCTGTCAACTATAAAGCTCTCATTTAGGGACTAAGTATCCCAAAACACTCCAAATTTTAGAACCGAACCTCCCGACAAACCACAATAGCATAAATGAACTTAGGGGAACAGTTAAATTGGGTATCGGGGCATAAGTTTCAAAAACGACCGGCCGGGTTGTTACATCTTCCCACACTTAAAGATTTGTTCATCCTCGAACGAGCATAGAAAACATACCTGGAGTGGTGAAAAGATGAGGGTACTGGTTGCGCATATCCTGCTCGGTCTCCCAAGTCGCCTCCTCGGCCGTCTGACCCCGCCACTAGACCTTCACTGAAGCAATGTTCTTTGACCCCGCCACACTAGACCTTCACTGAAGCACTATCCAGAATGCCCACTGGCTCCTCAACATAAGACAGATCCTCGTATAGCTGAACAGAAGTGAAATCCAATACGTGCGACGGGTCACCATGGTATCTCCGGAGCATAGAGACAAGAAATACGGGATGAACTCCGGCTAGGCTGGGAGGTAAGGCCAACTCATAAGAAACCTCTCCAACACGCTCTAAAATCTCAAAAGGGCCAATGAATCTCGAACTCAGCTTCACCTTCTTCCAAAACCTCATGACGCCCTTCATGGGCGAGACCCGAAGTAGAGCCCTCTCGCCAACCATAAAACCCACATCGCGGACCATCTTGTCCGCATAACTCTTCTGTCTAGACTGGGCTACACAGAGTCTATCCTGAATCACCTTGACCTTGTCCATTGCATCCTGGACCATCTCAGTACCTAGCAGCCTAGCCTCGCCCGGCTCGAATCAACCCACTGGGGACCTGCACCTCCTACCATATAGGGCCTCACACGGTGCCATCTGAATGCTGGACTGATAGCTATTGTTATAAGAAAATTCTTCCAGTGGAAAGAAATGATCCCATGAACCTCCAAACTCAATCATGCACGCACGGAGCATATCCTCCAAAATCTGAATAGTGCGCTCATACTGGCCATCCGTCTAAGGGTGAAACGTTGTGCTCAGCTCCACCCGAGTGCCTAACACCTGCTGCACGGCTCTCCAGAAATGTGAAGTAAACTGAGTGCCTCTGTCTGAAATAATGGAAAATAGAATACCATGCAGCCGGACTATCTCCCTAATGTAGATCTCCGCCAGCCGCTTCGATGAGTAAGTGGTGCACACAGGTATGAAATGGGCGGACTTGGTCAACCGATCCATAATAACCCAAATGGAATCGAACTTCCTCACAGTCTGTGGAAGTACAGATACGAAGTCCATAGTGATGCGCTCCCATTACAACTCTAGGATCTCAATCTGCTGCATTAACCCACTCGGATGTTGATGCTCATAATTCACCTGCTAGAAGTTGAGGCACCTAGAAACATAGTCAACTATATCCTTCTTCATCCGCCTCCACCAGTAATGCTGCCTCTAGTCCTGATACATCTTCGCGGCACCCCGATGGATGGAATACCGTGAGCTATGGTCTTCTGCTAGAATCACCTCTCGAAGATCATCTACATTGGGTACACAAATACGCCCCTGCATCCTCATCACTCTGTCATCCCCAATGGTGACATCTTGGGCATCACCACGCTGAACCTTGTCCTGAAGGTCCTGCAAATAAGGGTCATCAAATTGCCGCTCTCTAATACGATCAAATAGAGAAGACCGAGAAACCACACAGGCCAGAATCCGGCTGGGCTCCGAAAGAACCAATCTAACAAAATGTCTGGCTAAAGCATGAACATCCATCGCCCTAGGCCTTTCCGAAGCTGGTAAATATTCCAAACTCCCCAAACTCTCTGCCCGACGACTCAAGGCATCGTCAACTACATTGGCCTTGCCCGGATGATAGAGAATAGTAATATCATAGTCCTTCAACAGCTCCAACCATCTTCTCTGATGCATGTTCAGGTCCTTCTGCTTAAGCAAGTGCTGCAAGATCTGATGATAAGTGTAGATCTCACAAGGAACCCCATACAAATAATGAAGCCAAATATTCAAGGCGTGAACAATGGAAACTAGCTCAAGATCGTGGACATGGTAGTTCTTTTCATGTACCTTCAATTGTGGGGACGGGTAGGCAATCACCTTACCGTCATGAATCAATACTGTGCCGAGTCCAACTCATAAGGCATCACAATATACCTTATAAGACCCCGAACCAGTAGGCAACATCAAGATGGGGGCTGAAGTTAAAGCTGTCTTGAGCTTTTGAAAGCTCGCCTCACTCTCCTCTGTCCACTGAAAAGGGGCACCCTTTTGGGTCAATCTGGTCATAAGTGTTGTGATCGAAGAGAACCCCTCTACAAAATGACGGTAATAACCTGACAGGCCAAGAAAGCTACAAATCTCAGTAGCTGTGGAGCGCTTGGGCCAACTCTGCACGGCCTCCACCTTTCTCGAATCCACTCGAATACCCTCGCTCGACACCACGTGGCCTAGAAATGCCACTGAACTCAGCCAAAATTCACATTTAGAGAACTTTGCATATAATTGCTTATCCCTTAGAGTCTGAAGCACTACCCTTAGGTGCTGCTCGTGCTCTTCCTAACTCCGGGAATATATCAAAATATCATCAGTGAAAACAATCACGAACGAGTCAAGATATTGCTAAAATACATTGTACATCAAATGCATAAAAGTTGTTGGGGCATTAGTCAGCTCGAAAGACATAACGAGAAACTCGTAGTGACCATACCGAGTCCTGAAGGCAGTTTACGAGATATTTGAGTTCTGAATCTTTAGCTGATGATAACTAGAGCGCAAGTCAATCTTGGAGAACACCTGTGCGCCCTGTAGCTGGTCAAATAAATTATCAATACATGGCAAAGGATACCGGTTCTTCACTGTAACTTTGTTCAACTGGCGATAGTCAATAAACATACGCATAGAACCGTCTTTTATCTTCACAAACAACACAGGAGCACCCCAAGGCGAAACACCGGGTCGAATGAAACCCTTACCCAACAACTCCTGTAACTGATCCTTCAACTCTTTCAACTCAAGAGGAGCCATGTGGTATGGATGAATAGAAATGGGCTAAGTGCCCAGCAATAAGTCAACACCAAAATCGATATTTCTGTCGGGCGGCATGCACGGGACATCAGCTGGAAATACATCAGAGAATTCACATACCACTGGGATGGAATCAATAGAAGGAGTGTCAACACTGACATACCTCACATAAGCTAGATAAGCTGTACATCCATTCTCAACCATACGCCGAGCTTTGAGAAAGGAAATAACACGGTTGGGGGTGTGATCTAGAGTACCACTCCACTAAATACGTGGAATACCTGTCATAGCCAGAATGGGGCGACAACCAGTCCATGCCCAGAATAATATCAAAATCAACCATACCGAGCAATAAGAGATTAGCTCTGGTCTCAAAACCACAAATAGTGACCATACACGACCGATACACACGGTCCACAACCAAAGAATCTCCCACCGGAGTGAAACATACATGAGGGCACTCAAAGAATCCCGAGGCACACCCAGATGTGAAGCAAAATAAGAGGAAACATATAAAAAAGTAGAACCAAGATCAAATAGAACCGATGCCTCTCTATGAATAACCAAGATAATACATGTGATAACAGAATCAGAGGCAGCAGCTGCAGCGCGATCAAGAATAGCATAAAATATGGCCTGACCCCTCTCTTGAAGGCGGCCTCTAGCACCCTGATCCTCGCCCCTGGCTGGCTGGGTAGGTAGGGTCGCAGCTGGGGCTGGAACGATGGCCTGCTAACCCTTTGAACGACGCTGAGGCTGCAGAGTTTGTGGAGGCGCTCCTCTCCTACGCCTGGGGCACTCCCTAACTAGATGGCGAGTATCCCCGCACTCAAAACAAGCTCTTGGAGGACACGGTGGCTGTGACTGACCGTCCTCGCCCCCGCTAGACTTACCTCTGGAGGTACCCGCATAAAAGGCGCACTGGAAACTGGTGGAGCGTAATAAGGCTCCTAAGGTGCTGGAAGAGCTGGAGTACTACCAGCTGCTGGCAATGCTGAATGATCTAGGCAACCGAAATAACCGCTGCCAAAACGACCGACTGCTGAAGTACGGGCAGCAGAGAAATGACCCGACTCACGAGACCTCTTGGCCTCCCTTTCTCCCTGCTCTCGAGGGAGCATACTCTCGATCCGCCTGGAAATACTCACCGCCTACTGATACGGTACATCTGTCTCCAGCTCTCTAGCCTTGCTAGATAGGATCGGCGCAATAAGGCCCTTGATAAACCTCTGCACTCTCTCTCGGACTATTACTACACTGGCCGTTGCATGCCTGGCTAACTGGGTGAGACTGATAGCATACTCTGATACTGTCATAGAGCCCTAACGCAACCACTCAAACTCCAATCGCAAAACATCCCTAAGGCTCTGTGAAACAAACTCGATCAAAAACATATCAGAAAATTATGTCCAGGTCAATGAGGTAGACTCATCTAGACTATCCAACTCACACGTGCACCAAAAATCATAAATGGCCTCACGAAGCTGAAAAGCAGTAAATGAAACCCCGTTGGTCTCCACTATCACCATAGTACGTAGGATACGATGACATTCCTTGAGAAATCCCAATGCATCTTCTGAAGCTAAGCCACTGAACACTGGGGGATCATATTTCTGGAACCTCTCTAATCTACGATGCTTATCCTCGGAGGCAGCTGGCCCACATCCGAGTTGTACTGGGGTGGTAGGAGGCATAGTGATATTCTCTAGAACCTTCCCCACTGGCACTCGCTACTCAGGTGTACCGGCTGCGGGAGTCTGGGCCCCTCCCCCGGCCTGAGATGTAGCTACAGTGAGAGGAAGCAACCCTGCCTGAGCTAGAGCAGTATACATGCTGATAAACAGGGCCAGGGTCTCCTAGAGTGCTGGAGTAGTAGCAGCTGTAGTCGGTATACTAGGTGCCTGCGCTCCAACCTTATCCACCGGTGGTGCCTCAGCGGTAGCGCGCGCGGGTGTTGTGGCTGCACCTCGGGCGCATCCTCGGCCTCTACCACAGCCCGACCTTTATCGGCGGCAGTAGGGGGCGTGTGTGCCTGATCCTCACGAGTATCACGTGTCCTCACCATCTGTGAGAGAATAGAAAATAGAAGTTTAGACTTGGTGCAAAAATATCGCACGACAAGGAATTCAAAAGAAATGAAGTGTTTCCTAAAACGTTTTATCGGAGTCACGGGACACACACTGATTATTTAGAGTCTTGCTGATCGATGCAGAATATACACTTTTATGAACAAAAGATAAAATAACAGCGGAATGGTGTAAAAGAAATGTAATAAGTGTTACTCGGCACACACATTTCGCCAAATATTAGAAGAAAACACACTACCAAGACCCGGAAACTCACGGGCATCACAGACTAAGAAAAAGTACAACTGTGGCTCTATACATCAAGAGTGTCTATACAACAAAAATAAGGAAATAGCTGATATCACTAATAAGAATGGAAGAAGACTCTCCGGATCTGCGGACGTAGCAGATCATACCTCAAGTCTCCTGAAGATGCTCCTAAATCACCTGTAGTGCAACTTATCTGAAGTACCTGGATCTACACAACAAAAGTGTGCAAGAGAGTAGTTTGAGTACACCACCGCAGTACTCAGTAAGTGCCAAGCCTAACCTTGATGGAGTAGTGACGAGGAAGGTCAGGGCCTTACCGAGAAATAATAAAATAATGATAATAATAATAATCGAGCAGTTCAAATAAGTATAAAGCTGAAATAACAGCAATGAAGTAAATATTGTAACTGTCTACAATTAAGCAAACAAGGAGAAATCAACACAACAATGTACAAATCAACAAGTCTAGGATCTCCGAGAATCAAACCCGCAGTCCCTCTCTATACTCAGCAACTCAGGATCTCCGTGAATCAAACCCGCAGTCCATATATTAGTCTCACAAGATCTCCGAGAATTGAACCCGCAGTCCTTGTCTTAGTATCATAGGATCTCCGGGAATTAAACCTGCACTCCGTATATCAGTACCTCTGGGTCTCCGGGAATCAAACCCGCAGCCCTCGGATCTCCGACAATTGAACCCGAAATCCGTATCTCAATATCTCAGAATCTCCAGGAATTGAACCCACAGTCCGTATATCAGTATCTCTGGGTCTCTGGGAATTGAACCTGCAGCCCTCGGATCTCTGGGAATTAAACCCGCAGTCCACAAACACAACCAATAAGAGGATAAACACAAAGAAATATGAAGTACATAGCTACAAATTTCCACCAAATCCAGTCTCAACAAGTGGCTCTCATTTCGTTCGTCCTTGCTTTCTCACAATGGATGCTTCTCAGACGGCATACGTCAGCATAACATGCGCCGAGAGCTTAGCGAGAGAAAGCATGTAACAACAATTAAATTTGTTTTCCTTTCCTATCTTAAATATTATATATTCTAAATGGTTTCCATGCTTAACTACTACATGTTAGTCAATATCTTCTCCTGCTAATGATGTTAGTTAGTGAATTTCATAGTTTCACTAATCCCTGTTATTTTCTTAACTCGACTTATTTGTACGTTATAATTGTAAATGCTGGATTGGTCTCGCTGTGTAGTGCTACATATGAAGATTCTACGTTGTGCAATATTTTCTTTGGTTCATTTTTGTAGTTATTGATTGTAAAGTCTTTGTGGTTTGAACTGCTGATTTGACTGTTTACGGTAAGTGTTTGGTACTGTTATATATATATATATATATATATATATATATATATATATATATTTGTGGATCGGGTTGTACGCTACAATAGAGAAAACTTATTATATTGTATTTGATCGTTGTTATTATATTGTGTTGTTTTGAGAATTTGAGCAAAAGTGTTATTGTGGGACCTTCTTTTATGAAATTTTGAAATTCCTGTTCCAGTTTTCATGTTATAATTTCCTTCTCTATTTTATTGTTATTTCATTTTAATGAGTGCCTTATTTTAGCCTCGTCGCAACCTCATCGAGGCTTGGCTCGGCACTTATAAATTATACGGGATCGGTTGTACGCAAACTTCACTTTTGCGCTTCTTGTGTATATTTTGGAGTTGGTCCCAATATTTGTTAGTGGAGGCTTGCTCGGATTATTTGATTATGGAGACATCAGGTAATAGTTACACGACGCCCATAGCCTTGAAGTCCTCTTCCTTATCCAGATCTACTAATTTTTGTTCCAAACATTTGTACTATTTTCACACTTTGGCTGTAGCAATGCTAGAATGCTCATGTACATGTGACGGTAGATTTCACGGTTTGATTAGTCAGCATTTGTATTAGTATATCTATTTTTAAAACTCTATATCTTTATTTTGTATTAAATTGCTTTTAAGTGGATTTTAAAAAGATTAATTTTGTCCTAGTGTTGGCTTCTCTAGAAATTGGACTTAGGCACTATCACACTCCCGAGATTGAGATTCCAAGTCGTGACAACAGTAGTACGAGAACCATCAGTAGTATTAAAAACAACATCAGCAAGAGGTTTCTTAAATAAAACATAATAAACTTCTAATAGTTCAAACAAAATCTAAAGCTTTTGGGGCCAACCCTTATTATTATTTTCATCCAAAGGTGGCACGACCCCGAATTCCTATTGTCGGAATCGTGATGGCAGCCTAAAATTTCACTTGTTAGGCAATAAATGTTTTAACCATTTACTTCTTTTAACGGTTTAAATGATGATGTAATAAAGAGTTGACACAATTGAAATATTTTAAGTAAAATTTGCTAAAGCTAAAGCAGTGAATACCAATTACAAATCCCCGAACCTCATGTCACTAGTGTACGAGCTTCTAAAGTAATACACATAAAGGTCTAAAATAAGTACAAAGTTGTCTGAAAGAAGTTATACATCTAACAAAAAGAGGATGGGGCCTCGAGAAGCTGCGGGCGTTGAACAATCGTCTCTAATGCGAGCACGCTAATAACCGCCACTGGGGTCGACTCAAAAATTTGCAGATTGTGTAGAGTGTAATATCACTACAACCGACTCCATGTATTGGTAAAGACCGAGCCTAACCTCAATGAACTAGTGACGAGGATAAGGCAGGTCACCTACTCTATAACATATATGTAGTATTAGAATTATAGGAAACAAGAATATAGCACAAAATTTAAGCATCCAACTGAAATAATAATCACGACCTCAAGAATAATTCAGCACCGGCCATAATCACCAATCTCTTAACAATTCAACCGAATAAAGGAAGCGAACATATCTCAAGAACGGTAAGCATATAGATTGTTGCCGCATGCAACCCCATCCCACCAGACAACACAAAATCCTCTTTTATTTAACCGTAACAATATTAAAAATAATAAACATTATAAATATATTGTAGTGCTCAACCTGATTCCACCATATGTCAATATGAGAATTACAATTAACTCTTATTTTACCATATCAATCCATCCTTATTTCACCCATTGCGGTATGCAACCCGATCCTACCGTACAATATGAATTCATCCTTGTTCCACCATATCAATCCATCTTTATTAGACATGCTGAGGTGGGCAGCCTTATCCCACCATATCATTACCATACACTTACTATACACAATCAAATCTGCAGTTCATACTACAAAGCCTTTTTAATCAATAACTACCAAACCGAACTAAAGGAAATCTTGCACAACATAGAATCTACACATGTAACACTACACAATGAGACCAATCTAGCAATTTACAATTATAAGGTGCAAACAAGTATTGTTTAGAAAATAGCAGGGCTTTGTGAAACTATAAAATGCACTAACATTATTAGCAGGAGAAGATATTGACTAACATGTAGTAAGTAAGCATGGAAAATATTTATAACATGTAATAGTTAAGATAGGAAAGAAAAAAATTAATTTGTTGTTACAAGCATTCTTTCACTAAACTCTTGGTGCACGTTATGCTAACGTACGCCGTCCCAGAAGCATCCATGGCGAGAAAGTGAGGATGACCTAAATGAGAGCCACTCATGATGCTTGGAGAACCCATAAATGCAACAGTAATTGCAGATATTCTAGCTGAGGGATCCATAAAGCAAGTAAAAACACTAGTAAAACAACAATTTTAGTCTAATTCTCACGAGTTAGGCTCACCTAGTAATGCTAAGGGACCGACGAAAAGGATAGATTTCAGTGTAATATAGATGAACATGTGAACATGTCTTCATCTTCGTATGAATGTACTCTAGAAAGTATAACTATGGAGATTATCAGAATAGGGAGGAAGCAGCAACAACTAAGCTGAATGTCAGCGGAACTACAACATAGCTAAAGGATGATACAAAAGCACATGGAGAAGCACTTGAGCTAGGGAAAACATGGGCAAATCTCTTTGTTGGCAACAAATCCTAAAAAAGGACATGGTATTATCATATATTCCACAGAAAATTGTTTCTGGTAATATTGTGGTAAAAGTAGATATGGAAGAAATTTAGTCGCAAAACAAAAAATGAGAATGTTCCTAATTATATATATAGTTGGGGATACACCAATGTACAAATTCATGGAGAGATATATTGCTCATGCTTGGAGTAGAGGGAGTATTCCAGATCTGTATTTGCACAAAGAAGGATAATACATAGAAAAGTTGATACACTTGGGTTTTGAAATACATACTTTACGTAGGATCTTACGCTATTAATGGAAGACCAATGATATTGAAATAGTGGACTCCAGACTTTTATATTAAGGTATAATTTCTGATGGAGATTCCTTTGTGGATCACCTTTCCTAATTTTCCTATGAGATTTTGGGGTAACAGGACTTTGAGTAAACTAGCAAGTGCTATTGGGAAATCACTCTCTGCTGATGAATGTACTACGAATATCATTTATCAGGATTGTGGTGGAAGCTAATGTGACAATAAAGCTTCAAACAAAATTGACACTACAAGATTCATCCGGGAGAATGATCCAACAACAGGTAGAGTATGAATGGAAACCTTAATGTTTCATAGACTGCATGAAGATAGGACATGACTGTGCATCGGAGAAGAGGGTGAATATAGAAGAGCAACACAGAGAAAGAAAGAAGCAGGGGAAAATGACCATAACGTGGCAAGTTAAAGGGCAAGGCTAGAAACAACAAACGAAGCAAATTGAGGGTACAACTAAATCAATGCAGCAGATTAACAATAATGTGGTTATACTTGGAAGTGTATGAAATAGCGGTTAGTGGTGCAGTAGACGTTCAATCATGCCTACCTCTGCTCCACACTCCGAAGGTAGATGAGAAGTTGTTTTTATACTTGGCAGTGTATGAAATAGCGGTTAGTGGTGTAATAGTTTGAGAAAAGCAAGGTATGTAGTTTCTTGTTTGCGATATAAGTAGAAGTTTAGGAGATGCTAAAACTAGATTTCCACACTTAATAAAATTGGCACTTGCATAAATAAGCGCATCTAGAAAACTAAAGTTATATTTCCAGTGTCAACCCATATATATGATAACCATATATTCGCTTCGAAATGTTTTGCAAAAGACTGAGTTATAATGTAGATTGTCCAAATGGGGTGTTTAAGGCGGGTAACATACCGAATTTTAATCTCGAATGGCCATCAAGGCTCAAATTTTAGCAGACTTTGTGGCCAATTTTATACCAACTCTCGTGCCGAAGTGGAAAAGGAACTTCCACCAAAATAGGGTACATAGTCGAGGGTATGGACCTTCTTCACAAATGGTGCCTCGAATGTGAAAGGGTCCGGGCTTGGCATTATTTTGAAGCCACAGACGAGTAAAACTATTCAACAATATATTGAAACTTCTAGGGTTACTAACAATGTGGCTGAGTATGAGTCCTTGATTGTAGGTCTCGATCTAGCTAAAACACCGGGGCAAAAAGTCATTGAAGCCAAGTGTGACTCTTTGTTATTGGCAAACCAAGTAAGCAAAAGCTTCGATATTCGAGAGGATATAATGCAAAGATATTTGGACAATCTACGAGTAACCTTACAATGCTTCAAGGAGTGGACTCTACAACACATACCTTAGGAACAAAACAATGAGGTCAATGTACCTGCAAACTTGGGGTCTTCGGTCGGAGAGTATCTCGAGGAATATCGTCCAATTATAAAGATCTGTGGTATGGGAGGGTCATGCCGAGATAAATTATACACATTTGACTTGGGATTGGAAGAATAATTATATTGAGTATTTAAAAAATGGAAAGATCTCATGGGACCATAAAGAGTCGAGGGCCCTACGAACCACGTTTAGATACAATAAAGATGGAACATTATACAAAATGATGTTTGATATACCA
Source organism: Nicotiana noctiflora (assembly GCA_032618575.1). Taxonomy (NCBI): domain Eukaryota; kingdom Viridiplantae; phylum Streptophyta; class Magnoliopsida; order Solanales; family Solanaceae; genus Nicotiana; species Nicotiana noctiflora. The sequence goes on from JASVEL010011837.1 coordinate 27,120, forward strand.
TTAATGAGTCAAAGGCCCTACGAACCAATGCTACTCAGTTTACATTCAACAAAGATGGAACATTATACGGAAGGATGTTTGATAAACCATTAACGACATGTTTAAGGCAGGGGGGCACCAATTATGTTTTATGAGAGATCCACGGAGGAACTTGTGGAAACCACTCCGGTGACGAGTCATTGATTCGGAAAATTATAAGAGCAGGTTATACTGGATAACATGGAAAAAGAAACTAAGGAGTTTGTTGAAAATGTGATAAATTTCAAAGGTTTGAACCGATGATTTATCAGCCCACGTAGCAACTTCATTCAGTCTTGTACCCATGACCTTTCATGAAATGGGGAACAGACATCGTTGACCCTCTACCAACAGCCTTAGGTAAAACCTAAATTCATTTTATTTATGACTGACTACTTTTCTATATGGGTGGAAGCATAGGCCTTCGAGAAGGTCATAGGAAAAGAAATTTTATACTTCATCTAGGGCCACATTGTGTGTCAATTTTGGATACTTGCTAAATCATATGTGAAAATAGGAAGCAATTTTGGCAAAAAGGTGACAAAATTCCTTGAAGCACACAAAATAAAAAAGATCTTATCCGAACCATATCACTCGAGCAAAAACAGACATGCAAAATCGATGAACAAGAATATCATACAAAACATAAAGAAAAGGTTGAACAACACTAAAGGGAAATGGAGAAAAGTTCTTCCCAAGGTTCTTTGGACATATCGAACGACAACGAAGTGTAGCACAGGGGAAATCTCGTTCTCTTTAGTATTTGGCTCGAGGCCTTAATTATAGTCATGGTAGGTGAACACTACGCTAGATTTTGACATGCATCATTAGAATCAATCATGAGGTTTTGAACACTAACCTCAAGCTATTAGATGAAAAATGGGAAGTTACATGTGTTCGGATGGCTATATAGAAGCAAAGAATTGAGAGATATATAATAGAAAAACCAACATTTACTATTTCGAGATTAGAGACTTAGTTCTAAGGAAGGTCGCATTAAATACTCGAGACTCGAATTAAGGAAAACTAGGCCCAAATTGGGAATGACCTTATCGAGTTATCGAAAAATGATCTTACAAACTAGGCACAATGGATTGCAAACAATTGCCAAACTGAAATGTATCACTACTCAAACAATATTGTTGCTAAGGTATGACCTTCTCCCCTTTATTTCCATTTGAATTTGGCACTAACGTATTGCAGATGTTTGATCATAGACATCGAGGGAATCCTTCTACATAAAGACTTTAACTTTTAAAGCATGCATTGCACTTTTTTTCTCAGAGATCGGGTTTTATCCCAAAATGGATTTTTTTCGGTGAGGATTTTAATAAGGCAATAGCTAGGTGTTACCTAAGGAATACTCAATAGTATCCAAGGCCTATTTTATATCAAACTCAAATACTGGGGGGCATTACCCTCGAAGGTTATATTTTTTGAAGATAAATACTTCACACTAAAAAGGGTCTCGATAGAAAACTTTGTAATGGGCCAAACGCCGGACGATCTGTATTTTTGATTTTGTGAAACAACATCTCAAAGGAAAAAATAAAAATACACCTCGAATACTCGGGGACGGTCAATGACAGTCAACACATTTGAGTAATCTAATCTCGGATTCATAAAACCTTAAAAATGCACTCCTCGACATAATGGCCAAGGCCATCATACTGGGGGCCTAACATTTCGAATAAGTTCGAAATATTATCATGAAATAAGTACAAAAGGTATACCCTGCGGCTAAATCGATACTAAAGGCTTTGATCGCAATAAATGCTATGACCAAAATAACGCGGGTTGGAGAGGTCTGAATCACGCAATAAAAATAAGCCTTCAAATTCTCTGAATACCGATTAATAAAGCCTATCCTCGACAAAATAATAAAAGGCTTTGAAAAATAGGCCCTCGAGAAACCTTATGATTTATCAAATTATTCAAACACAAAGTTCTACTAAGTCATAAAAAATAAAAGTGTTCAGATCAACAATAAACCCTTAAAAAGCACAATGGTTAAAAATGCAGGCCAAGGCATAAATAAGTTTTTATATGTTCGGAGTTGAAATAATAGCCATCCCTTAGAGGCCATAATTGTCTGATTTAAAAGAGCCTAAGGGCCGGTATCCTTATGGTTCGAGATTTCTCACCCGATCAAAATCCAAGTGTTCGATTAACCCGAGCCCAAAAAACAATCACTAGATTATGGCTATGGGACTCACCATTAACCAACACAAGCCCTTAAGGGTCTATGACCCAAAGTTTGAACCATATTCGAACTCGACCATGACAACTTCAATGAATCCATCCGAGACAAATTATCGAACATACCATTCCATAATTACAAGAATTTTGTAAGGCAAGAAACATTCAGAAAAAATTCAAGGAAATTCTTCCTTTATATACTTGAAAAAGGATAAGTGCAAGAGACCGACAAAAGGTCTTATAAAAGAAAAATACAAAAAGAGAAAGAAAATCTTATATATATGTTCGGGTTTTCTTTCTCTCTCTCTCTCTCTCTCTCTCTCTCTCTCTCTCTCTCTCTCGCAACTTCTTTTTCGAGCCCATCTTTATTGTCCAACCCGCCTTAGGTACCTTCATTATCATCGTCGCAATCAGAGGAGACGAGAAATTTGGCATCAACTTCGAGCGCCTTTTCTTGAGCTATTTCTTCGGTGAGATCAAAACCTCGAGCCTGTATTTCTTTGAGGGTCTCCCTACGAGATTGGCACTTGGCCTAACTATTGCTCCATTTTTCCCTGTCAGAGGATTCCCCTAGATCCGTTTGAGAAGACCTGATATCCCTTAAGTATACGATACGGTTTTATCAGACATGACCTTTGTCTTCTCGACCGCAGCCCTAGACTCAGCAAACTATGCCCCAGCTTCGGTGAGTTTAACCTCGAGCTCATCAATCCTTCTAGGCCGGGCTTAAATTTTTATCATTAGTACCCCGGAGTTGGGCCTCAACCCATACCAACTTGGCTAGAGTAGCCTCTTTCTGTGTAACAAGCCGGTCCATATATTTGTTCCACCGGTTGCAGTTAGCCTTAACCTGATTGACCTCCCCTCAAAGCAACATGATTACTACATGTTTTTGTTGCATTTGAGACCTAAAGTGTTAGGCTACAATGTTGGATCGAGTAGACCATAGTGTTAATGATAGTTACCTGCTTGTCCATCTCGGGCTCATTTTTCCAAGCCTTTTCCAAGTCTGCCCGAAGGTTCTTGAGCTCTTTCTCCTTTTAACTACAAATAAGCTTCAAGGCCTTCCCTTAATCCGAGGTCTTCTTGAGCTCGTCCTCGCACTATCTCAGGCCCGCTCTAAAGGTGGAAAAGCCGTACGTAGAAAAAGAAATATTAGTTAGGATCAGGGGAGATAAGAAATTGCAACAATAAAAATTAACACTAGCTTGAGAGAAAAGACATTGAGCCTCTTCAAAAAGAGTGGATTGATTTTTGAGATTGAGGTAATAATCGACCCCAGTAAACCAGTCCTAGAAAGGATCATCTTCACCTAGGACTTCGATAATGAGCCTTTTGTATATTTGTTGAAGGTCAAGAAACAATCCCAACATCGGGTGATTAGTGGGCTTTGCCCGAAACTTTCTTCATAGTCTCCTTACCACGAGGTAAGGTCTCCGGTTTGGAGGGCTTTGCAGCTTTAGCTGGTTTCCTTGTTCACATCACCAGTGCCGATTCTTCTCCCTCATGTTCTTGTTCATCATTCAATTGGTGGACTAAGTCTATGTCCATATTAATAAAATTCCTCCTGCGTATCTAAGTAGCACCCCTTCCATCTTGGGAGTCTTCGCGCTTCGAAACCCTTTTTTTCTTACTATATTTTCCTAATTTCATAATAGGGGACTCACTCTCCTTCCTAGAAGGGGCTGGCCTCATTTTAGAGACATCTCCAGTGCCTACGTGAATGAAAAATATGTATGAGTATAGTAACATATGTAGTAAAAGGGAAACCATTGAAAACTTGCGAGAGGAACTTACCGTGGTGTTTGGCTTCCTATCCGCCCCTCGCCAAGTCACGCCGTCGGTGCTTGTCGTACGAGGAGGTTGCAGCTAGTTTATTGACCCAGTCCTTTAGGTTGGTGACAGATTGAGGCATCCAAGGGACCGCTACAAAAAAAGATGAAGGCATCACGCAATGCACAAACGGAATACAATAAACTACTGGGGAAAAACACTTACGATTAGGGTTCCACTTCTCTAAGAATGCAATTTTTCCCTCTAGGACGACGTTAGAGGTCCTCACTCGTATGATTAGGCTCATTTAGCTCGGTTCTTATACTCATCATTTCTAGAAAAAAAGGCCTTTGCCTATCAGCATTGGAGCTTGGTCAACCCTCGAAAAAGTTGAGGGGGATACAATCATATGAGATGATTGAGGGTGAAATCGTGCCCCTCGATCTTCCTAGATAAATAGCGAAGCATGATCACTATATGCCAGAAAGAAGTGTGGATCTGGTGAGGGTGACCTGATACCTCTTGCATAAGTCAATCACAAATGGATAGAGGGTACCTAACGTTAAGAGGTAAGTGTAAGCACTTAAGAATCCCTCTACACGATACTGATACTCTTCTTGGGGGTAGGGATCTATACCACAACCTGGTCGCCCATCCACAGTCATGGCCTTGATGTGATTCTCAGTTATCTAGAAAATATACCTCGTTACATGCTCGCATCAAACAAGAATCGAGGGGGGATTTTCATCTTTGAAGTCTTTCTTTATTACACAAGGGATGTGAATAATCTAGTAAAGGGCCTATGCTTTATCACTTGCCGGTTGGGAAGAAGAGGTGGAAGATTTCTCCTTTTGAGGAATTGTCTTGGAGGTTTTTTCCATTGATTCGAGTTGAAGGAAGTGAAAATAGGCGGAGCTTGGTATCATTTGTAACTAACTAGGTGAAAGTAACAGGTAACGAGAGAGGGGGATAAAGAGGGGAAGATATAAAGGAAGTTTAAAGATAGAAGTAAAGTTTTCTTTTCGACTTTGAGGCTTGTATATAAATGAAAGTGGCGACGGATCAACGGCTAGTGGCCGACCACCACTGGTGAAGCAATTAATGTTTGGGGAAGCAAGCCGACGAGAAGTTTTGATCAAATCAAGCACCTACATCACGAGAATGACATCAATATCAAGGACACTAGAAAATCGAGGCACACTATCTATGAACAGTAAAAATCAAGGTATCCCCAATTTTCTAGGATTGAGAACAAGTTCAATGTGGACAGGGCTCGAGCTCGATGGGAGTATACAAGACTCGATATAATATAGTTATATTTTTATAATAGAAAGAGCGAGATTACCGTAAAATCCCTAAGATCGCAGCATAAATTCCTAAACGGATTTGGACTAGGCAGTTAGATAACTATATAAAAATATTTTCTACTGTAATTTTAAAGGTACCTTATTTAGGATTCCCCTATTATATAAAGGGGATCCCAATTATTTGTAAATGCATCAATCATTGATAAGAGAATATACATACTTCATTTTATGGCTTATTGTTCATCTAAATCACATTGTTATTATTTTATTGTTCTTATCGATCTTCCTTGAGGTTAAGATAGTTTGAGGTCGAAATTTTCTTAAATACTGGTTTGACTTATCTTACTGTTTAATTTATACACTTGATTCCTTTTTCATCGGTTACTATTCGAATTAATTGCATATCTTGAAAACTACAGTACAAGTTTAATTGTTACTCGAATTTTATGGTAAACAAATAGAAATATACAACAAAGTATACTGATGGAATCATCATAAATCAACTTTATAAATAGAATGCTTCTTAATTGGGTTGGCTGATATTGAGATGAACTTTTGCCCCTTGGTTTTCCAGCCTCATAATTTAACACTGTGGCGCATTTTCTTCTCGTGATCAATTTTAGCTTTACCAGTTTGTGGTACAAAGATGCATGAGGTTGCCACGTGATTACTTTGCCATCTAACTTAACTCTTTTATTATACTATTTCTTTGTTATTTATAGGCGGAATATATGTTATTACACTGTATTTGTAAAATAATTCTGGAAATATAAATAAATAAAAATAAAAATGTGCATAAACATAAATGAAGAAACCAATTCGAGCCCACTGAATTCACGGTGTTTCCTTAAGGAATTTAATCCCCTCCTAGTACCCAAGGTTATGGATTATTTCCTCCCAGGATAGAACGAATTACACACTGGTGTAGTGGTACTTCAAACCCTAGTGTTTCAGCGACCACAAAGTTCGGTAGCAAATCACACTTACTTTTTGCTTTGTTTGATGCTAAAAGTATGCATAAGAAAGGAGGAGAAACTCATAAATTCGTAGTGAAATTCTGAGCAGAATAGTGTTGTATTTATAGCAAAAAGTTGGGCTGAAATCTGATGAGTCTCTTCAAAATGGTTGTTTCTGCAAAACTGCCACAACATAAATGACATTGCATAAATGGCCATTTACTCAATAATAAAGAGGAAAAATTTATAGGTAGTTATGTTTCTGTTACAAAAACAGAAAAACTGAAATTTGGATTTAATATTAATATTTATTTAATATTAATATTCTCTTATTAAAATAAATAATTAATAACATTTCTGTTAATATTTTAGTATTAACAAATAAATTTGGTCCAAAAAGTTAATCAATCGATCGATCATTTGACCAAATCCAAATCCAAATCCAAATCCAAATCCAAATCCAAATCCGAATCCAAATCCAAATCCGAAGCCGTAGCCGAAGCCGAAGCCGAGCCGAGCGAGCGACGACGACAACGACGACGGCGCGAGGCTTGCTTTCTTCTCAACTCTTTAAGAGCTAGAAGAAGAGCAATTGCTTATATACCCATAAAAAACCTCTTCCTCTTCCGATATGGGACAATGCCCATTTACTAAGGAGAGGAAACTTGAAATTTCATTAAAAATTTCATTTCTCTCCATTTCCCATTCACCATCTTTTAACTCTTTAATATCTATTTAATTAATATATTAAAAATCCTACAATCTCCCACATGAATGGGGAATGGCTATATCACAGAAGTATGCATAAAAAACTATGTGATTCGCAAGTAAGGATTACTTGCATCTTCGATAAGTAGGTTTCCCTTTGAACTTTCCGTAGTGAACTTATGTCGGATATACTCGATCAATCGGTAGATTTTATATCTTTGAACCGTCGAACTTTGGTGTATACCTAGACAACCACAAGTCACACAACCAACCCTTAACCATCTTTGGTTTTTATTGTTGTGTTCGTTTCAGCCATGAACACCGCCTGGTTTCATAAGTGCGTAGAGAACTGGCCTTATAAAATTCTCCTTGAAGTGGCTAACACTTCACACTTACATAGGTGATTCCTAAACATGTCATCTCGTAGATACACTATTTGATATGCCCCGTATCAAATTTAGAAAACATTAAAAAGCCTTAATGCTTTATCCTTGGTACTGAACATTGTCTTATAAGATAATGGACCAAAAGTGTATTTGACAATGTTGAACCATCATAAATGACTTTGTTTGATCTCCTTGAACCTAGATCTTCGGATCTCCAGTCTTCTAGGTAGAGTTACCGCCACTATGACTTGTTCTCGGCCATAGTCCTATTCCCCTTGATGATTTCTCAACTACATCTCTAGTTAGGCCTTTTGTAAGTGGATCCGCCACATTATCACTTGACTTTAGATAGTCAATCGTGATAATTCCTCTAGAGAGTAATTGTCTAATGGTTTTATGTCTTCGTCGTATATGACGAGATTTACCGTCATACATAACGCTCCCAGCCCTTCCAATTGCCACTTAACTATCACAGTGTATGCATATTGGTGCCAAGGGTTTGGGCCAAAATAGAATATCTTCCGAGAAATTCCGGATCCATTCAGCTTCTTCACCGGCTTTTTCCAAGGCTATGAACTCAGCCTACATTGTAGAGCGGGCAGTACAAGTTTGTTTGAACGACTTCCAAGATACCGCTCCTCAACCAATTGTGAATACATATCCACTTGTGGACTTGGAATCAGTTGATCCGGTGATCCAATTTGTATCACAGTATCCCCCAATGACCGAAGGATATTTATTGTAGTGCAAAGCAAAGTCCTGGGTATGTACTAAGTACCCCAAAACTTTTTTCATGGCCATCCAATGAGATTGACCTGGATTGCTCATATATCGACTCAACTTACTTATAGCACAGGCTATATATGGTCGTGTACAGTTCATGATGTACATTCAGCAACCTAACACACGAGCATAATCCAATTGTGATATGTTTTGACCTTTGTTCTTTGCTAATGCAAGATTCACGTCAATTGGAGTCTTTGCAAATTTAAAGCCCAAGTGCTTGAATATTTCAAGTACTGTCTTGATATGTTGAGATTGTGACAATGCCAGATCTTGAGAAGTCTTATGGATCTTAATTCCTAGAATTAAATCAGCAACTCCCAAGTCTTTCATATCAAACTTGCTAGTTAGCATACGCTTAGTAGCATTTATATTGGCAATGTCATTACTCATTATGAGCATATCATCCACATATAGGCAAACAATGACTATGTGATTTGGAACATTTTTAATGTACACACATTTATCACATTCATTTATCTTAAACCCATTAGACAACATTGTTTGGTCAAATTTTGCATGCCATTGTTTGGGTGCTTGTTTTAATACGTAAAGGGACTTAACAAGTCTACAGACCTTCTTTCCTTTACCTGGAACCACAAACCCTTCTGGTTGTTCCATGTATATTTTTTCCTCCAACTCTTCATTTAAGAAGGTCGTCTTAACATCCATCTGATGAATTTCAAGACCATAAACCGCAGCTAACGCTACTAAAGTTTGTATGGACGTAATTCTTGTAACTGGAGAGTAGGTATCAAAATAATCAAGACCTTCTCGTTGTCTATACCCTTTGACCACAAGTCTTGCCTTATATTTGTCAATAGTGCCATCATCTTTAATTTTCCTCTTAAAGATCCATTTAGAACCCAACGGTTTATTTTCAGGAGGAAGATCAACCAATTCCAACGTATGGTTGTTCAATATGGATTCTATTTCACTATTGACTGCCTCTTTTCATAACATTGATTCTGAAGAAGACATAGCTTCTTTAAATGTTTGGCGCTCATTTTCCAATAAGAAAGTCACAAAATCTGGTCCAAATGAAGTAGACATTCTTTGATGTTTACTACGCCTTGGATCTTCCTGGTTAAGTGTACTTTCTTTTGCTTCTTCCCAAGGTCGTTTAGATCCTTCACTAATCGACTCACATTCCTTTTTATACGGATATATATTTTCAAAGAACACAGCATTATCTGATTCTATAACCGTATTATTATGAATGTCGGGATTTTCTGATTTATGAACCAGAAATCGATATGCTTTACTATTTGTCGCATATCCTATGAAAATACAATCAACGATTTTCGGTCCTACTTTTAACCTTTTGGGTTTAGGAACTTGAACTTTTGTCAAACACCCCCATACTTTAAAATAATTCAAGTTGGGATTCCTTCCTTTCCATTTTTCATATGGAATGGATTGTGTTTTGCTATGAGTTACTCGATTTAGTATTCGGCTAGCCGTAAGTACGGCTTCCCCCCACAAGTTCTATGGCAAACCAGAACTTATCAATAATGTGTTCATCATCTCCTTTAATGAACGATTCTTTCCTTCTACAATCCCATTGGATTGGGGCATGTAAGGGGCCGTTGTTTGATGAATAATTCCATATTCTAAACATATTTGTTCAAAAGGAGATTCATATTCACCACCCCTATCACTTCTTATCATTTTGATTTTCTTGTTAAGTTGTGTTTCAACTTCATTTTTGTATTGCTTGAATGCGTCTATTGCTTCATCTTTACTATTAAGTAAGTAAACATAGCAATATCGAGCACTATCGTCAATAAAAGTTATGAAATACTTCTTTCCACCGCGAGATGGTATTGACTTCATGTCACAAATATCTGTGTGAATTAAGTCTAAAGGATTTGAATTCCTTTCAACCGACTTATAAGGATGTTTAACATACTTAGATTCCACACATACTTGACATTTTGATTTGTCACATTCAAATTTAGGCAATACTTCCAAATTAATCATTTTTCGAAAGGTTTTATAATTGAGATGACCCAAACGTATATGCCATAATTCATTTGACTCAGACGAAGCTGAAATTTTATTATTATTTTCAACGACCATTACATTCAGCTTGAAAAGACCCTCAGTGAGGTAACCTTTTCCTACAAACATTTCGTTCTTACTTATTACAACATTATGAGAAATAAAAATACATTTAAAACCATTCTTAACAAGAAGTCCAGTAGAGACCAAATTCTTCCTAATCTCGGGAACATGAAGGACGTTATTCAAAGTCACCACTTTGCTGGAAGTCATTTTGTGAAATATCTTCCCACATCCTTCAATATTGTCCTTTGAAGCATTTCCCATAGAAATCGTCTCATCGGGTCCAATAGGAGCATAAGTAGCAAACACTTCTCTAACAACACAAACATGGCGAGTAGCTCCAGAATCAATCCACCACTCTTTAGGATTGCCTACTAAGTTGCATTCGGAAAGAATGGCACATAAGTCATCAACATCATCATGCTTTTAAACCATGTTTGGTTGACCCTTCTTCTTGCCTTTCTTCGGAGCACGACACTCCGTAGATTTGTGTCCGGGTTTTCCACATTTGTAGTTGTTCCCACTGAACCTCTTCTTTCTTGGGTTGTATTTTGGTCCATAAGCCTTCTTCCTCTTCTTGTTCTCTTCAACAATATTTTCTCCCATTATTGTTGAGTTTCCACGACCTCTCTTTTCAGCAGCTTTATTGTCCTCTTCGATTCTCAACCGAACAATGAGATCTTCAAGGAACATCTACTTGCGTTTGTGTTTCAAGTAGTTTTTGAAGTCCTTCCACAAAGGAGGCAACTTCTCAATCATTGCTGCTACTTGGAATGCTTCGTTGATAACAAGACCTTCAATGAAATTTTCATTAGTAAAAATACTAAGGTTACTACTTTCAACATCAATATTGATTTGATTTATACCTTCAACAAGGAGATCGTGAATAATCACTTGCAATTCCTGGACTTGGGTAATAACAGACTTGCTATCTACCATTTTGTAGTCCAAAAACTTTGCAGCAACAAACTTTTTCAACCCGGCATCTTCAGTTTTATATTTCTTTTCAAGCGCAGTCCACAGTTCCTTTGACGTTTCTACACCACTGTAGACGTTATACAAAGCATCTTCCAGCCCGCTTAGAATATAATTCTTGCATAAAAAATATGAATACTTCCACGCCTCAACGACGAGAAAACGTTCAGTTTCTGGAGTTTCGTCGGACAACACAGGAACATCTTCCTTGATGAACTTCTAGAGACATAGATTAGTCAAATAGAAGAACATCTTTTGTTGCCAGCGCTTGAAATCAATCCCGAAAAATTTTCGGGTTTCTCTGCCGGTGCCAATGCTGATGCTACCGGAGTCGTTCGGCTTGTTGAGGCATTAGCAGTCACCATTGGAACAACTTGGTTCTCATTCTCGTTAGTCATTTCTGTAAAAGAATGACACAAATATTAAAATCACGTAGATTTTAATAGAGTACAAAACCACAAAGGTTTTACTCTTCCAGAAACAGTAAAAACAAATACATAAATATAATTAAATTCCTTAAGCTTGTTATTACACTATATTTGTAAAATAATTCTGGAAATATAAATAAATAAAAACAAAAATATGCATAAACAGAAATAAAGAAACCAATTCGAGCCCACTGAATTCACAGTGTTTCCTTAATGAATTTAATCCCCTCCTAGTACCCAAGGTTATGGATTATTTCCTCCCAGGATAGAACGAATTACACACTGGAGTAGTGGTACTTCAAACCCTAGTATTTCAGCGAACACAAAGTTCGGTAGCAAATCACACTTACTTTTTGCTTTGTTTGATGCTAAAAGTATGCCGAAGAAAGGAGGAGAAACTCATAAATTCGTAGTGAAATTCTGAGCAGAATAGTGTTGTATTTATAGCAAAAAGTTGGGTTGAAATCTGAAGAGTCTCTTCAAAATGGCTGTTTCTACAAAACTGCCACAGCATAAATGCCATTACATAAATGGCCATTTACTCAATAATAAAGAGGGAAAATAAAGAGGGGAAATTGGTGGGTAGTTATGTTTCTATTACAAAAATAGAAAAACTGAAATTTGAATTTAATATTAATATTTATTTAATATTAATATTTTGTTATTAAAATAAATATTTAATAACATTTCGGTTAATATTTTACTATTAACAAATAAATTTGGTCCAAAAAGTTAATTAATCGATCATTTGACCGAATCCGAATCTGAAGCCGAAGCCGTAGCCGTAGCCGAAGCCGAGTGAGCGACGACGGCGCGAGGCTTGCTTTCTTCTCAACTCTTTAAGAGCTAGAAGTAGAGCAATTGCTTATATACCCATAAAAACATCTTCATCTTCCGATATGGGACAATGCCCATTTACCAAGGAGGGAGAACTTGAAATTTCACTCAAAATTTCATTTCCCTCCATTTCCCATTCACCCTCTTTTAACTCTTTAATATATATTTAATTAATATATTAAAAACCCAACAATATATACACAGTCACTTAAACTCCTCAAAAATTTCATCAAGCAATCGTAATTGAGGCTTGTTCCTAATAGATACTCTAAGCTTATTGATATGTTCCTATTAACCACATATGGCTGACATGGCCAAAATGGTTCCAAACTTATCTTAAGTGCGTTACAAGTTCAAACATCCTACTTTTCCTTATTTTTTTTCAAAAAAATATCTTTTCCAGAAAACACCATTAGTGTCGCCCTATTACTACTCTTTGCCATTCCCGCCACAACAAAAGTCCTACCTTAGCAGCACACGAACATCATCCAACTCTGACACACCATTGTTATAAATTGGCCCAACTTGATTAAGCATTCCCTTTGCCAATGTCATGCTGATTTTAGCATCAAGTCACAGAGCCTTGATGCCCTTCCATTTGCCGAGTCATTTTCCCATATTTAACTTAGGTGCCCGCCCGCTCACCTAAGTCATGGCAACACCACATTGCCAATGCTGCTGCCTTAGCACTAAGCTGTCCCATTTTAGCGCCGATGTCTTTCCCTTTTTGCCTTGTCAAGCATCCGTTCCGCACGCCTAGTTCCGACAAGGTTTTGGCCTTTGCTTGCAAATAGGCCCCTTAGATGTTTGATGTAGTCCGTCACACCAAAGCCCTAAAATAGAAGCGTAGTCCGTCACACTTGCCCTTGCAATATTTTGGTGCAATCGACAACACACGCATTGTCTTGCATGTTGATTTCCCCCGCGCATAGGGCTAATGGCAAGGCCATCATACCAAAATCCTCCCACTTTCGTGCCGCTTGACGATCAGCTTTGTTAAGGGTCTAACAAACCACCCCAACCAGTTAAATTTGACGCCTTCGTCGAAATAGATCCCAACACATGCTACAATTTTTGCCAAGACGTCACAAGTTCAGCATCCGTTTGAGAATACGTTGTCCTTACCCTCAAGTGTAACATTTTCATTTCTCATTGCATTTTTTGCTCAGTCTATCCCACAGCAAATTTAGCACGCCAACTAACTAATTTGAAAGATCCCACACTGATTTTTGGCACCCACAAGCTGGAAATTTTCTGCATCACTGCCTTTTTTGCCTTTTCTGAATTTTCCAGCCATGACAGTCCCACCACGAACAAGCACATTGACCCTTTTTCTTGTGGTCTCGTTCATGTCTGTCTCGACCTCATCACGAACTTTTCCCGCTTTGATATGAGTTGTCACAGTGGTGTTTTTCCTCCTTCGAAACACTGCCCATTATGCGGCAGTCAAGTCCCCACTTGACTTTAGCCTTCGCCCAATTTCAAGATCGGATTCGACGTTTACACTTAAAAAAATTCATGGAAACATAAATAAAAGAAGATACAAGCAGATTTACGGGAAATCTTTTTCCCAATCTTTTATAAAATGAAATAAAAAGGATATTTCCGAGTTCGGCAAGGTGATGCCACCCTTCAGGCACCAACTCACAAAATAGCCAACAAATGCACTAATCTGCCCCATATACGCCCCCGTCTAAGGCCACTTGTGTTTCCCTCTCGTTTGGAAAGGCAATGGCACATATTTGGCCATGCTCAAGCCATAACATAGACAACCCTATGTCTACATTTCAGACTATTTCCCTCCCTAGGTACTTAGCCCGATTTTAAGGCTTCTGGCACATAAATTTATAATGTTGACATCCCAAAATAAGTTCCTATGTTTAGTTGACATCCCCCAACTAATAGAAAATGATCCCTATGATCAAAAACGTGGGAGAATGTCTAGAACATGCCCCAAAAACGTGCAAACACTCAGCATATTTTCAGCACTTTGGACAAAGGTAGTTGTAACCGCCCAACCGCATCACATGCACAACATGTGCGCATATTCTGGCCAGCAGCTGCCCCAATTTCATACCTAGGCTTGGACCAGTTCCAATGCTATTATATCCACCTGCATCATGCCAAATATTTCCTTGCCATTGCCTATGAACTTGGCCTGTTTCCCGCAACTTCAATGCCGTAACAAATCTGCCCGCGCGTAGCCTTTAAGTTGCACATTTGCTTGTCCTTGTCAAGTCGCCCCTACTTCATCAAGCATGCCTTTTGCCAATGCCATGCTGATTTTAGCATCAAGTCACTAAACCTTGATGCCCTTTCCTTTGCCGAGTCATTTGCCCAAATTTAACTTAGGTTCCAGCCTGCTCACCAAAGTTATGGCAACACCACATTGCTAATGATGCTGCCTTGGCACTAAGCTGCCCTATTTAAGCACCGAGGTCTTTCCCGTTTTGCCTTGTCAAGCTTTCATTCAGCTCGCCTAGTTCCGTCAAGGTCTTGGCCTCTGCTTGCAAACATTCCCCTTATAATTTTTACGCAGTCTGTCACACTAAAGCCCTCAAATAGAAGCATAGTTTGTCATACTTGCCCTTGCAAGAGTTTGGTACCATCGACAACACCTGCATTGTCTTGCATGTTGATTTTCCCCGTGCATAGGGATAAGGTCAAGGCCATCATGCCAAAATCCTCCTACTTTCGTGTCGCTTGCCGATCAGCTTTGTTAAGTGTCTAACAAACCACCCCAACCAGTTGAATTTGACACCCTCGTCAAAATAGAACCCAACACATGCTGCCATTTTTGCCAAGACGTCACAAGTTCAGCACCCGTTTGAGAATACGTTGTCCTTGCCCTCAAGTGTAACATTTTCATTTCTCATTGCATTTATTACTATATCAATGCCACAACAAATTCAGCATGCCAACTGACTGATTTGAAAGATCCCACATTGATTTATGGCACCCACAAACTGGAAATTTTCTGCATCGCTACATTTTTTGCCTTTCTAAATTTTCTAGCCAAGACAGTCCCACCATGAACAAGCACATTGACCCCTTGTCTTGCAGTCTCGTTCATGTTCGGTTCGACCTCATCATGAACCTATCCCGCTCTGATACCAGTTTTCATAGGGGTAATTTCTATTCGTCAAAACACTACTCATTATACAGCAGTCAAGTCCCCACTTGACTTTAGCCTTCGGCCAATTTTACGATCGGATTCGAGGTTTACACTTAGAAAAATTCAAGGCAACATAAATAAAAGAATAGACAAGAAGATTTACGGGAAACCTTTTTTCCAACCTTTTATAAAATGGAATACAAAGTATATTTCCAAGTTCGGCAAGGTGCTGCCAACCTTGGCAGGCACCAACTCACAAAATAGCCAACAAGTGCATGAATTTTCCCTATATACGCCCCCGTCTAAGGCCACTTGTGCTGCCCCTCATTTGGCAAGGTAATGGCACATATTTGGCCATGCTTAAGCCATAAAATAGACAACCCTATGTCTACATTTTAGACTATTTCCCTTCCTAGGTACGTAGCCCATTTTAAGGCTTCTAGCACATATATTTATAATGTAGAAAGCATAAAATTAGTTCCTATATATAGTTGACATCCCCCAAATGATAGGACGGATCCCCATGATAAAAGATTTGGGAACATGTCTAAAGCATTCCCCAAAAACATGCAAACACTCAGCATATTTTCAGCACTTTGGACAAAGGTAGTTGTAACTGCCCAACCGCATCATGTGCACAACATGTGCGCATTTCCTGTCCAGTTGTTACCCCATTTTCGTGCCTAGGCTTCGACCAGTTCCAATTCCATTTTATCCAACTGTATCATGCCATCAATTTCCTTGCCATCGCCCATAAACTTGCCCCATTTGCCGCAACTTCAATGCCGTAACAAATCTGCCCGCACGTAGCCTTTCCGTTGCACATTTGCTTGTCCTTGTCAAGTTGCCCCTACTTGATCAAGCATGCCTTTACCCAATACCATGTTGATTTTAGCATCAAGTCACCAAGCCTTGATGCCCTTCCCTTTGCCAAGTCATTTGCCCACTTTTAACCTAGGTGCTAGCCTACTCACCTAAGTTATAGCAACACTACATTACCAATTCTGTTGACTTGGCACTAAGCTGTCCTATTTTAACGCCGAGGTCTTTCCCGTTTTGCCTTGTCAAACATCTGTTCAACCCGCCTAGTTCCGTCAAGGTCTTGGCCTTTGCTGGCAAACAGCCCCCTTATATTTTTGATATAGTCCGTCTCACCAAATCCCTCAAATAGAAGCATAGTCCGTCACACTTGCCCTTGCAACAGTTTGGTGCCATCGACAACACCCGCATTGTCTAGCATGTTGATTTTCCCTGCGTATAGGGCTAATGGCAAGGCCATCATGCAAAAATTGTAAGGCCCCGTAAAAATTTTGTGCATAAAACCTAGTAGCTGTGGTGTCATGGTCTGAATAATGTGTTAGGAATGCGTGCCGCGGTTCGGACCCTTGGTAGTGATTTAAGTTTCAAAAATATAGAGAATTAATTTTTCCAAAAAGTGTCCAATATGCGGTCAAGAATGCGATCGCAAACCTGACATGCGGACTGCATTCTTGCCGCAAAACGTTCCAGACAGTTTCCCAAAAATCGTGTCAAAAGTGCGGTCGATATGCGATCTCATGTCAAATCTGCGGTGCACTTTGCGACCGCAGAATCAACATGCGGTCCGCATAGTGACCGCATTCCTTAACATAACCTGTGTAAAATTTGGGGCAATTCTGCGGTCACTATGCGGACCGCATGTTGATTCTGCGGTCGCATAATGCACCGCATAATTGACCCCGGCCCATATTTTTGTAACATTTTGACCCGATCTCTTCTTTAATATAACACACTTCTTCTTCATTTTATCATATCATCTTACAAAAAATTAGAGAGAGAAGAGAGGGTTTTAGAGAGAGAAATCTTTCATCTTCAAAGATTGTTCCAACCATCTTAATTCCAAGGGATCTTAGGGCAAGGATTCAACATCCTCAATCTTTTCAAGGTAAAAACCCTAACTATTTTCTTTGATTTTCAGTTTTAATTGGGTAAAGAGAGGTTTTCATATAATAACTTTTAAAAATAGAATTTTTACACTCATGCATGATTATTGAACTTGATTTCTAGTAAAACGAAGTGAGTAGAAGTAAGAGTCTTCAAGAACAAGGTTGGCAAGAGTAAGATAGCTTGGGTAAGCATAAAGTAGGAAGTTAACGGAAGAAAACTCATCACCAGGTATGTATGGCTAATTTTGATTCTTGTAAAATCGCCCAAATGTGTGCGAATTGTTTTGGCATGTGTCAAATTGAGAAATTTTACGTAATTCTTTGATTTCCTTATTGAGCATTTGATTGATGTTGAACTACATGTGGTGTGGTATGAAATATGAATTGAAAGATAAAAAGGTAATCGAGATTGGTAAAGAATTGGGAACAACCATTGTGATGGCATATTTGGCTTATTGTGGAAGGAATTTGAAACACCTTAATTGTGGTAAATTGTTGAACATGATTATGTGGGCATTTTCGATTTTGGAATACTTGTAACTTGGTTTTGATATTGGCTTGAGAAGAAATTGAGAACATGAACCAATGTGTAAGTTGCTTATTTGAACTTGTTGAAGTTGTGTGTAGTACCTTATCTGCTGTTTGAAATTGTTGTGTTTTCAACTGTAGGCGGGGTCGTGTTGCGCGCCGCAACGTGGGGAAATAAGGTGTGGGTTGGGGTGATAAGGGTGGCCGAGGTAATAAGGGTGGTCGGGGGCAATAAGGATGGAAAGCGATCGAAATCGCTATTGAAAATTGATACAAAAATCAATAATGTGAAATTGTGAAAGGAGACAGCAGGAGAGTTTGCAACCTGTGGGGCACCGATTGCCCCTTTGTTTGACTACTTGTGCTTTACGTGATTGATTGGTTATTGTTAAATTGGTTGATCGTAGAAAGTGCTTTGTGTGAGAATTATTTGAAATGAGGAAAATGTGGAAACATGGTTGGTTGGCTTAATTAATTGTTGATGTAATTTAATGGCTTGAGTTTTACTTGGGACAAAGTTTGTCCATACATACCAGTACAATTCAAGTGTACTGACGTCCCTTTTGCCGGGGGCGCTACATTCGTGTCATGATTGTAGGTGGATCGGTAGCAGGCACTTCAGCTCATCGGCAGTAGTATCCTTCTCCTTCCACTGCCCGTTTTGGTGAGCCCCTTTCTTCCTCGGGGCCTTGTGTGGTTCATGCCACTCGGTTTAGATTTCATTTTGGTTTTGTAAGGTATAACCGGAGCCTTGTTACCGGCAAGTATTGTATTTCCCTTTTTGTATCCTAGAGGCTCCATAGACATGTAAACTGTGGGATTGTGGCCTATGTATATGTATGGGGCGTTGTAAATATAAATTATGAACTTGTTAGTGAATCAATCACATGGATATGTTTATGCATTATGAAATCAGTCATTATTGGTAAAATATTTGGTTAATGAGAAACAATCAACACAGGGTTAATGCGTGGGAATGAAAGGCACCCAGGTCCGCTTGACTGGGGCAACTCGGTCAGGCGCCGATCATGTCACTCGATTTGGGGCGTGACAAACTTGGTATCAGAGCCTAAGGTTTTAAAGTGTCCTAGGATGTCTCGGAGCCGTGTCTAGTAGTGCCCTTCTTATAGGTGTGTTGTCGACCACATCATATAAGTAGGGGGCTACACGGGCATTTAGGAATTTACCTACTTCTTTGATAATCTATATCGTGCGGTAAAGTGCAATGTGGAGATATCCGTGTCTAATTCGTGCCTTGTTCCCAAATTTTCAGAATATGGCACCTAAGAAGAAGGCTAGACTCGGCCTTAGGGCCAATGCCGACCCAAGTGCAGCTGTTAATCATGTACCCGATGCCGTGGGAGAGAATGACCCACCGGTCCCGAATTTGCATGGCCCATCTGTTCAAAACCCAAGTGTCCCTATTCCAGCCGCGGCAGAGGATGCCACCATTCCTCCTGCCGGTGTTCCTGACTCAGATACAGTTCCCGCTTCGGGCTCTGGTATCTCTAAAGAAGATCTTAGGGGAGCCATCCATATGTTAACACAGCTAGTGGCCGCCCAGGCCCAGAGATCCCATGATGCCCCTGCATCCTCCAGTGGACAGGGAGATTCCTTTGGCTCCAGAGTTCACCAGTTCTTGCGGTTGGCCCCTCCAGAATTTTCAGGCACCGATCCAGAGGCTGATCCACGGGAATTCCTTGATGAGATATACAAGACCCTCAGAGTGATGAAGGCTACAGATATAGAGGGGGTAGAGTTGGCCTCTTACAGGCCGAAGGGAGCGGCACGTTCATGGTTCGAAATGTGGGAGGATTCCCGTGAGGAAGGGAGCCCTCCGGCCATATGGGATGAGTTCGTAGATGCATTTATGGACCACTTCTTGCCTGCCGAGGTGATGGCAGCTCGCGCCACAGAGTTCGAGGTCCTCAAGCAGGGCGGTATGAGTGTTTGGGAGTATCACATGGAGTTCATAAGGTTGTCCAAGTATGCTCCTCATTTAGTGTCGACCATGGATGCCCGGGTTCGACGGTTTGTTCAGGGCCTTAGCCCTTTGGTGGTGAATGAGGCCGCCACAGCAGCTTTGCACTCGGACATGAACTATGGGAGGATTGTGGGGTTTGCTCAGGCCACAGAGGCTAGGAAATTGAAGATTCGTGCAGAAAGAGAAAGTAGCAGCAGGGCCCGGTCAATGGGTCGTTCAGGGAGATCACTTCCAGGGAAGGGGTCATCAGGGCCATCCCAGTCATATGCTCGGTCCTCCGCGAGTGCACCGCCATCCGTGCACAGTCATCAGCAGGGCAGTTACTCGAGACCTGGTTCGGACAGCAGGAGGTCTCGTCAGTCTGGTCATCCTGGGGTGAGATCCCAGCAGCAGGGGAGACCTACATGCCCCAAGTGTGGGAGATTTCATACAGAGACTTGCTACCTTGACCTTCCAGTGTGCTTCGGGTGCGGGGTGAGAGGTCACATTCAACGGGACTGCCGTGCACCCCGCCAGGGTATAGGTAGGGGATCTGCTCGATCATCCGGTTCTTCGGCTGCTACATCATCAGCGCGTACTCCAGCATCAGCAGGGCGTGGTGCAGCTAGGGGTGGAGCTCAGGGTAGGGGTGGACCTAGCCGATTCTATGCATTGAGTGGCCGCCAAAATGCCGAGGCTTCTCCAGATGTTGTTACAGGTATCCTGTCTGTTCATACTATTGATTGCTATGCCCTTATTGATCCAGGGTCCTCCTTGTCTTATGTTACTCCATTCATTGCTTCAAGCTTTGGGATAGAACCCCAACAGCTTCATGAGCCGTTCTCTGTGTCGACTCCTATTGGTGATTCTATTACAGCCTCACGAGTCTATAGGAATTGTGTTGTTACGGTAGGTGGTCGTGATACCACAGCCGATCTTATTGAGCTTGGGATGGTAGATTTCGATGTAATTATGGGGATGGATTGGCTCTATTCGTGCTTTGCCAAACTTGACTGTCGAACGAGAGTTATGAGGCTCGAGTTCCCTAACGAGCCAGTCATTGAATGGAGAGGAAATGGTGTAGTGCCAAGGGGTAGGTTTATTTCCTACCTTAAGGCTTCGAAGATGATTAAGAAGGGGTGTATCTATCACCTGGTTCGGGTAATGGACACCACCTCAGATGTGCCTATCCTCGAGTCCGTGCCAATTGTGAATGAATTTCCTGAAGTGTTTCCGGATGAGCTTCCAGGCATCCCGCCGGATAGGGAGATTGATTTCGGAATTGATGTATTGCCGGATACTCAGCCAATATCCATTCCACCTTACAGAATGGCGCCAGCAGAGTTAAGGGAGTTAAAGGAGCAACTGAGGGATTTATTAGAGAAAGGGTTCATACGACCGAGTGTGTCGCCATGGGGTGCTCCGGTTCTCTTTGTCAGAAAGAAGGATGGGTCACTTCGAATGTGTATTGATTATCGGCAGCTCAACAAAGTCACCATTAAGAATAAATATCCATTGCCTCTAGTGGATGATCCGTTTGACCAATTGCAGGGAGCGAGGTTCTTCTCAAAGATTGATTTACGGTCTGGGTACCACCAGTTGAAAATCAGGGAGCAGGATATTCCTAAGACCGCCTTCAGAACTCGTTATGGTCACTTCGAGTTTTTGGTCATGTCTTTTGGGCTAACCAATGCCCCAACAGCTTTTATGGACCTTATGAATCGTGTTTTCAAGCCATTCCTAGATTCCTTTGTGATTGTATTCATTGAAGACTTCCTCATCTACTCTCGGAGCAGAGAAGATCATGCCGTTCACCTCAGAGCAGCATTGCAGACCCTTCATCAGCATCAATTGTATGCCAAGTTCTCAAAATGTGAGTTTTGGTTGTAGTCCGTAGCCTTTCTAGGGCATGTTATTTCTAGCGAGGGAATTCAGGTGGATCCTCAAAAGATTGCGGCAGTGAAAGATTGGCCTAGACCCACGACCCCGACAGAGATACGTAGCTTCTTGGGTTTGGCAGGGTACTATCGGAGGTTTGTAGAGGGATTCTCAACCCTCGCCTCCCCATTGACTAAATTGACGCAGAAAGCAGTTAAGTTCCGGTGGTCCGAAGCATGTGAGAAAAGTTTCCAAGAACTGAAGTCAAGATTGACCTCGGCACCAGTATTGGCCTTGCCAGAAGGCACAGAGGGATTTGTAGTCTATTGTGATGCCTCCAGAGTCGGTTTGGGATGTGTATTGATGCAGCACGGAAAGGTTATAGCTTATGCTTCCAGACAACTCAAGAACCATGAGAAGAATTATCCGACGCATGATTTGGAACTTGCAGCTGTTGTGTTTGCCTTGAAAATATGGCGACACTATCTTTATGGGGTTCATGTAGATGTGTTTTCGGACCACAAGAGCCTCCAATATTTGTTCAAGCAGAAAGAGCTGAATCTGAGACAGCGGCGGTGGTTAGAACTACTTAAGGACTATGATATAGACATATTGTACCATCCAGGGAAGGCAAATGTGGTAGCTGACGCTCTTAGTCGGAAATCCATGGGTAGTTTGGCTCATTTGGGTGTGGATCGGAGACCCCTGGCTCGAGAGGTCTACCAATTAGCCAGCTTGGGGGTTCGTATTTCGGCGTCAGACGAGGGGGATATCTTGGTGCATAATGGAGCAGAATCATCATTGGTCGCGAAAATCAAGGAAAAACAGTTCATGGATCCAGCATTGGTTCGAGTGAAGGAAGCAGTCATGAATGACAAGACCTCAGCATTTGTACTCAGTAGCGAAGATGGTGTATTGCGGTGTCAAGATAGGCTATGTGTTCCGGATGTGGACGAGCTTTGGGAAAGAGTGATGGCAGAGGCTCATACTTCCAGGTATTCTGTGCATCCCCTGGTTCAACGAAAATGTATCACGATCTCAAGGAGATTTATTGGTGGAACGGTATGAAAAGGGATGTGGCAAGCTTTGTAGCTAAATGTCCGAACTGTCAACAAGTGAAGGCCGAGCATCAACGGCCTGGTGGATTAACTCAGCTTATAGAAATACCAAGGTGGAAATGGGAGATGATCAATATGGATTTCGTGGTAGGGTTACCTCGGACTCAGCGTAAGTTTGACTCAATATGGGTGATAGCGGATCGACTCACCAAATCAGCTCACTTCCTGCCTGTCAAGTCCACGGATACTGCGGAGCAATATGCAAGATTGTACATCAAGGAGATAGTAAGGCTGCATGGCACTCCACTTTCTATTATCACAGATCGCGGGGCTCAGTTCACAGCTAACTTTTGGAAGAAGTTTCAGCAAGGTTTGGGAACTCAGGTGAATCTCAGCACAACTTTCCATCCGCAGACCGACGGCCAGGCCGAGCGGACCATTCAGACGCTTGAAGATATGTTACGGGCTTGTGTCTTAGATTTTAAAGGTAATTGGGATGAACACTTGCCATTGATAGAATTTGCTTACAATAATAGCTATCATGCTAGCATTCAGATGGCCCCATTTGAGGCATTGTACGGGAGAAGATGTAGGTCGCCAATCGGGTGGTTTGAGGTAGGTGAAGCAGAATTGCTAGGGCCAGATATGGTGTACGAATCTATGGAAAAGGTCAAGGTTATTTAGGAGAGAATGAAAACAGCACAGAGTTGTCAAAAGTCCTATGCAGACGTTCGTCGAAGGGATTTGGAGTTTCAGGTCGATGATTGGGTGTTCTTGAGGGTATCTCCTATGAAGGGAGTCATGCGATTCGGAAAGAAAGGGAAATTGAGTCCTAGGTATGTCGGGCCATATCGGATCGTTCAAAGGATTGGTCAAGTTGCTTATAGGCTAGAGTTGCCTCCCGAGATGTCATCAGTGCATCCGGTATTCCATGTGTCCATGTTGAAGAAAGTGATTGGAGATCCATCCACCATCATGCCAGTCGAAGCTATAGAGGTTAATGAAGATTTGTCATATGAAGAAGTTCCAGTTGCCATTCTTGATAGGCAAGTCCGTAAGTTGAGAAATAAGGAAGTTGCCTCTGTTAAAGTATTGTGGCGTAGTCAACAAGTTGAGGAGGCCACATGGGAAGCGGAAAAAGAGATGAAGGAAAAGTACCCCCATTTGTTCGATCAAGCCTAGAAGAAATTAGGTGACCCTTCTACTCCTAGTAACTGCTATCTTGTCCAAGTTGTTTCCCTCTTAGTATTAGTAAAGTCTCCTTCATTTTGTAATGAGTTAAATGTGTTGTTGCCCTGGGTCACTTGAACTTTTCTTGATAAATGAAATCCTTATAAATATTCACGTGTTAAATAAACAACTAATAGTAAGTGTAGATTGGTAATGGTTTGTTGAGTGTACATGGTGTTAAATTGGTTTAATAAGGTAAGAATTCATTGAAGTGACTAGTTTTTGTGCAATTGTAACAATGTGATAGAATATGTGCATTCGTTGAGGTAAGAAAGTGTATACCAGTTGTGAGAAATATTGTATTCGTGTATTGTTGTTTGGTAATGTGTTTCGGGGGCCCTCTGACAGGTGGATATGTCCATAATACAAAGGAAACTCCGGCGAAATTTTTCTAAAATATAAGAGTTAGTCAAAATTTTGATGGTTGCATATCATGTCTTTCAAAACCAACTCATTTATTTCAAAATCCTCATTCGAGGACGAATGATCTTAAGGGGGGGAGGATGTAAGGCCCCGTAAAAATTTTGTGCATAAAACCTAGTAGCTGTGGTGTCATGGTCCGAATAATGTGTTAGGAATGCGTAGAATTCTTCGCTCCTATCTGCCCAAAGAATGCCCCTTACGAATGACGTCCGTGCTCGTCTTGAACTTGGCCGTGCCCTTTTGGGTCTGCCATGCTCATGCGATGTGGTGTCATGGTCCGAATAATGTGTTAGGAATGCGTAGCTCGCCGCGGTTCGGACCCTTGGTAGTGATTTAAGTTTCAAAAATGTAGAGAATTAATTTTTCCGAAAAGTGTCCAATATGCGGTCAAGAATGCGATCGCAAACCTGACATGCGGACCGCATTCTTGCCGCAAAACGTTCCAGAGAGTTTCCCAAAAATCGTGTCAAAAGTGCGGTCGATATGCGATCGCATGTCAAATCTGCGGTGCACTTTGCGACCGCGGAATCAACATGCGGTCCGCATAGTGACCGCATTCCTTAACAGAACCTGTGTAAAATTTGGGGCAATTCTGCGGTCACTATGCGGACCGCATGTTGATTCTGCGGTCGCATAGTGCACCGCATAATTGACCCCGGCCCCGATTTTTGTAACATTTTGACCCGATCTCTTCTTTAATATAACACACTTCTTCTTCATTTTATCATATCATCTTACAAAAAATTAGAGAGAGAAGAGAGGGTTTTAGAGAGAGAAATCTTTCATCTTCAAAGATTGTTCCAACCATCTTAATTCCAAGTGATCTTAGGGCAAGGATTCAACATCCCCAATCTTTTCAAGGTAAAAACCCTAACTATTTTCTTTGATTTTCAGTTTTAATTGGGTAAAGAGAGGTTTTCATATAATAGCTTTTAAAAATAGAATTTTTACACTCATGCATGATTATTGAACTTGATTTCTAGTAAAAAGAACTGAGTAGAAGTAAGAGTCTTCAAGAACAAGGTTGGCAAGAGTAAGATAGCTTGGGTAAGCATAAAGTAGGAAGTTAACGGAAGAAAACTCATCACCAGGTATGTATGGCTAATTTTGATTCTTGTAAAATCGCCCAAATGTGTGCGAATTGTTTTGGCATGTGTCAAATTGAGAAATTTTACGTAATTATTTGATTTCCTTGTTGAGCATTTGATTGATGTTGAACTACGTGTGGTGTGGTATGAAATATGAATTGAAAGATAAAAAGGTAATCGAGATTGGTAAAGAATTGGGAACAACCATTGTGATGGCATATTTGGCTTATTGTGGAAGGAATTTGAAACACCTTAATTGTGGTAAATTATTGAACATGATTATGTGGGCATTTTCGATTTTGGAATACTTGTAACTTGGTTTTGATATTGGCTTGAGAAGAAATTGAGAACATGAACCAATGTGTAAGTTGCTTATTTGAACTTGTTGAAATTGTGTGTAGTACCTTATCTGCTTTTTGAAATTGTTGTGTTTTCAACCGTAAGGCGGGGTCGTGTTGCGCGCCGCAACGTGGGGAAATAAGGTGTGGGTTGGGGTGATAAGGGTGGCCGAGGTAATAAGGGTGGTCGGGGCAATAAGGATGGAAAGCGATCGAAATCGCTATTGAAAAATTGATACAAAAATCAATAATGTGAAATTGTGAAAGGAGACAGCAGGAGAGTTTGCAACCTGTGGGGCACCGATTGCCCCTTTGTTTGACTACTTGTGCTTTACGTGATTGATTGGTTATTGTTAAATTGGTTGATCGTAGAAAGTGCTTTGTGTGAGAATTATTTGAAATGAGGAAAATGTGGAAACATGGTTGGTTGGCTTAATTAATTGTTGATGTAATTTAATGGCTTGAGTTTACTTGGGACAAAGTTTGTCCATACATACCAGTACAATTCAAGTGTACTGACGTCCCTTTTGCCGGGGCGCTACATTCGTGTCATGATTGTAGGTGGATCAGTAGCAGGCACTTCAGCTCATCGGCAGTAGTATCCTTCTCCTTCCACCGCCCGTTTTGGTGAGCCCCTTTCTTCCTCGGGGCCTTGTGTGGTTCATGCCACTCGGTTTAGATTTCATTTTGGTTTTGTAAGGTATAAGCCGGAGCCTTGTTACCGGCAAGTATTGTATTTCCCTTTTTGTATCCTAGAGGCTCCATAGACATGTAAACCGTGGGATTGTGGCCTATGTATATGTATGGGGCGTTGTAAATATAAATTATGAACTTGTTAGTGAATCAATCACATGGTTATGTTTATGCATTATGAAATCAGTCATTATTGGTAAAATATTTGGTTAATGAGAAACAATCAACACGGGGTTAACGCGTGGGAATGAAAGGCACCCAGGTCCGCTTGACTGGGGCAACTCGGTCAGGCGCCGGTCATGTCCCTCGATTTGGGGCGTGACAAAAATCCTCCCACTTTTGTGCCGCTTTCCGATCAGCTTTTTTAAGGGTCTAACAATCCACCCCAACCAGTTGAATTTCACGCCCTCGTCGAAATAGATCCTAACACATGCTGCCATTTTTTCCAAGGCGTCATAAGTTCAGCACATATTTGAGAATACATCGTCCTTTCCCTCAAGTGTAACGTTTTCATTTCTCATTGCATTTCTTGCTCTGTCAATCCCACAGCAAATTCAGCATGCCAACTAACTGATTTGAAAGATCCCACATTAATTTATGCACCCACAACTGGAAATTTTCTACATCATTGCCTTTTTTGCCTTTTCTGAATTTTCCAGCCAAGACAGTCCCACCACGAACAAGCATATTGACCCCTTATCTTGCAGTTTCATTCATTTCTGTCTCGACCTCATCACGAACCTGTCCCGCTCTGATACCAATTGTCACATGGATGTTTTATGTCCGTCGAAATACTCCCCGTTATGCGGCAGTCAAGTCCCCACTTGACTTTAGCCTTCAGCCAATTTTAAGATCGGATTCGAGGTTTGCACTTGGAAAAATTCAAGGCAACATAAATAAAAGTAGAGACAAGTTGATTTAAGGGAAACCTTTTTCCCAACCTTTTCTAAAATAAAATACAGAGGATATTTCCGAGTTCGGCAAGGTGTTGCCACCATTGGCAGGCACCAACTCACAAAATAGCCAACAAGTGCACGAATCTGCCTCATATACGCCCCCGTCTAAGGCCACTCGTGCTACCCCTCACTTGGCAAGGAAATGCACATATTTGGCTATGCTCAAGCAATAATATAGACAACCCTATGTCTACATTTCAGACTATTTCCCTCCCTAGGTACTTAGCCTGTTTTTAAGGTTTCTAGCACATATATTTTAAATATAGACAGCCCAAAATTAGTTCCTATGTTTAGTTGACATCCCCCAACTGGTAGGACATGATCCCCATGATAAAAAATGTGGGAAAATGTCTAGAACATGCCCCAAAAATCTGCAAACACTCAGCATATTTGTATCGCTTTGGACAAAGGTAGTTGTAACCGCCCAACCGTATCATGTGTACAGCATGTGTGCATTTTCCGGCCAGCTGCTGCCCCAATTTCATGCCTAGGCTTGGACCAGTTCCATTTCAATTGTATCCAGCTGCATCGTGCCTTGGATTTCCTATCCATCGCCCATGAACTTGGCCCGTTTGCCGCAACTTCAATGCTGTAACAAATCTTCCCGCATGCAGCCTTTCCATTGCACATTTGCTTGTCCTTGTCAAGTCGCCCCTAATTGATCAAGCATGCTTTTTGCCAATGCCATGCTAATTTTAGCATCATGTCACCAAGCCTTGATGCCCTTCCATTTACCGAGTCATTTGCACACATTTAACTTAGGTGACAGCCTTCTCACCTAAGTCATGGCAACACCACATTGCCAATGTCGTTGCCTTCTCACTAAGTTGCCCCATTTTAGCGCCGAGGTCATTCCCATTTTGCCTTGTCAAGCATCCGTTCAGCCCGCCTGGTTCCGTCAAGGTCTTGGCCTTTGCTTGCAAACAACCCCCTTATATTTTTTATGTAGTCCGTCACACCAAAACCCACAAATAGAAGCGTAGTCCTTCACACATGCCCTTGCAACAGTGTTTTGCCATCGACAACACCCGCATTGTTTTGCATGTTGATTTTCCCCGTGCATAGGGCCAATGGTAAGGCCATCATACTAAAATCCTCGCCACTGCCGTGTCGCTTGCCAATCAGCTTTGTTAAGGCTCACTATTAGAAAAGTGCAAATTACCTGGGAATTTTACCTAGGAATTGTTTTCGCAGAGATTTCCTACAAATCTTCATGCAAAAATGTGAAAATTTTCAATTCTAGAATATTATACCAGCGAAAATTATTTTTGCAGGAAAATTCGTAGGTAAACTTGGCGCCATTTTTGCGCCAAAATATTACTTGCAGAATTACTTGGGAAAATTATCCGCAAGTACTATTTTCATAAGTAAATCCGCATGTAATGAACAAACATATATTTTTTTGTTAATTCGCAGGAAATTCCCCAAGTACATTTACATGTTGCGTTAGCTAGAGATATTTACTTGTAGATTTACTTGGAGATTTCTTAATTGGAAAATTACCCAGGGATCTTAATTTTACGAATTTCTCTAGAAATTTATTTTTTGGGGATTTGACTGAGGATTTATCTTAAACGGGGAATTCCATGGGAAATTACTAAGAGCATACATGGACTACCATCTAGGAATTAAATTTGGGTATAATTATACAGTCACACATATTTGTCTCGCCAAGTTATTACTTGGTTAGTATGACATTGGATATAATTGGAAAGGCGTACTTATACTCTCCAATTATCAAGGGGGAAGTGAGAATTAGAGTTAATTGCACGTGTAATGACAAGGTTATTTTTTATTTATTCCTTTTTTAATAATTTATTTGTGTTCTCATTATTTTAAATTTGTTATTTTTCTTTTACTTTTAATTTTATTCTTAAATTTTAAATATTCTTTTTACATTATTTGTCTGGTTTTACTTCATGTGATTCTATGTAATTGCACGTATATATTATTTCTTATTCTGTTTTACTTTCTTCATTTAGCGTAATTGCATTATTATTTTAGTTTTTGAAACTATACCTCCTAATATTAGAAACATTAAGTCATTAACAAACTTGCCATATAGTAAATGAGTTATACTATTAAAGTAGAATTTCATTGTTGAAAAGGTTATAAGCTTATTTTGTTTTCTAATATTAAGTGGTATTTGAACTTATTTTTGTTATGTTAATAAAGTATTTTCAGAATTTTGAAACTATTTTATATTTATGATTCGAATTTACTTGTTTAAGTAGTGTTGGCTTATTATTTCACATTGCATATTATTTACTTTTTAGTTAGAATTGATCGATTAATGTTTTCAAGCATTTGCTAATCTTATGATATTATATTTAATATTTATTTATTTTATCAAACATGAATTTTATGATATTCTTATAAAATATATATTTTTATTTTTTATAATTAATTAAACTAAACTTAATGAATTATTTTTGTAATATTAGTTATAAATATATGATTCCTAATTAGTGTATATTCAAGAAAAATATATGCATCTTAAATATCAAATCTAATATTATTTATACTTATTAAAATTTATAGGCATATATTTTTCAGATGGTATATTACAAACCATTCAGAATGATATGATCAGTTACTAATACACTAATAAATTAATTATCATAAATATAATTAGTTAATAATAACAAAATAATTAAATAATTAAATATCACGAGAGAACGAACTAAATTGTGTATAATTTAATAATTTAAGTATAATAATTAAAAAGGAAAAAGTTAGCTAAATTTATCATTAATGTTAGGTTTAACTATCTCCAACAACAAATTTATTGTCATGGATTAATTAATTATTTTAATTAAATAAATTAATATGGATAACTTAAATTCGACCAAAACAATTAAAATGGTTAATCTTTCATTTTTGCATATGTTTAAAAATGATGTAATTTAGTTATCGAATGTTACTTGAATGATTTTGTTGTTAATATTATAAGTTAATTTTAAGTATTGAGTGAACTTCTAATTCTAGTTTCAAATATCCTCTCGATTAATTTTTAAAATTGATGTAAATAAATTTTGTGTTTGAAATTAGAATTGGAGTAATTTTTTTACCAATTATTTAATTAGGTATATATATTGTATTTAATTATTGAAAAAAATTAATTAATACTGGATTTAGAATCTATACTTGCTATATCTTTCTTAAATATAGAGAAAATAAATAATTTTATAACTTTATTTTGTAGATGGAAAAATTGAGAGATAAATTGCTTGCTCTCGTACCGAGTATATAAGGTTTTGGGCTTTATAGCTAGACTAGATTACCGAAAGATACTTGGACAATGTGTTTCTTCCGGTAATTAATGCGGGGGACCTACTTTGTGGGTAATGGGTAAAGGTATGAGATGGTAAGGTATAGATATATACATTATAGAGAGATGCCCAGTAATAAATAACGTAATAATTTAAATAAATAAGATTGTAAGCGCAAGAGAGATAAATATTCAAAGTCGTGTAGTTAGCAGAAGAATTAAGCATAAAAAAAAGTAAATTAGTAATAAATAATAATTATTTTTCTAAATATTTTCCAAAACATATTTTCTTTGGCGATTACTTGCGAATTCCAAAAGAGATTTTCTTTGGGAATTACTTGCGAATTTCATAAGACAATCCCTAGAAGAATTATCATTTTCCCCGAGTCTTTTTACATTTTTTAAGATAATATCCGCATGTAATTTACATGCAGATTTATAATCCCCAAGTAAATTATTTGGTGATTTACGAAAGTTTTTCCCTGGGATTCTTTTTGGCGGAAAAATTCGGAGGAAACAAAATTACTTTGAATTTCCCTCTAAAATCACCACGAAAATTTCCATGTAAATAGCATTTTTCTTGAAGTGGGTCTAACTGATTTCCTTTGCGCTGCCTTCATCTTGTGCTAAAGCCACCACCATCTTCTTACAGAACCCCACACTTTGGCCACCATGAAAGCCTGCATCACAGAAACTCCCTTTTACCATAAATATCTTCTTCCTTCATCTCGACCTCAAAATGCCACCAACGAACCCCCTCCATTTGATCATTCTCTACTATCGGATAACCCACACAACCATACCCATTCAATGCTTGGTACCGCTGCAACCATAAGAAATTTAGTCGCCAACAAAGTCAGACCACCACTAACACCTCTAGCTATCGTTGATTTTCTCTTCTCTTCTAATCGCCACCATGAGCATACCATCAGATTTCTTCCTTAAATCACTATCAAGATTCCTTTAATGTGAATGAGAGTAGGGCTTTCTGAACTGGAAGTTTAAAGTTAGGCTGGTGGCTGGAAGTAGAAGAAAGGGAAGGTGGGAGGAAGAAAAAAAAATATTTTCTGAAATGAAGAAAAAACGGAGGATGGGAAGGAGAGCGCTGGTGACGAAAAAGGGGTTGGGCATCCATTTTATTTCATTTTTAAATAGATTTTTCATTCTTCTTTTTGTTTTTGCTAAAAAGTTTTTTAAAACTTTACCAAAGTCAAAGGCTACATGGCTCTTTATCATTTGATAATTTTTCCACGTCAATGCGTGTAAAGTACATGCAGTATATTTTTGTTATTGATCAGCCTTTTGTGTTTAATAGTCAAGTATTGAATAAGGTCAGAGTATCTAATAGGAATAAGCATCAACTAAGGTAGCTAGATGAAAATATTTTACAAGTTTAAGTAGCCATATGTCTTTTCCCCCTTATTTATATTATAGCTAGTTAATTTTTTTTTTTTTTATGTTACACTAGTTATTATATAAAATCTAGATGAATTCAGTGTGAACTTTTTCTTCCCTATTGTGCATAAGATTTATATATCTTGAGTGGAAAATGGACGGTAAGAAGAGATGATACAAAGTCTAATATGGTTTCAAAGAGTGGATACTCGTTGTGCGCTGAATACAAATGAACCATTTATGTTCAACGTTCTCATTTTAATAGGAAACAAGTTACTTAATTTCTTGTATTTTTATTAACTTCTTCACTGGTCAAGTAACACTAAACAAATATTATGATAAAAATTTAACAAGAGGTTTTGCATTGAGGAAAAAGCTCGTATTTCTTAGAGACTCAAATATCTTGTTGTTCGCAGTTTACACCTGCTCTGTTATTATTTTCAGTAGATATTACAGCCAAAATAATGCCTCGATAATCTTATCTTGCTTCACAATAACCATTAAATATGCATTTATTGTGTGCGAGGTGGCATAACGTTAGACCCTGACTTTACTGATCGGCAAGCGGCGCGGCAGTGGCAAGGATTTGGCATGATGGCCTTGCCATTGGCCTTATGCGCGGGGAAAATCACATGCAAGGGCAAGTGTGACGGACTACACTTATTGTGAAGGACAAGTGTGACGGACTACACTTCTATTCGAGGGCTTTGGTGTGACGGACTACATCAAACAAAAGGGAACTGTTTGCAAGCAAATGCTGACCTTGACGAAAGGTGGACCTCGATGAAAGGCGGGCCAAACGGATGCTTGACAAGGCTAAACGGTAAAGACCTAGGCGCTAAGGTGAGGCAGCTTTGTGCCAAGGCAAAGGGAATGGCAATATGGTGTTGCCATGACTTAGGTGAGCGGACCATCCTAAGTTGATTGTGGGCAAATGACTCGGCAAAGGGAAGGCATCAAGACTTGGTGACTTGAGGCCAAAATCAGCAGTGGCATTGGCAACGGGCACACTTGTTCAAGTAGAGGCGAATTGACAAGGACAATCAACTGTGGCAGCGGGCGGGCGTGCGGTAAAGTCGAGGGCGACGAGCTGTGACAAAGGCATTGAGCGGAGCAGTGTCAAGAGCCAAGGCTGGGCGCAATGCCAGCCTTGGGCGTGCAGCAGCTGGCCAAAACGCACATGCAGTGCACATGGAGCAGTTTCCAAGTGTGTTGTGCACATGCCAAGCAGTTGAGCGGTTACAACCACCCATGTCCAAGTGTTGCTGATTATTAGGCTGAGTCTTAGCACATT
This sequence comes from Nicotiana noctiflora, assembly GCA_032618575.1. Lineage (NCBI taxonomy): Eukaryota > Viridiplantae > Streptophyta > Magnoliopsida > Solanales > Solanaceae > Nicotiana > Nicotiana noctiflora. Next base: position 60,712 of record JASVEL010011837.1, read on the forward strand.
TTGTGGCATGTCTTTGACATGTTCCCACGTTTTTTATCATGGGGATCATGTTCCTATCAGTTTGGGGATGTCAACTGAACATAGGAGTTATTTTGGGTTGATTACACAATATATATGTGTGCTAGCAGCCTTGAAAACGGGCAGAGTACCTAGGGAGGGAAATAGCCTAAGAGATAGGCATAGGGTTGTCTATTTTGGGGCTTGAGCATGGCAAATTATGTGCCATTGCCTTGCCAAACGAGTTGGGAGCACAAGTAGCCTTAGACAGGGGTGTTTATAGGGCTGGTTCGTGCACTTGGTTGGCAATTTTGTGAGTTGGTGTCTGCCAGGGTGGCAGCACCTTGCCAAACTCGGTAATTTCCTTTTGTATAATTCATTTATAAAAAGGTTGGAAAAGAGTTTCCCGTAAATCTGCTTGTCTTCTTTATTTTCTGTTGCCTTGGATTTTTCTAAGTGTAAAACCTCAGAACCGATCTTATAATTGGGCGAAGGCTGAAGTCAAGTAGGGACTTGACTGCCGCACAGCGGGCAGCATTTCGACGGACGGAAAACGCCCCTGCGACACATAATTCACTACAGCATTTTAGGCCTACAACCACCCTAGAGAAGTGTGGCCAAAAATGCCAAGAAGTGTAGCATTTGGGAAAAGGCAACACTTACCGTAACCTTTGATTATTCGCCGCTTTGTAGGCGTTGCCTTAGAGGCCACGCTTTAAAAGTGTGGCCAATACGGTACAAAGGCCACACTTATAATTTCTTATATAGCCACGCTTTTTTGACATAAGGCTACACTTATAAAACGTGATTATTGTTACGTTATAGGCTACACTTAGAAAGTGTGGCTTCTAGAGCAACATTTACCAGATTGACATTTCCCATTGGCCACACTTTATAAGCGTGGACATTTTGTCTACACTATAAAATTATTTTATTAGCCACAATTATGTGGTTAAAAAACTATATTTGTTTACATCAAGTTCTCTCTCTCCCCCCACACACACACACACACACACATATATATATATATATATATATATATATATATATATATATATATATATATATAAAGAATTAATTTAAATGATAAGTAATAGAATAAAAATAATTCAAATGCATAAACTTGAAATAAATTTCAACAAAAGAAACACACTGTGTACTTTAATTTTTATAGTATTAAAGCAATATTCTGCGCCTTAATTTGTCCTTTACACCTGCCACACATCCTAAAAATGCCACTCAAAATCTTTACTTTGGATTAAACAAGAAAATTCTCCTCCATTTCATTTTACACCAAAAAAACTAAGCAAATGCAAGACTTAATCAAGTCGACTGCACAATACCCACTAGGAGCAAAAAGACAAAATAATCAACGGTATGGAATATGACCCAAAAATCGTCTACCAAAGGTCCCACTTAATTCCAAGAAAAGCACAAAAATAAATATCTTGTTCCAAAGGTCTTCACCATTCACTTTAATGATTCACATTGATTTCTGGCCACCATTTTCAATTGCATCGTCTGTATTTTCCTACACATTCAAAACGGGAAAATTAGAAAGAAATGCTTGTAACGAGAACAAGGATTAAAAAAAACATGAAAATACTTGAAATTAATTGGTAAAACCAACAATCTAACACATTAGCGCCACAGCCACAACTCAACAAAAGCTATAATAACATAGTAAATGAATTTTAGGACCACACCATAGTGATATTAGCCTTCTTTCTACAAATGTACCAAATAAAACATGTCAAGACTGCAACTTCTATACTTGCACTACCTCAAGTTCGATCCAACAGACCTATTAGTATTCAATGACACCAAAAAATGCTTCTCATTTTACTGGAACAATGATTTGAGTTTGTGATTAAATTAATTGTGATTATTGGCTTAAGTTAGAGCGATGCACAAAATTAGAACCAATTAACCAAAAAGGTCATGTAATATCTATGCATTGACTTCATCAATCCCCATGAATGGAACTACAACTCCAAAGAACATTTCTCATTTGTTTACTGAATTTCAGGAAGAAAAATACATTATTTTAACAAACATATACTACCAAAAAGGACACATTACCTCACAAGAAGCCTATTAACATGTTCAACAATGATAATACTCACAAAACCATCATAAGTATAATTTCATGCACTAACTCTATTGTTTTAACAACTGTAACACAGAGCAGCAGATCCGAAATTTCTTTGTTGTTTAACATTGTTTAAAGCCTCGACTAAGTTCGTATTGTATTTTGGGATGTGTCGGTATAATTAGTTAAAGTCCCGAGGGCCTCCGGTGAATTTCGGAAGGTTAATGGAGTTGATTTTGGGATGAGATAGCTGCTGAGAACAAAATCTGCTGCTTCTGGACAGCATCTGATGCGGGGGCGGATCTATGTGGAAGTTTCCGGGTGGTACGCCACCCGCAAGTTTCGGCAAAAACATTACATATATATGTATATATGTATAATAAATAGGATATATATTTAAAGTGCCACCCTATAAAACAAAAGTGGCAAAAGTGTCAGTGGCAAAGGCCTGTGTTTTCATTCAATAGGGCACGAGTTCGATTCCAAGTGGGAGCAAATAATTTTTTGGCTTACATTCAGTTGCAATTTTAGGGGGTCGGCACCCGTAACCCCTAAATCCTGGATCCGCCTCTGTCTGATGCGACCGCTTCTGCGAGAACTTAGTCGCAGAAGCACCAACGCAGAAGCGAGTAGAAAAGCGCCAACACAGGTTTCTCCTCTGGCGTTTGTCTGATTGCCCATAAAATTGTAGGACGGATTCCAAACGCGATAAAAAGGATATAAAATGCGCCAGACACCAATGACCCCACAGTTACTCTCACTGGTTTTGCCTTAGCTAACTGTAGAGCATACTTTAGACTTAAAATAGTCCAATGGCAAATATCACATATAATCGAAGACGAAGAAGCTAACCGGCCTATCTCCGAGTTAAGAATCTTCAACTTATCAAGAAAACAAGCAATGTAGTGTGACCAAATGGTCGAATTGCCCAAAGCTAACAGCATAAGAAAAAATGCATATGCTAATCTACCTTTACTTAATTTATTATCATGAAAAAGCTAGAAGAAGTTATCAAACAGTGTACTGTAATATTGAATTTTACGCAAGTAGAAAAAGAAGTGCGGGCTAAAATGACGCAAAGATGCTCCTAATATGGTGTAGGCACATTATTAATATTGCGTTTGTGCTGGATGAGTTTGTATCACAGATCTTATATGTTGTTTTGCAATTTGAACAAGATATTGAAAATGGTAAACTAAAGCTAGAACATGTCCAGATAGTAGAGGAAAATAGTGGGTTACATGTACAGAACCAGAAATTGTCTGAGGAAGCTTTGTATGCAAAAGAACTAGCATCCGTTGCTGCTGTTGAACTTAAAAACTTAGCTGGTGAAAGTCACAAAGCTCTCGTTACAGAATGCAAAACTAGAGAAAGAGTTGTTGGCTGCTAGAGAGATGTTGAATTCTCGAAGTTCCATTACACAAACTGGTAACGTTGGAAGCCGAAAGCATGGTGAGAACCTAAGATCAGGGACCAAATGGTCGAATTGCACAAAGCTAACAGCATAAGAAAAAATGCATATGCTAATCTATATTTACTTACTTTATTATCATGAAAAATCTAGAAGAAGTTATCAAACAGTGTACTGCAATATTGAATTTTACGCAAGTATAAAAAGAAGTGCGGGCTAAAACGACGCTAAGATGCTCCTAATATGGTGTAGGCACATTATTAACATTGCGTTTGTGCTGGATAAGTTTGTATCACCGATCTTATATGTTGTTTTGCAATTTGAACAGGATATTAAAAATGGTAAACTGAAGCTAGAACATGTCCAGATCGTAGAGGAAAATAGTGGGTTACATGTACAGAACATGAAATTGTCTCAGGAAGTTTTGTATGCAAAAGAACTAGCATCTGCTGCTGCTGTTGAACTTAAAAACTTAGCTGGTGAAAATCACAAAGCTCTCGTTATAGAATGCAAAACTAGAGAAAGAGTTGTTGGTGTTATACCCCATTTTAACCCGGGTCAAACTAGAGTATAACATATTGGTAATTCTGAAGGTTAATTAATTAAAGAGAGTCGCCACCTAATTATTTTAACGGTGAATTAGGACACCAATTTTAGCTAAATAGTGCTCAAAATTAAATTTGTTTTATGGTCTAGTTATTCTTAAGAGTATGGGTAAGGGTTCTAATTAATCCTATAGGGAAGGTTTTTAAGGCACCCTATATGATCCGTTAATTACAGTTAACCGGCCGCACTTAGGTTAATTAAGGCTAAAATAAATCAGGTGTTTCTAGTCAAACAATTGTTTCACAAATAAGTATTGATTAGTTCATAATATTATTACATACGTTCCATAAAATACATATTAACTGAATGAGCTAGCATGAAGTGGAATACGTGGGACTATATATTTATAAAATACTTTATGCATTCAAGGTCGATTTAGGATGAATAACCTCTTCATTTGAATTTGACACTTCAAAGGAAAAATGTTAAAGTCCAATAATTTTATATATGGAAGAGACAAATGATTTTCGAAATTCTTGAAAGTTATTTACCATAAAAATATTTCGTTAATTTAAAGATTATTTAGTTGAAAAAAAAAAAAATTAAAGTACCCAAACTGTAAAGTGGTGAAAATGGATTTAGCGTTTTTAACTCTTAAAACTACTTAAAGTGGATAAAATCAAAATCAATTTGAATTCTTGAAATAACAAAGAAAAATGTATAAAATAGTTTTTGTATTTTAATAGTAGTGCCAACTATGATTTAATAAGCCCGCAAAAAATTCATAATTTACCACCAAAAATTAGACTCGAAAGAAAAATCTCACTTAACAAATAAAAATAACTAACATGCGTTTTGTTTTTCCATGGAATAGACAACCTTGAAGACAAAACATCAAGGTTCCATTTCAAAAGTTTTTCAATATATGATAGCGTAGTGTAGTATCACTTTATTTGTATAGACTAAAGACTTTTGCATCTAACTTTCTACATAGCCTATCTATTATATAGACTAAAGACTTTTGCATCAGCTTTCTCCATAGCTATCTACTACAACACTTTTCCTATAACCAAGTCATAAGAAAACGTTCTTAACATGTAAAAATACCAAGTTTACTAAAACGCTCGGCTACACTTACAAAAATCTAACTTGACATCGTTAGAAACTAACTTGATGAGAAGTTTTAAAAGCATCATTTCAAGTGAAACTAATTTTTAATATTCTTATGCATAAATGCTCCATTTTTATGTGATTAAAAATGTACCAAATCGACATTAAGAGTAAACATACTATGCTAAGACAAATTATAACATATAATTCTAGAAATTGAGATAAACGTAAATCACACAAGTAAATATCAAATAGCACGAATGAAAGGCGCCATAGGCGTCCCCAAGTGTTTCGCTTGGTTTTCTTGCGATCGTGTGCTCTTGGTGATCTAATTAAGGAAGATGGTATGCAATGACTCCATGTGATGGTAGTAGCGTTTAAGTCTTTCACTAAGACTCCAGGTTTGCTCCAAGTGCATATGCAAAAAGAGATAAGAAAAAATAAAATTAGAAGAGTACATTACTCTTAGAGGTGCATGAAACATAGAAAGAAGCAGGAATGCAAATCAAACTATTAACTTGCAACGGATAATTTTATGTCAAGACACAGTTGAACCACACCAATAGATTTTACATTCTCGAATTCGTATAAACCTTTTAGAAGAGTACAAAATTTCAGAACCAAAACTTCTGTTATTATATTTTAAAGAAGGCCAAAGAACAAGTGTTGCATAGGATTAAATATTCTATGGAGAGATATTCCAAGTGATAATGATCCCTGTATTGAACACATATCAATGCCTCTCATTAATAATACTATATATATGAAAAAGCCAACTTACTTTAATAGAAACAAGGTCTCTAGCAATGTCTAAACCAAAATACACGTTTGTATCTCTTTTTTAAGTAAAATATTAAAGCCTATGATTGTAATCTCTCTTGGAGGTCTCAATTTAAATTAGCAAAGTTGCCGACGCTTATAAAGGACATACGCACCAGTACCTTGTAATTGCAGGTATTTTGCTAGCTAAAGTCAATTTCATTATAAGATATTTTAAAATTATGTTGACATGGTTTTTGAGAAAATATGAGCTCATACTTAACATTCATAGAGGGCCAAACAAACGCATGTCATCACAAGCTAACGGAGAGGGAAAATATATTTTTTATAGACAAGATTCCTAAGATCGCACATAAACAAAGCTTCAGCAATAGCAATACTCTTAGTATGAATACCTAAAACATGATTTCTAGTAAATGAATAACAACTTAAAGGGTCATAGAACTTCTGCTAAAATACATAACACATGCTCAGTGTATGCATCATTAAGGATATGGAGCAGTAAAGCTAAAGCCTATTCCTTAGGATACACAAAAGTGAGTAGAAAACAACAACTGCCATTATACCTAAAACAAATGCTAAATTGCAAACATACGACAAAACAATCAGAAACAAAATGAAAAGAAAGACACTAACCTTTTGCTGTGCAGTGGACTAGGGCAGGGAGGCTTAGATCTTTCGAACCCTGACTCGGTTCCACTACCTCGGATAAATGTCAATCAACAGGATAAGGTGATAATATTCTAGTAAAGGCCAATAGAGACAGAAAAGAAATAGCAAAGTTAGTTAAAATCAAGCAATGAGCTTCTATAGAGGTAAAAACCCCTGCCCAAAACTCTTAAAAGCTGATATTTATAGATAGAGCAGAACTTTTAAAATTAGGAGTTCAAAATTGAGCTGCCCGTTTGAATCCGAACGTTGGGGATTCAATCTTCACGTGATCTCAAAGAGACAAAAGTTGGACAGTCAAAGCTCTGCCATGGCTTATGCAGATGTTGAGCTTTCACCAAGAGAGGAAGAAATAGGAAGATGTGCATATGATAGAGTAGGGTTAGGGATATTTTAGATACACTAATTCCTAAAAGGCTCATAAGTCATGGGGCTGAAGTTTAGAATTTTTGGGCTACTGGTTCACGGGTTTTGGGCCGGTAGCATGGTTTGGATTGATATTAAATGGACTAGATACTTGATAAATGGTGGAAGAAGATATTTGGGGCTTCAAAGGGCCGAATATTCATGGCCTTTCCCTTCTTCATTTGCACTTATTTGGGCTTCCTTTATCTTCAAATATTATTTTAAATATGTGTAATTTTAGGTAATTAATTCACATACAAATTAAATAAGATAATATACACACTAATATCACATATTAAATAATAACTCAACTTACCATTAATAACAATGAGGTAATGTTGTAATAATAATAATAATAATAATAATAATAATTCTAATTCTATAATTGATAGTAAGTTTGTAGTACTAGTAGTAGTAGTAGTAATAATAATAATAATAGTGGTAATAGTAGTAATAATATTAATAATACTAGTAATAGTGTTATTAAGTATATAATAATGATAATTAGGTCTAGTTTGTGCTTAAAATGGTAAAATAATTATTCTTACATTATTAGTGATATTAGAAGCTTAAAAAAATAGTTTGGAAGAAAGGAGGGTCAAAATTGGGTGTCAACAGCTGCCCCTCTTTGGCCGGAGACGATGAAAGAGTTTTCGGGCAAAGACTATTGACTTAGTAGCCAATTTTGTCCCGACCATCAAGGTTGGAATGGGACAAAGGAAATATAAAAATGATTGCGGTCGAACTCTGGTTTCGAGTTGCTTACATATCTCGGGTTTCACGAGAATCAGGCCATATGTAGTTCACGATTTATGGTACCGTGGAGTAGAACTCAACTATTGATACAAATCTTAAAATGTTGCCCCTGTATTGAATTATAGAAACACTCGGTACCATAACTAAAAGAAAGATGTTTGAAATAGGAATTTGGTTCGGAATTTTGAGAGTCAAGCCGAGCGAAGTTCAAAGTAGATCCTTGACCTTTGTTGGAGGGTTTGGTATTCCTCTCCAACAAACTTCCCCAGTTCACTGCTAAGATATAGTTCCACGTTGCGCTATATTTCCTGCATAGCTTAAAAATGCTAAAAAAAAATCATTTAGGCAATAAGATGCAATATTCCATAAAAGTAATCTTATGAAAATAATATTTAGACGTCAATTCATAAGAAATGCGAATTTATTGTGCAAGCATAAGAGATATAATTTTATGGTGATATAATTTATGATTGCAACACCATAAGAAAATTTAGCTTATGAAAATAAATGCATTGGACAATGATTTATGAAAGATATATTCTCGCAATGTTTATGCAAGCGGGACCACTCAGGTCAAAATAAATTAAATATTCTTTTGAGGAAGGATTAACTTCAACATCCTATTTTAGGGCGGATTGACCCGATATATCCTATTTGAGGGCGGATTGACCCGATATATCCTATTTGAGGGCGGATTGACCCGATATATCCTATTTGAGGGCGGATTGACCCGATATATCCTATTTGAGGGCGAATAAATCCGATATATCCTATTTGAGGGCGGATGGACCCGATATATCCTATTTGAGGGCGGATGAACCCAAAATATCCTATTTGAGGGCGGATGGGCCCGATATATCCTATTTGAGGGCGGATGAACCCGATATATCCTATTTGAGGGCGGATGGACCCGATATATCCTATTGGAGGGCGGATAGACCCGATATATCCTTATTTGAGGGCGGATGGACCCGATATATCCTATTTGAGGGCGGATGAACCCGATATATCCTATTTGAGGGCGGATGGACCCGATATATCCTATTGGAGGGCGGATAGACCCGATATATCCTAATTTGAGGGCGGATGGACCCGATATATCCTATTCGAGGGCGGATGGACCCGATATATCCTGTTCGAGGGCGGATGGACCCGATATATCCTGTTTGAGGGCGGATGGAACCGATATATCCTGTTTGAGGGCGGATGGACCCGATATATCCTGTTTGAGGGCGGATGAACCCGATATATCCTATTTGAGGGCGGATGGACCCGGATATATCCTATTTGAGGGTGGATGGACCCGATATATTCTATTTGAGGGTCGATAGACCCGATATCCTATTTGAGGACGGATGGACCCGATATATCCTATTAGAGGGTGGATGGACCCGATATATCCTATTCGAGGGCGGATGGACCCGATATATCCTGTTTGAGGGCGGATGGACCCGATATACCCTATTTGAGGGCGGATGGACCCGATATATCCTATTTGAGGGCGGATGGACCCCATATATCCTGTTTGAGGGCGGATAGACCCAATATATCCTATTTGAGGGCGGATGGACCCGATATATCCTATTTGAGGGCGGATGGACCCGATATATCCTATTTGAGGGCGGATGGACCCCATATATCCCGTTTGAGGGCGGATAGACCCAATATATCCTGTTTGAGGGCGGATAGACCCGATATGTAGTGCTTGATTTGTCATTACAAATATTAATATGATGCGGTGCAAAAAGCTTGATATGGTACATAAAGCTTGATCTGATGCCAAAGTTATAATAAAATATTCAAGGTGTGATGCAAAGAGCTTGGTGCAATAGCAAATATCCTTCGTGCGGAGAGCTTGATGCAGTGCCTTTTCAAGGAGCGGTGCCAATGATTTGAAAATTTGCATGCTGAAGTTTATTATTAGTAAAGTCCTCCACTCAAAGAAAATTATGAGATTTAAAATATAATTTATTATAGCTCGGCTTGATCTTGATGTTGCGCTATATTTTCTGCAAGACAAATTCGTCAGTAGAGTAGATATTGAAATGCAATATTCTGTAAAATAATCTTATGAAAATGACACCTTTTGGGCATTTTTACTTATACAATACGGCCTAGTCGGCCAGAATGATTTGATAAAAATGTAGCTTTATCCCAATAATAATTTTCAACAATAACTTGCAATATATAAATGTGCTTTGCAATGATTTACGATAATACTGCATTTCTAAAATAACACTAAAAGCATGACCGTCAAGGTCAAAATAAATTAATAAAAAGCATGCGGATATGTGCTAAAGTGTTATGTTTAAGGTTTACAAGCCTAAATATTATATTAAAGGCAAACTTGCTTAAAATTTCAATTAGATATGGATAAATGTAAATATTTAATGCACAGATGTCATGTTAAAGGTGAACAACCCTAAATATAATATTACAGGAAAATGTGCTTAAATGTCATATTAAAGGCGGACAAGCCTAAATGTAATAAAGGCAAGCGTGCTTAAATATTTAACTAAAGGCGGATAAGCCTAAACTTTAATGCACAAATATCCCTTTAAAGGTGGACAAGCCTAAATACCATATTAATAGGCAAACATGCTTAAAATCTAATTGAAGGCGGTTAAGCTTAAATATAATGCATAAAATTCCTATTAAGGTGGACAAGCCTAAATATTAGTAACGATAAATGTGCATAAATGTGTCGAAAAAGCTGGATAAGTCGAAATGTTTAATTAAAGGAAAAATGTGTAGTTGTCCTATTAAAGGCGGACGAGCCTAAGTGTCCTATTAAAGGCGAACAAGCCTAAATGCGATGCTTGATTTAAAATTACCAGATTGGTGCAATGCGTAGAGCTTGGAATGGTTACTTCAAAGCGACATATATTGATGGTGCAATGCAGAGAGCTTGGCGCAATGATTTCGCAATAGCATGCAGAGTGCTTGATGAAATGCCTTTGTAGTAGTGAATATTCCTGGTGCAATGCTAACAGTTGTTGGAGCTTCAAAAGAAAGTTTTTCTATTAATAAATTCCTGCAATCAAAGAAAAATTGTAAGTTTCAAAGTTTGTGCGCTTGCTTGACTTTAGCCTTTGCTTTGCATGAACTTTGCGACTTTTGACTTGATGCTGAGCTTTGCGATAGCGTATAACGTTCAAGAATAACTAAAATATGCCCCTGCATTACTTAAAGTAAATTCGTTAGTACAAAATAAAGTAGTTGCCTTGCATTGAACGTAAAAGTTTGGCTTTGAATCTGCAATTTCTTTCCATGGCATTCTGAAATTTGTTGGTGTGCTTGTAATGAATATGTAGTTCGAGATTTTATTTTCTATGTTGCCGAATGATGAGAATCCTTCTACAAAATCTGCACTGGTATTGGATTTTAGGGTAAATAGAATTTTATTTTGATGAGACCGAACCCATAGGGCTGCCTACGTATCCCCTCTTAAACGGGAATCAGGTCAAAACGTAGTTCATACAAAAGTGTCAGAAGAATTGCAAAAGAGTAGTACTAAGGGTGGGTGGGTGGAGAATGGTTGTGATATGATATCATTTTAGTCTTTTTGATCGGCTATGCGCTTTCTTTTCAAACATCTTGTTGCCAATTTTGATGGATCGCCTTTGACAATGATTGTGCCTGCAGTTGACATTTCACAATTATTGCTCGGTAACTCAGGTTGTATCTTTATCTTGCCTTGCTCAATCATGCTTTGTATCTTGAATTTGAGTGCTGAACATTCTTCGGTGTCATGTCCTTGAATGTTTGAATGGAATGCACAATTCTTAGATGGATCAAAGTTTTGAGGTGGATGCTCAGAGATAAATCCCTTCCTCGGTTTTAGAAGACCTCTGACTTTCAATCGTTCAAGTATGTCAACCAATGGCTCATCCAAGTGAGTGAAAGAGCAGAGCTTCACCCTCTTTTGTGGTCGGAGGCTGCATTGTGCTCGGGGAGATTGCTTCTGGAAGTTTTGCTGAAATTTTTGCTGGCAATTAGGCTGGATATGGCTTTTGTGTATGTTGGAAGTGGCATAAGATTGAAAAAATGGGTTATTGTCATAGCATTGCGGCTGGTGCATAGTCGTGGCAACTGAGTTATCTTCTTTGCCTTGCAGGTTTCCATGTATCTCTTGATGGAAGGTTTGGTTAATCATTTGAGCTGTTGATTTGCCGACAACTCTTCCTTCCAGAATGGCACATTATAGCTCATTTCCAATTCGAATCAAATCAAAGAAATTGCGTGCACAAGTTCCGAGCAGCTTATCAAAATATTTGCCTTCTTGAATTTGGACAAAGGTTAATATCAATTCCCCCTCTGGCAATGGAGGATGAATTTTTGAAGCTTCTAACCTCCATTGTGTGGCATATTCTTGAAAAGATTCACGCGGCATTTTCTTTATCTTGAGAAAATCAACCATGTGCAGATCAGTTCTGATGTTAAACGCGTATTGCTTCACAAAATCATGGGCCATATCTTCCCATGTATGCAATTTGCTAAAATCTTGTCTGGTGTACCAAGCAACCGCTAATTCTGATAGACTCTGAATGAACAACTTCATTCGAATGGCTTCATTATGTCCAATCCCCACCAATCTGCTGCAATAGTCTTTCAAATGAGAAATCAGATTTCCCTTCCCATTGAAAGTATTGAATTTTGGAATTTTAAATCCTGGAGGAAGCTCAAAATTTGGATGCATGCATAAACTTTCATATTTTAAACTCTGAATATTTCTTGCACGCATTTCTTCCTCCACGATCTTTCTTAGGTTATGGAGCTCTCTATCTGGATCATCCCAGCTAGTCGTCTTAATTTCCTTTCCTGATCTTTTGTTTGGACATAGCATCAGTTGATTTTGTTGGCTTTCTGTGACTGACGTTGCAAGTGCGGATGATTGGGTATTGGTCAACATAATGAGTGGCAAAGCCTCTGGATTGATAGTAAATTTTGGCGATATTAGTGGAGGACTTATGTAAATATTTGCTGGATGAGGAGATATGGTCAAAGAGACATTTTGGGTTGAGCTAGAAGTAGAGTTTGTGTTGGGGAGAAGGTTGAAAGTATTTCCCAAATTCACCAAAGTGATCCTCTGTACAACATTTGTATCCTTATCATCAGTCTCAACTTGCAACAAACCTTTACTAATACAGAGTGCTCCAAATTGATTTGCCATTATAGTTGCGTCCTTAATGCAGATTCGCAGCCAAAACAGTGTTCAATGCTAGACAACCTTTAAAGAAAAATAAAACTTTTACAAAATAAAATAAAGTGTTAGCACATTCGTCATAACAAATAAATGCACTAAAATAATAAAATATATTATTAGATAGATTAATCCATGATAGGGTTAAGAAAGAGATCTAAACTAGAAACAATAGCCTAAGTTGCAAAATGGATGGACAAGAGTGACTTGTTATTTAGAGGGCTCTAACGCACGAGACTTGTCGACATGGAAGTGAAATGATTTGAAGTTTTATGAAGGGCTGACTTATGTCGAATATCAAAGTTTTAGCTCTAGCACAAGTCTTTTCCTTGCATGACTCTGGAATTTTATAAATAAATAAAAAAAATTGCCCCGATTTTTAGGAAGAAGTTTTTTATTATTACTCAATGGCATGATGTCCCTTTCGAGCATACTCAACATGCGTGCTAAAAAATGTGCCCCAGTTTCTTTTACGAAGATAAATCAAAATTTTGCTATAATGAGACCGAGTCTTCTATAACTGTGTTTTAAAGAGGCTAGAGATGAATAATTTTGACGTTGAAAATAATATTTGGCTGATTGAATATCGGCAAGCTCAAAATCAAGATATGTAATTAGGATATAAGAGTCAATTGGACATGAAATGACTCTAGTATTATTTAGCGTAGGCAAGTGATAAAGCTCTCGATGCCCGGAATATGGTATCAACCATTTTGAAACTTATGGGATAGTACCTCGACTCACATGCCAAGACGTAGAATTAACGGGTGTGTGAAGATTAGTCTTGACCACCCGAAATAAGATGATGCAAACGCTTGAATTGAATATGTGAAAATATTAAAAAGAATTTGATGCTAAAAATTAATCAAATAGCGCCTTCTATTGCTAGGTGGATGGTGATACCTACTTGTATATGAGAATTAATACGAATATTTAAATTTTGAGAGATATGAAGCTATGAGACAAAAATTAGAGGTGCAAGATTGTGCCAGAATTGAATAAATTAAAAATTTGTGTAAGGCACGAGTGGCGATAATTAAAAAAAAATATGTAACTATATTTGTAGGAAATGAACACGAATAAAAATCAACTCTCAAAATTAGATCGGCAAAATATTCTCATATTGTAAAAAAATAACATCTCAAACGCAACTAGCAAAATTAGATAGACAAAATATTTTCTGACTATGAAATATTGCACCATTTTTTTTAAAGAAGTAGGAATGATATCTTGCCACAGGGAGTGAGATGCTCATTGTTGTTTAAAAAAAACCCTTAATGCTAGTTTAAGGCACGGATATTGAGAAATCATGACGAATCGAGCTTATTGAAGAGCTTATGGGAAAGACATCGTACTTTATTAAAACTAGAAAATACCGAGAGACTAAATATATCTTAATTAGACTTTAAGAATTGGAGTAGACCTAAAAGAAATTTGAGCTTAAGTATATGCACAAATGGTGCTCTATAGTCGTTAAAGAGTGCTAAGCGTGGAATAATGGTGGTTATTATTATTAATTCACAAAAATGATATAAAAAATAAGGAACAGAAAAATATATGAACGAATAAAAGATATAAGCAAGTTGAATAGTTAATACTTCCTTTTTTATAAAAAAAAAAACAGATAATATTAGTAAAAATAATAAAGTCAAGTAAGTAACATAGCAAATAAGCAAGTAAGCAAGTAGGCAAGCAAAGCATGTGACACATTCCAAAAAGCAAATAATAGCGCGTCCTAATACGTGAGGGCCTCTTTGTGCCAGAGGTAGGCCTACCGTGTATTTGAAAGATAAGTATGCCATTATGTATCATCTCATTTCTATAAATTAATTAAGTAATTATTTTGTTTTAAAAACAAATAAATAGTAAAATGTAACTGCTTAAACATATTTTTTTTAAAAGGTGTATTTTAATCAAAAGAATAAAAGTATAATAAAATATATTCATAATAATCAAGTATAATAAATTGTTATTCTATTTTCAAAAGCAAATAAATACATGAATTGCTTAAGCCATTTTATTTATTTTTTACGTAAAGAAAATCAAATAAAGTACAATAAAAGATATTTTTGTTATGTGTAAACTTCTCGTTGTTCCGCAAGATTATGTCATTTGAAAACTTTACACATGTTATAAAAAGATAGTCATGCTCTTTTAACAAAGATATAATTAATTTAAAGTAAATAATCCACATAATCAACATGTTTACCCTTCAAATAATGCACATAAATATGATAAGTGTCACATGGGGTTGAAAACCCACTTGGACATTTAGGTAAGGTTAACTAATGGATTTAATACACCTCGGGTATTAGATCACCTAAGGTTAAAAATGATGCATGCTCTTAAAAGGGTTTTGGTTTAGCTCTATCTTAGGTTGAATATGAGTGGGTTTTCTAGACTGGTCTGCTCCCAAGTGGACAACTTGAGAGTGAAAAGCTTGTGACTGTCGACTGCACCGCTGATCGACTTACCCACGAACTTTTCCCTAAAATGTGTTTTGAGTAGTGCACGGCTGCAAACCGCATAACCGCTAGGTGTGTGCTTTGTGTGAATTTTCCAGAAGTGGAGGAAGTGAAACGGAATAACAAATTATATAAAGTAATAAGAATAAATGAACAATTCATATAAAGCAATTTATCACACACCAACAATTCAAATAAGCAGCATAAACAATTAAAAATACACAAATTAATTTTTATTATTAACCTAAGTTTGTTGTGGTTTAGAACCTAGAATCCCCAGCAGAGTCGCCATGTTGTTATACCCCATTTTAACACGGGTCAAACTAGAGTATAACATATTGGTAATTCTGAAGGTTAATTAATTAAAGAGAGTCGCCACCTAATTATTTTAACGGTGAATTAGGACACCAATTTTAGCTAAATAGTGCTCAAAATTAAATCCGTTTTATGGTCTAGTTATTCTTAAGAGTATGGGTAAGGGTTCTAATTAATCCTATAGGGAAGGTTTTTAAGGCACCCTATATGATCCGTTAATTACAGTTAACCGGCCGCACTTAGGTTAATTAAGGCTAAAATAAATCAGGTGTTTCTAGTCAAACAATTGTTTCACAAATAAGTATTGATCAGTTCATAATATTATTACATAAGTTCCATAAAATACTTATTAACTGAAAGAGCTAGCATGAAGTGGAATACGTGGGACTATATATTTATAAAATACTTTATGCATTCAAGGTCGATTCAGGATGAATAACCTCTTCATTTGAATTTGACACTTCAAAGGAAAAATTTTAAAGTCCAATAATTTTATATATGGAAGAGACAAATGATTTTCAAAATTCTTGAAAGTTATTTACCATAAAAATATTTCGTTACTTTAAAGAATATTTAGTTGAAAAAAAAAAAAAATTTAAAGTACCCAAACTGTAAAGTGGTGAAAATGGATTTAGCGTTTTTAACTCTTAAAACTACTTAAAGTGGATAAAATCAAAATCAATTTGAATTCTTGAAATAACAAAGAAAAATGTATAAAATAGTTTTTCTATTTTAATAGTAGTGCCGACTATGATTTAATAAGCCCGCAAAAAAATCCTAATTTACCACCAAAAATTAGACTCGAAAGAAAAATCTCACTTAACAAATAAAAATAACTAACATGCGTTTTGTTTTTCCATGGAATAGACAACCTTGAAGACAAAACATCAAGGTTCCATTTCAAAAGTTTTTCAATATATGATAGCGTAGTGTAGTATCACTTTATTTGTATAGACTAAAGACTTTTGCATCTAACTTTCTACATAGCCTATCTATTATATAGACTAAAGACTTTTGCATCAGCTTTCTCCATAGCTATCTACTACAACACTTTTCCTATAACCAAGTCATAAGAAAACGTTCTTAACATGTAAAAATACCAAGTTTACTAAAACGCTCGGCTACACTTACAAAAATCTAACTTGACATCGTTAGAAACTAACTTGATGAGAAGTTTTAAAAGCATCATTTCAAGTGAAACTAATTTTTAATATTCTTATGCATAAATGCTCCATTTTTATGTGATTAAAAATGTACCAAATCGACATTAAGAGAAACATACTATGCTAAGACAAATTCTAACATATAATTCTAGAAATTGAGATAAACGTAAATCACACAAGTAAATATCAAATAGCACGAATGAAAGGCGCCATAGGCGTCCCCAAGTGTTTCGCTTGGTTTTCTTGCGATCGTGTGCTCTTGGCGATCTAATTAAGGAAGATGGTATACAATGACTCCATGTGATGGTGGTAGCGTTTAAGTCTTTCACTAAGACTCCAGGTTTGCTCCAAGTGCATATGCAAAAAGAGATAAGAAAAAATAAAATTAGAAGAGTACATTACTCTTAGAGGTGCATGAAACATAGAAAGAAGCAGGAATGCAAATCAAACTATTAACTTACAACGGATAATTTCATGTCAAGACACAGTTGAACCACACCAATAGATTTTGCATTCTCGAATTCGTATAAACCTTTTAGAAGAGTACAAAATTTCATAACCAAAACTTCTGTTCTTATATTTTAAAGAAGGCCAAAGAACAAGTGTTGCATAGGATTAAATATTCTATGGAGAGATATTCCAAGTGATAATGATCCCTGTGTTGAACACATATCAATGCCTCTCATTAATAATACTATATATATGAAAAAGCCAACTTACTTTAATAGAAACAAGGTCTCTAGCAATGTCTAAACCAAAATACACGTTTGTATCTCTTTTTAAAGTAAAATCTTAAAGCCTATGATTGTAATCTCTCTTGAAGGTCTCAATTTAAATTAGCAAAGTTGCCGACGCTTATAAAGGACATACGCACCAGTACCTTGTAATTGCAGGTATTTTGCTAGCTAAAGTCAATTTCATTATAAGATATTTTAAAATTATGTTGACATGGTTTTTGAGAAAATATGAGCTCATACTTAACATTCATAGAGGGCCAAACAAACGCATGTCATCACAAGCTAACGGAGAGGGAAAATATATTTTTTATAGACAAGATTCCTAAGATCGCACATAAACAAAGCTTTAGCAATAGCAATACTCTTAGGATGAATACCTAAAACATGATTTCTAGTAAATGAATAACAACTTAAAGGGTCATAGAACTTCTGCTAAAATACATAACACATGCTCAGTGTATGCATCATTAAGGATACGGAGCAGTAAAGCTAAAGCCTATTCCTTAGGATACACAAAAGTGAGTAGAAAACAACAACTGCCATTATACGTAAAACAAATGCTAAATTGCAAACATACGACAAAACAATCAGAAACAAAATGAAAAGAAAGACACTAACCTTTTGCTGTGCAGTGGACTAGGGCAGGGAGGCTTAGATCTTGCGAACCCTGACTCGGTTCCACTACCTCAGATAAATGTCAATCAACAGGATAAGGTGATAATATTCTAGTAATGGCCAATAGAGACAGAAAAGAAATAGCAAAGTTAGTTAAAATCAAGCAATGAGCTTCTATGGAGGTAAAAACCCCTACCCAAAACTCTTAAAAGCTGATATTTATAGATAGAGCAGAATTTTTTAAAATTAGGAGTTCAAAATTAAGCTGCCCGTTTGAATCCGAACGTTGGGGATTCAATCTTCACGTGATCTCAAAGAGACAAAAGTTGGACAGTCAAAGCTCTGCCATGGCTTATGCAGATGTTGAGCTTTCACCAAGAGAGGAAGAAATAGGAAGATGTGCATATGATAGAGTAGGGTTAGGGATATTTTAGATACACTAATTCCTAAAAGGTTCATAAGTCATGGGGCTGAAGTTTAGAATTTTTGGGCTACTGGTTCACGGGTTTTGGGCCGGTAGCATGGGTTGGATTGAAATTAAATGAACTAGATACTTGATAAATGGTGGAAGAAGATATTTCGGGCTTCAAAGGGCCGAATTTTCATGGCCTTTCCCTTCTTCATTTGCACTTATTTGGGCTTCCTTTATCTTCAAATATTATTTTAAATATGTGTAATTTTAGGTAATTAATTCACATACAAATTAAATAAGATAATATACACACTAATATCACATATTAAATAATAACTCAACTTACCATTAATAACAATGAGGTAATGTTGTATTAATAATAATAATAATAATAATTCTATAATTGATAGTAAGTTTGTAGTACTAGTAGTAGTAGTAGTAGTAATAATAATAATAGTGGTAATAGTAGTAATAATATTAATAATACTACTAATAGTGTTATTAAGTATATAATAATGATAATTAGGTCTAGTTTGTGCTTAGAATGGTAAAATAATTATTCTTACATTATTAGTGATATTAGAAGCTTAAAGAAATAGTTTGGAAGAAAGGAGGGTCAAAATTGGGTTTCAACAGTTGGCTGCTAGAGAGATGTTGAATTCTCGAAGTTCCATTACAGAAACTTGTAATGTTGGAAGCCGAAAGCATGGTGAAAACCTAAGATCAGGGCGTAGAAGTCGGATCCCTGGCAAAGCAAGTGAAATTCTAGGAGCGATCATTATGACTTTGACACATGGGACCTGGACCCTGAAGATCTAAAGATGGAGTTGCAGGCCAGGAAACAACGAGAGGCAAGCTGTCATAGATTAAAGAATTACTACCCTTGAAAGGAAAGTGATGAGTTATTTATCCGAAGATAGAAATTTTTCAAGAAGAAACACCGTGAAACTTGCGAGTCCAAAAGGAACAAAGAAGCCCAAAATTCCTACAGCTAAAGCTTTTCTACTAGATTAGAGTTACTGAACCAAGAGTTGAATTCGAAATACATTGCTGATGCCAATAGAACTTCCAACATTTCGACCACTTGTGATTATATTGAAGCTTGGAATAGTACACTGAAAGGGTTCTAGTGTTTAGGCATGGAAGTTGGATTTTTACGTGTAGATCAAAATGAAGAGATGAAAATTTGTGAAGCAAATAGGAGAAATACTTGGAGCCTTCTGTTAAAGATATTGATCAATAACCAACTTGAAAATATTTTTCTATAGTCTACTTTCAAACATTATGAACCTTTAGAATCTTAGTCATGGCAATAGATTCAGTTTCCTATCACACACTTATAAAAAACATGATTTTGTAAGTTACTTAAAACTGAGGTAGTTTTTGGAATTGTAAAATATCAATACCTTTTCAATATTCGGGGCATGAGTTGAGCCAGAAGAATGTGGTAGATTATTGCCTCTCATAGCTCGTGCACTACTTGTATCAACCGGCGAAGGAATATTAGATCCAACACACCCTTGTATGTCATGAAAATCCAGTCCAGGGTTGTTTTCACAAATTGACTAAGAAAACATCGCATTTCTTCTCTCATCACTTCCTTCATTTCTTCCTTCAAAGAAGTTATTTCATTGGCATGCTGTTGTTTAAGTTTGATAATTTTTTCATGTTTTTTAAGAGAGCTTGTCGTTACCGATCGACCATAGTATCTAACCCGACCAGGCTGCTCCTTTCTAAATACAACCCTAAATGCATCATCTGTTGTTTCTTCGGAACTTTGACGATTCTGAAGTTTAGAGTGTCAAAAAAATATTATAAAAAAGATTATTAACAACTTTATATCTCAAAAAGCTACAAAAGTAGCATTAAAATAGAATAGAGGTATATTAGAGAAGCTATAAAGAGTAGTCCAAAAGACTATCATTCGCTTAAAGAAACACATTCAGTTAAAGAGAAAAAGTATAATAACAAGACTTAACTTGCAGCATGACTTACTATTGCAACTTGAGTATCCGTATGAACTTCCTTCCCTTTCTTTGGAGGAGTTGTAATAAATATTTCAGACTTTGATGGTTCCTGTCACGACCCTAGTTCATCAATCATGAACATGTCGTGATGGCACCCAGTCCCCACGACTAGGTAAGCCTAACACGTTGCGGAATATACAAGTTATGAACGTTAAAAAAGAAATAGCGGAAAAACAATATAAATAGGAATGTAATCCGTGCCGCTTGGCACATACACTCGTCAACACACCGTATAAAACACTACCAAGACCCGGAATCCCACGGGCAACACAGACTAAAAGAGAGTATACAACTGTGGCTCTATGTGTGAAGAGTATCTAACAAAGACATGAGAGAAAACATCTACTAATACTATCAGAATAGAAGGAAGGCCTCCGGATCCGCGGACGTAGCAGATCATACCTCGAGGTCGTCCAAAATGCTGCTGAATCACCTAATATGAGCCTGTCCCGATGTACCCGGATCTGCACAACAAAAGTGTGCAGAAGAGTAGCATGAGTACACCACGACGGTACTCAATAAGTGCCAAGCCTAACCTCGATGGAGTAGTGACGAGGAAGGTCAGGGCCCTACTGAGAAAACAATAATATAATGATGATAACAAAAATAAACAGTTTGAATGATAATAATTTCCGAAATAACAACAATAAGATGATTACTGCAATCGTCTACAATTAAGCTAACAACAAATAACCAACTCAATAAAACAAGTCCAGGACTCGTGGGAATTGAACCCACAGTCCCTTTCCAGCACCCCTGGGTCTCCGGGAATCGAACCCGCGACCCATGTCTCAATAATCTCAGGATCTCCGGAATCGAACCCGCAGTCCACATTTCAATAAATCTCGGAATCTCCGGGAATCGAACCCGCAATCCATATTTCAATAAATCTCAGGATCTCCGGAATCGAACCCGCAGTCCACATTTCAATAAATCTCGGGATCTCCGGGAATCGAACCCGCAATCCACATTTCAATAAATCTCAGGATCTTCGGGAATCGAACCCGCGATCCACATTTCAATAAATCTCGGGATCTCCGGAATCGAACCCGCAGACCACATCTCAATAAATCTCGGGATCTCCGGAATTGAACCCGCAGTCCACATCTCAATAAATCTCGGGATCTCCGGAATCGAACCCGCAGTCCACATCTCAATAATTCTCGGGATCTCCGGAATTGAACCCGTAGTCCCTACCAATAAATCTTAGGATCTCCGGAATCGAACCCGCAGTCCACATCATTATCATTCCGGGTCTCTGGGAATCGAACCCACAGCCCTGGGATCTCTGGGAATAGAACCCGCAGTCCACAAATACAGCAAGTAAATGAATACACGGAGAGAAATATAATATGCTTAACTATAACTTCACCGATAAACAGCGCCAGCGATTACCAAGAAAACTCAAGTAAGACAATTAGGCAACTAAACAGTTAAATACTACCTAATCATGCTTTTCTAACTGCTACCGGGTAGGAATATCGAATTTAACAGCTAAAAACAGGAATATCACTCATCGAGCATTTTAAGTAAAGTATGTGTTCAATAACCAGCGCATGTACACGCCCGTCACCTCGCGTACAAGGCATTTAAAGTATCACATAATATCCTAGGGGTGAAAGTCCCCCACACGAGGTTAGACAAGCAACTTACCTCAATTCCGGTACAAAACCGCTAAGAAATAACCCTCTTGTCGTGAATGTCGGCCACCACAAGTGTAGTATCTGATAAAAATCAATAGAATCACATCAAAATAGGCTAATTGGGCATCACCCAATCAAAATAACTCAAAATACACCAAAACCCACAAGTTGCCAAAACCGACTTTCGGTATGCTTATCGAAAAATCACGAAAATTATATTTTCGGGTTTCTTATCTCAATACGAGTCCGTGCATATAAATATTATCGAAATCAGACTCCGTTTGCCCATTCAAATCAAAGATTTTATAAAATTTAGGTCTAGGGCTCAAACCCACCTTTAATCTTCCATTTTCGGTGAAATAATCACGGATTTCATGATAAACCAACGAATTAAGGTCAAGAAACTTACCCCCATTGATTTCCCGATGATATCCCAGCGTTTCCCCTTCGAAAACCTCTCTTGGAGCTCAACAATGGCGGTTTTGGTGTGTTAGGCCGCGACCGAAATGTTCTGGACTTAAAGTCACTGCCAGGCCATTTTACTCTACGCGATCGCAGCAATGGGCTTGATATCGCGATGCACAAAATATGGGCGGCCTTATTTTCCTCTACGCGATCGCGTGATCCTGGACGCGATCGCAGTGAACAACTCAGTGACCCTACGCGATCGCAATGACACGAACACGATCGCGAAGAACAAACTCGGCCGGCTCCCAGATTAACCTACGCGATCGCGACACTCGCCATGCGATCGCACTGCTTCCGACCAAATACCTTACGCGATCGCATAAAACCTCACGCGATCGAAATGCTTCAACCTCCAGACATACGCGATCGCACACCCCACCTTGCGATCGCAGAGCTCCGGGCTTTTCCCTTACGCGATCGCATCCTAGGCATCACGATCGCGATGCATGACCACCACACCTTACGCGATCGCGTGGCCATCTCCGCGATCGCGGAGAGCAAAATTGCAGCAGAAACGGCAGTGCCTTTTGGCACAAATTGGTCCGTTTGGACCCCCGAATTCATCCCGAGGCTGCCGGGACCCCAACGAAAACCACCAACATACTCCAAAATACGATACGAACTCATTCAAATCATAAAAACATGTCTAACAACATCAAAACCCATAATTCACATCGAATTCAAGCCTAAATTTCTTAAAACTTTCCGAATTGCACATTCGATCTAAAACCCGACCAAACGACGTCCGAATGACCCGAAAATTTGCGGACATATCCAAAATCACATAACGAAGCTACAGAAATTGTCGAAATTCCATTCCGACCCCCGGATCAAAATCTCACCTATCGTTCGGATTCGCCAAAATTTCAACCTTCGGCATTTCAAGCCTAATTGAGCTAAGAACCTCCAAAATACATTCCGAACGCGCTCCCAACCCCGAAATCACCCAACGGAGCTAATGGAACCATCGGATTTCCGTTCCGAGATCGTCTTAACACTGTTCCGGTTACGGACCATTTTCTATCTTTAAAGCTCTCATTTAGGGACTAAGTGTCCCAAAATACTTCAAATTTCAGGGCCGACTCTCCCGGCAAACCACAATAGCAGAAATGTACTTAGGGAAACAGTTAAATTAGGGATTGGGGCGTAGTTTTCTAAAACGACCGGCTGGGTCGTTACATCTTCCCACACTTAAAAGATTCGTTCGTCCTCGAACGAGCATAGGAAACATACTTGGAGTCGTGAAAAGATGAGGGTACTGGCTGCGCATATCCTGCTCGGTCTCCCAAGTCGCCTCCTCGACCGGCCGACCCCGCCACCGAACCTTTGCTGAAGCGATTTTCTTTGACATTAGCTTCCTGACTTGCCTGTCTAGAATGGATACTGGCTCCTCAACATAAGACAGATCCTCGTCCATCTGAACAGAAGTGAAATCCAACACATGCGACGGGTCACCATGGTACCTCCGGGGCATAGAGACATAAAATACGGGATGGACTCCGGCTAGGTTGGGAGGTAAGGCCAACTCATAAGCAACCTCCCCAACATGCCTCAAAATCTCAAAAGGGCCAATAAATCTAGGACTCAGCTGGGCACATTAGCCTGATATAATCTGAAGATATTCCCTCTTGTTCAAACAATTAAGTCTTAGAGCTTAATTCCAACATCCGAAATTTTGTGTCAGGCTTGTTTTCATCAAGAGATCACTCAATATTCCCCAAACACCGTCCTCAAACATGACTGCATAACCTTGCTGGATTCTTACCTTACAACACAAAATCCACAGGACCACGATAATATTTTATGATCAAATTAGCCAAAAATTCAACGAATCGGATGCTCCCATTGCACCTCACGATCTACATAGGTCTCGTTCCAACTTTTACAATACTGACACGACGGAAGAGATGTGCCGATATCCATAACCAACTACTGAATCAACAATTCATTGGGTCTATACTCCTGACAAGATCCATTACCTTGTCCTAAACTAGAGGATGATCCTTTCCTCTATAATATACTTCATATAATCAGTTTGCACTGACCCCAAATCACATAATCTCATCTCACCCAGTACGAACTGCTCAGGCGATAAGCCACATCGGACATAATCAAAAGTCCCACAAGATGATACAATGTGCTAGTAGGCTATTAATTCGTACGTGGTACAAAAGGAAGGCGAACACTAGAGAGAACTATTCAACTCTCACACTATCATGGACCTCCTCGGAAAAATAGGAAAAAGAACACATACAAGCAATTATAGATACTGAAATAAACATCACACTGCTGCGGCGTGCAACCCGATCCCAAGAGTATACCCATGGCGGCGTGCCACCCGATCCCAAAAATATAACCATGGCGGCGTGCCACCCGATCCCAACAATATAACCATGGCGGCGTGCCATCCAATCCCAACAATATAACCATGGCGGCGTGCCATCCGATCCCAATAATATAGACTCACACAAGGAGTCATATGTCGAGTTGAATAGCTCATCACATCAAAATACTGAATATCGATCATAAGCACACTAAGGTGCATGATATCGGACTCAATGAAAACATATAGCGCTATAGGCTATGAACTCAAGCACAACTGAGGTGCGATATAAGATATGAGTCTCAAGAGCCATCATGCTCATATAACATCACCGCTGAGCGGAACCTCAACACATAAGGAACTTACCAAGCCGTCGCACACTCATACGGTGCAATATATCTTTACTTGAATTAACTAACCGCGAAATAAGACCGCGACTATCCCTCCATAAAGGGCGCATTGTTGGAAGAAACATAACTGGCCTGACGCAAGGCTCACTTCCACATTTAAATCTATCCACCGACCTTAAGTCTATCCTGGTCGTGCCAAGCTAAGTCAATAATATTTCACAGGTCTATAACCCAATAAGCAGAGTGCCCTCCAGACATAAGTTCTCAAATGGATGATATCACCAAAATCCTCATTCTTGGTTTAAATTTCTAACCAATCAAGTGACTACAAGTCACACCTATACAATCTTCTTGTGGGTCAAGCTCCCACCATCTTCCAAATAATTAAATGGCCTGCACATTCAACCCACCGGCTGCACTAACACTGAAAAGCGATCAGGAGTCCCTAACCGGGATGAAAAGCCTTTCTCATAGAACACCGATCTCAAATGATACTGATGCTAATACCCATCTTACTCAAAACACTGACACTCTTTCCCTGCTCATCCGAGCTCTTTATATCACATTCATTGACCAAACTGTGACCTTGGTCCTTACTTCAAATTTCATACTACTCGCTGCACCACACGTGCCGATATACGATAGACACAATTTCCATCATAGCTCTAGAACTGACGATAGGCTAATACTTCATCACATAAGAATTTCCATTTAACTTATTTCAGGAGAACTATAGCAACACATAGGCGAGTTCTCATAACCGTTGAATATGCCAATCTCCAAGTAGTGGTCCAAGCCACCATAACCATTTCCAAGATCCGCCTACTCATAACAGACCCTAACAGAAGAATACTTCAGAATAACACCAATCACAGCGGCCGACAAGCCTCAAATGCACCGCCACAAATCACATGCATAACTCGATCACGCTGCATGAACCGATTACTGACACCAATATGCCAACTCAACTATGTCTAATCAATCTACTTCCTTCCAATTTATCCTTGATTGCCTTAGAAATATTAATATCTCCCTTCAATACCTAACTTATTCCAACCGCACTCACCCCAAGTGACCTTAAATCATGAGGTCATGCTATCTCAAAAATGACGACCATTTCATGTCTCTCAAATGCTATGCCACAAGTCATAACATCATAGAATATTTTTTTTTTCAAAATCTTGAGCCTCAACTGTACTTATAGACTCAAAATTATCATGCACCACACTTTACCTCTTGAATTCACTAGGACCGCTTATTTAGAACCATCCGGCCCTGACTTGGCCCAGTACGCAACCAACTCTACTGAATGTTTATAACATATGAATACCCTCTCGATAAAGCACCCAGCGGAATCACTTCCCGCGAAGCTTGCACCTATACGAGGCATAAATCATGAATCTTTCCTCAAGTTTGAACATGAGCCAGTAAGGCTAACCATAACATGCATTCAACAATTCATATACTCAAATTACCACTCATGGTCTTTTTTCGTAGCTGCAATAACCCATTAATACGCTAATATCCAGAATTCACACAGGTAATTAACCATGCAACCCAATCTTAAGCGGTGGGACTCTCCCACTTAGCCCAAAGCCACTATTACACGACTCTCGAACACATTAGAACCATTCTCTCAAGTCATTTACTATTATTCAACCGCAACTCACTTGATCCAACGAATATAACCACATGTGCTCTATTAGCACTATAACATCATAGGGTATGACCTCATCCCAATACAACCAAACATCATCCCGCTCCATGCACCGAGCACTCTCTACCAACAACATCTTAAAACATACTATGATTCTCACACGCCTATGAAGCACCATGTAGCCTTTGCCAAATATTTCCCTGTTGATGATAAAATGCAGAGTTTATTAGGGACACATGAACATCTAAAGTCCCAGCATCATGCCATACGAGCCTCAACTCTTGCCCATCCGCAAGTTTTCAAGAACTTTTGAATAACACCTAAATACATCGCATGCCAAATCTGATATGACACATGACCTATAATTAGATCGTTGATAGTGAAAGCCTTTCACTTGACACAAAGCCTTAAGATACATCTTGCTAATCCATGATACTAGCCTTTAACATTCGTACGTTTTTATCATAAGACAGCCCAAGACATTCGGTTGGCACATCTCCTTCTTAAGACAGTTAAACTCATATCCCCCCAGTATCTCTGCTGGCTGAATCCTTTACTAAATAGATATCTCATATGAACCATATAGTCTTTATTACCACCAACTATCTTTAGATCTATATCCACCTTGTGATTCTACCATTGTTGTGATGATTAGGCAGTTAAGTAAACCTTCTCAAGACCGTACTTATCAATCGAATGTCAGAACCTAGTGCAACCCCATGTGCACAATTAAAGATCTCTCAATTCTCTTGCATTATCGATATGGATGACACGCGGTAACAATGGTTGAGTAAATTCTTGACTCCCTTGAGATCTCTCTGCAGCGTCACGAACCGTCGGCGCATACTTGATACCGAACGCGAAATTTCAATACACAAGTGGACCCAAAAGAACATATGACATAGGCTCCAACTGAATAAATGGCGCACGATAAGGAATTCAAAGAATTGAAGAGTTTCCTAAACGGTTACATAGCCCCTCGTAGATAAATACAGACGTCTCCATATAGATCAATGAGAATCTAAGTAACCGGTCTGTGTCCCGTGACTCCTACGAACCTAGAGCTCTGATACCAACTTGTCGCGACCCTAGTTCACCAATCGTGAACATGTCGTGATGGCACCCAGTCCCCACGACTAGGTAAGCCTAACACGTTGCGGAATATACAAGTTATGAACGTTAAACAAGAAATAGCGAAAAAACAATATAAATAGGAATGTAATCCGTGCCGCTTGGCACATACACTCGTCAACACACTGTATAAAACACCACCAAGACCCGGAATCCCACGGGCAACACAGACTAAAAGAGAGTATACAACCGTGGCTCTATGTGTGAAGAGTATCTAACAACAAAATGAAGGAAAACATCTACTAATACTATCAGAATAGAAGGAAGGCCTCAGGATCCGCGGACGTAGCAGATCATACCTCGAGGTCTTCCAAAATGTTGTTGAATCACCTAATATGAGCCTGTCCCGATGTACCTGGATCTGCACAACAAAAGTGTGCAGAAGAGTAGCATGAGTACACCACGGCGGTACTCAGTAAGTGCCAAGCCTAACCTCGATGGAGTAGTGACGAGGAAGGTCGGGGCCCTACCGAGAAAAAACAATAACATAATGATCAAAATAGTAATGAGCAGGAATAAGTAAGAATGAATCTGAAATAACAACAATAAGATGATTACTGCAACTGTCTACAATTAAGCTAACAACAAATAACCAACTCAATAAAACAAGTCCATTACCTGTGGGAATTGAACCCACAGTCCCATTTACAGTACCCCTGGGTCTCCGGGAATTGAACCCGGAGCCCATGTCTCAATAGATCTCAGGATCTCTGGGAATCGAACCCGCAGTCCACATTTCAATAAATCTCAGAATCTCCGGGAATCGAACCCGCAATCCACATTTCAATAAATCTCAGTATCTCCGGGAATCTAACTCGCAGTCCACATTTCAATAAATCTCAGGATCTCCGGGAATGGAACCCGCAATTCACATTTCAATAAATCTCAGGATCTCCGGGAATCGAACCCGCAGTCCACATTTCAATAAATCTCAGGATCTCCGGGAATCGAACCCGTAGTCCACATCTCAATAAATCTCAGGATCTCCGGGAATCGAACCCGCAGTCCACATCTCAATAAATCTCAGGATCTCCGGGAATCGAACCCGCAGTCCACATCTCAATAAATCTCAGGATCTCCGGGAATCGAACCCGCAGTCCACATCATTATCACTCCGGGTCTCTGGGAATCGAACCCACAGCCCTGGGATCTCCGGGAATAGAACCCGCAGTCCACAAACACAGCAAGTAAAGGAATACATAGAGAGAAATATAATATGCTTAACTATAACTTCACCGATAAACACCGCCACCGATTACCAAAAAAACTCAAGTAAGACAATTAGGCAACTAGACAGTTAAATACTACCTAATCATGCTTTTCTAACTGCTACCGGGTAGGAATATCGAATTTAACAGCTAAAAACAGGAATATCACTCATCGAGCATTTTAAGTAAAGTATGTGTTCAACAACCAGCGCATGTACACGCCCGTCACCTCACGTACAAGGCATTTAAAGTATCACATAATATCCTAGGGGTGAAAGTCCCCTACACGAGGTTAGACAAGCAACTTACCTCAATTCCGGTACAAAACCGCTAAGAAATAACCCTCTTGCCGCGAATGTCGGCCACCACAAGTGTAGTATCTGATAAAAATCAATAGAATCACATCAAAATAGGCCAATTGGGCATTACCCAATCAAAATAACTCAAAATACACCAAAACCCACAAGTTGCCAAAACCCGACTTTCGGTACACTTATCAAAAAATCACAAAATTTATACTTTCGGGTTCCTTATCTCAATACGAGTCCGTGCATATAAAATTTATCGAAATCGGACTCCGTTTGCCCATTTAAATCAAAGATTTTCTAACATTTAGGCCTAGGGCTCATACCCACCTTTAATCTTCCATTTTCAGTGAAATAATCACGGATTTCATGATAAACCAACTAATTAAGGTCAAGAAACTTACCCCCGATGATTTTCCGATGATAACCCAGTGTTTCCCCTTCAAAATCCTCTCTTGGAGCTCAACAATGGCGGTTTTGGTGTGTTAGGCCGCGACTGAAATGTTCTGGACTTAAAGTCACTGCCAGGCCATTTTACTCTACGCGATCGCAGCAATGGGCTTGATATCGCGATGCACAAAATATGGGCGGCCTTATTTTCCTCTACGCGATCGCGTGATCCTGGACGCGATCGCAATGACACGAACGCGATCGCGAAGAACAAACTCGGCCGGCTCCCAGATTAACCTACGCGATCGCGACACTCGCCACGCGATCGCACTGCTTCCGACCAAATACCCTACGCGATCGCATAAAACCTCACGCAATCGAAATGCTTCAACCTCCAGACATACGCGATCGCACACCCGACCTTGCGATCGCAGAGCTCCGAGCTTTTCCCTTACGCGATCGCATCCTAGGCATCACGATCGCGATGCATGACCACCACACCTTACGCGATCGTGTGGCCATCTCCGCGATCGCGGAGAGAAAAATTGCTTTGCAATAATTGCAGCAGAAACAGCAGTGCCTTTTGGCACAAATTGGTCCGTTTGGACCCCCGAATTCATCCCGAGGCTGTCGGGACCCCAACAAAAACCACCAACATACTCCAAAACACGATACGAACTCATTCAAATCATAAAAACACGTCTAACAACATCAAAACCCATAATTCACATCGAATTCAAGCCTAAATTTCTTAAAACTTTCCGAATTGCACATTCGATCTAAAACCCGACCAAACGACGTCCGAATGACCTGAAAATTTGCGGACATATCCAAAATCACATAACGAAGCTACAAAAATTGTCGGAATTCCTTTCCGACCCCCGGATCAAAATCTCACCTGTCGTTCGGATTCACCAAAATTTCAACCTTCGGCATTTCAAGCCTAATTGAGCTAAGGACCTCCAAAATACATTCCGAACGCGCTCCCAACCCCGAAATCACCCAACGGAGCTAATGGAACCATCAGATTTCTGTTCCAAGATCGTCTTAATACTATTCCGGTTACGAACCATTTTCTATCTTTAAAGCTCTCATTTAGGGACTAAGTGTCCCAAAATACTTCAAATTTCAGGGCCGACTCTCCCGGCAAACCACAATAGCAGAAATGTACTTAGGGAAACAGTTAAATTAGGGATTGAGGCGTAATTTTCTAAAATGACCGGTCGGGTCATTACATTTATGCTATGGCAAATACTAAATAGTAACAAAGAAGATATAAAAAAATCACTGTGTTATGAAAAAGTACAAAAAGAAATGAAAGTTAGATTACAAAGTGTCGACTAATATTACCAATGCCACACGCACTCTTGCAAAATTAATAGGTCCCATTCGATGCCTCCACTTTTGTTTTTTCCTATTTTCAGAATTTAATTGGCACATAGCCTAACAACAAAAGAAGTATATTAATTAATAAATCAAAAAGGAAAAAATATAGACTATAACAATAGGTAAAAAATGTAGGAATGCACGAATATTTTCGTCATCCCAATACTCAATCAATTGACGGAATTGAACTTCAGGTATTTCATTGGGACGATTTTGTAGCATTTCATCAATGGTAGCATTTTTATCAAAATATTTCATCTTAATAAATCTCTTGTGTCGCTTCCAAGCATCACGAAGACAAGTCATTATCCACTTCTCCCCTTCAGCTGGAATTATAAACTTGGACTGTGTAAAATAATACACACACATAATATATATATATATATATATATATATATATATAAATTAATTATTCTTACATTGACATATTTCCACATTCGTTGCTTAACATCCTTTGACACAGCATGCCAACTAGTATTCACCAAGGGGATAAATCTTGGATTCCTTGCAATTGTTCCTAAAACGTTGGTCAAATCAGACACTCTCTTATCAGTTGGTCCAACTGCTTGTCCTTTGTCAAATGTCACCTCCTCTCTTTTTTCATAACTTCTTGCATGAATATTCTTACATGTTGTTTTCCCTTGAACTCTGTTCTTCTATGTTGTCCTTAGATTGATATAACAAGCAAGACATAAGAAGAAGAAAAATAAAATATGTAGAATTACTATAAGGTTTAAGGAATACCACCTGCAACACCATCGATGTTCATCTCCTCATCTCCAATAAATTCATCGTCACCAACTTTATCTTGTGCAGTAAAATTATCCAATTCTATTTCACGCTCATCAATAATAGGAGAGGCCGTAAATCTAACTTTATTTTCTTGGTGATTATCAGAATGTTTTTCACCACCGACTTGTATCCCATATTTTTTTAGAAATTGATTAACACTCGTCGACGGTAGGACTGAGTATGTCTTTACCACTTTGCAATTTTGTAGCTCCTGAATATCACGTTGTTTCTCTTTTTCACCTTGTGATCATTTAAGCATATGTAAAGTGTTAGGATCTACCTTTGCAGATGATTGGATCGTGGATATGGGCACAGGTAATTTACTCGTTCCTTGCTTTTGAATGGGCTCCTCCAATTGAATTGACCTTTGTTTAATTTGTCCTTTACTTGCAATACTATTCCTTCCTAACTTTTGAACTAACACATCGGATTGAGTTAACTTTTGTCTACTTTGTCCTTCTAATGTTGTAGGCGTACAATTCTTCCTTTTAACTCCAAGCAAGGCATGCTCTTTAGTAGCATTACCGTTGCTATCACTTGCAAGCTTTTCTATCCTAATCTAAATTTTTTTGGCTAGTTCAGCACTTGATCGGTATTGGAAATCAAAACCTATATTCTTCATTTGACTTTGAGCTTTATTTGGATACGGAGCTTTTCTCTTAAAAGTTTCCGCTTGATTTATCCTACATATAAAAAACATTAAATTACATTAGAAAATGAAAAATATCCAAAATAACTACATGTTGTGTCAGGTTAAAGATGTGGATGCATTGTACATGTGTTTAATTATTGGTTTTAACTTTCTGGCTCAAGATAGTTTCTCGTATTTGCTAGTTTTTCACTATTAAATTACTGCTGACATTGTTCTGCTTCTGAGAGGGCATTAGTATGAATGAATGAATTTGATTTTTTTTCTAATGGATTCAGCTTAGAGAGTTGGTGATTTGAAATGATGGTTCTGTTATCTGGTCTTCTTCCTATCCAAAACTAGAAACGTCAGTTCTTTCCATCAGGTTAGTTCTTTAACACATTACTATCAGATGCATCATCATGTTCCTATGATATTTCACCCGGACTAATGTTATTGTTGTTTGCTATTTCCAGTCTTAATACATCTACTATGATATATATCCAACATTTTTACTTTGGCAAGCCTTTTACCAACATTTTCTTTCTTCTGTTTTCTCACAGTTTCGTTACAATGGCTGATTACATCACAAATACAAGAAGGAATTCCAGTACACAGTTATTACAAGAACTTGAAGCACTGAGTAAAACACTCTATCAGCCAAACACTTCTTCAACTAGTACAACCCGAAGAACTGTGTAACGACCCGACCCGCCGTTACAGGAATTTCCACCCCGTTACCTTGAATTTACATATCTTATGCCTTTATATCAGTTTTAGAACCTATCGGGTGTGTTAGGAGTGAATTGAATTGAAAATGAAGCAAATAGCATGTTTGAAGGAAGTTTGAATATAGAAAGTCAACCTAGAGTTGACTATCAAGTTAGAGAGCTCGGAATCAGATTCTGATGATTCGAATAGTTTCGGGGGATCATTTATGACTTAGGAGAGCAATCGGAATTGAATTTGGAGGTCCGGTGCCATTTTAGGCTTGAATTGGCTAAGGTTGAATTTTGGCGAAATCCGGATGGTAGGTGAGATTTTGATCCGGGAGTCGGAATAGAATTCCGACAGTTGTATTAGCTCCGTTAGGTGATTTTGGATATTCTTCCAAATTTTTAGGTCATTCGGACGTCGTTTGGTCGGGTTTTTGATTGAATGAGCAATTCGGAAATTTTGAAGAAACTTAGGCTTGAATCCGCGTGTTATTGGTGATTTTGATGTTTAGGATGGTGTTTTTATGATTGGAACAAGTTCGTATTGTGTTTTGGAGTATGTTGGTGGTTTTCGTTGGGGTCTCGGGAGCCTCGGGATGAATTCGGGGGTCCAAACGGACCAATTTGTTCCAAAGGCAATGCTGTTTCTGCTGCAATAAATGCAGAGAATTTTTGTGCTTCGCGATCGCGTAAGAGGAGGATGTTGAGCTCTGCGATCGCGAGGGTGA
This sequence comes from Nicotiana noctiflora, assembly GCA_032618575.1. Classification (NCBI taxonomy): domain Eukaryota; kingdom Viridiplantae; phylum Streptophyta; class Magnoliopsida; order Solanales; family Solanaceae; genus Nicotiana; species Nicotiana noctiflora. Next base: position 95,140 of record JASVEL010011837.1, read on the forward strand.
GTCTGCGATCGCGTAGTGTATCGGAGTTAGGCCGAAAATTTGTTCTTCGCGATCGTGGGAAGAGTGATGCGATCGCGTATGGTCGACTGGTTGTGCATCGCGATCGCGGGTGTATTGATGCGATCGCGTAGGGTCGTTAAGTGGGTCACTGCGATCGCATCCAGGTTGACGCGATCGCGTAGAGGAAAAGTTGGCAGCCCAGGATTTGTGCATCGCAATCGCGAGCCCAGTGCTGCGATCACGTAGAGTTAAATGTTCAGGCAGTAAGTTTAATTGAAGAACAGAGGGCTTACGGGTTCATTCACCCAAAACATAATTTTGAGCCCTAGAGAGAAGAAATTACGGGAAAAAGCTGGGAAATCATCGGGTATTCATCGGAGGTAAGTTTCTTGACTCAAAAACATCATTTTATGGTAGAATTAACATCAATCTTCATGAATTTGGGTAGAAATTGTGAAGGATTGTGGCCTAGATATTGAAAACGAAAATTTGAGTTTTGAAAGGCCAATCGAACTCCGATTTTGGTAAATTTTATATGTATGGACTCGTGGCGAGACGAGGATTCTGGAAATATGAGTTTCGAAATTTTTCGAGATGTGGGCCCGGGGCTCGGGTTTTGCCAATTTCGTGATTTCTAATATTTTTCGAGTTCTTTCGATTGGGTGATGTTCCATTAGCCTATTTTGATATATTTGTGCTGATTTGTGGTAGTTTTGACGTGCGTGGATGCCGGTTCGAGGAGCTAAGACGTCGCGGGCATGAGCTTTCGTCGGTTCGAGGTGGGTAATACTTGTAAATGATGTCCTGAGGGTTAGTAAACCCCGGACTTGCACATCTTAGTGCTGTGTCGAGGTGACTTGCACGCCGGATAACGGCCGTGGGGTAGAGCACCATTGGGGATTGTGACTTGGTTCGTCCCGCGTAATAAATAATAACACCTAATTATTGAAATGAATTGGACTAATTATCATGTTTGGGCTTCGTGCCGATTATTTGAATCCTTCAGGGATTGGAATCATTGTCTTGATAACACTGTGCATATTTTTATCTAAATTTAAGGTTTTAAATGGCATTTTGCTATTCAGCATTCTTATAAGGTTATGAAAAACTTGAACGAGGTCTTAATGACATTTTTTAGCTGTGAGCTAATATGATATTGTTGCCCAATGGGTTTTCTTGATTATTTGTTAGACCTGATTGGGGTCGAGGGCCATATGTTAGGGCATGACAATTTATGTGAGCATATGCATACACGTGCATGGATCGGACTGCACACCCCAGTGGTATACGGATCGGGCTGCGCGCCGCAGCAGGTGTGATATTATTATTGTGCTTGGGCTGTAGGAGCCCCTCCGGAGTCTGAACCCCCACAGTGAGCACGTGTACCCAAATTGGATCGGGCTACGCGCCGTAGCGGTCATATGCGTTGCATGGCATACATACATTGGTTTACGTGTACTACGTGGCATAACATTCAACACTTATACATTACTGGCACACATGCATTAGTTGCCTTATTGACCAGATCTCCTGGTGTAAATTGATAAGGAGTGCTGAGCCCGAGGGGCTGATTTGAGTGCGGACTTGCATTGCTTGAGATTGTATCCAGGTATTGGTATATTATCATGAAAGAAAGTAGCTAAAAATTGAGATTTCAAAATAATCTACTCACATATGCTGGAAAGGGATAAAAAGATAGTTCTGTATTGTGTAGCATGAGATACTGCCTATCGCGGTTTTCTTCCCTTCAGAATTATTTACTTTTATTACTGTTGAGTTGGAAGTACTCACACCCGACTCCCTGAACCTTGTGTGCAGATCCAGGTACATCACAGTAGGGCTGATTCTATTGCGGCTCGGGAGTGCTTTTGGACAGTCGAGGTAGCTGCCAGCGTTCGCAGGACCTGATTCTCCAGTTTGTCTATATTTTTGTTCTGACCATCCCACACTTGTGTATAGTTATATTCGCTATTTACACTTTGTATACTCTGTAGAGGCTCATGACTCTTGACCCTTCGGTCTATGGGAGTTGGTATGCGTTGGAACTTGGTTCCCCTGTTTCGATATATCCATCACTGTTATTTTACAATTGTTATGCTTAAATGGGATAAGGCGAGCTCATAGCTCTATGATTGTTGTTAATTGGTCGGGCTGGCCTAGCAGTGTGCTGGGCGCCATCACGACTGGATTTGGGGTCGTGACAAGTTGGTATCAGAGCCTAGGTTTACTAGGCCTCATGAGTCTTGAGCCGGTTAGTAGAGTCTTGTGGATCGGTACGGGGACGCCTGTACTTATCCTCGGGAGGCTGCGAACCTTTAGGAAACACTTCACATTTCTTGGAATTCTTATCGTGCGCACTTGATTCATCTTGAGATATAATTTTGAAATTCCTTCCGCACGTCTGTGTACGCATCGAGCGCTCAGTAATATAATTGACTTATGGCTTGCAATTCCCCGATCGAGGGGCGAGATATAATCTCCGTGAGTTCATGTTGGGCCAGTCGGGAGGACTTGAGGCCAGATCCTTGTCTATGCCTTGAGCACCCAGGGTACTAATTTTGCAAGCCGGTATTATGAAGTTCATACGATCGGTATTGATCTTTATTGTGCAAATGGCAGTTTGATAATGGGAGAGCTGTAAGGTATTCAGGTCTTGTTGTGATTTGATATGTAGCCCTAGTTATGGGCATGAGAAATATGTTCATTGCCTCTTAGCGGAAATGTAAAGTGCACTATGTGTGGTAGTATGAGTTTAGACTCAAGAAAATTGAATTGGTTGTGCTATGAGTATTGCGGTGAGAGGTATTTTGACATATGTTATGATTCGAGCAGGTGCAGCGCATGTCCATGTATCAATTTTGATAATATAACTTGTATAGTGTTGAGATTAATGTTGTTGATATACATTGCGATGTCTTATTGAGTTATGGATGTATTGTTAGAATGGTTTGGTGATTCTCTGGCAGGTGGATAGGCCAAATTACAAAGGAAACCCTGCCAAAATTTTTGGAAAATTTGGGACTTAGAAAGATTTCTGTCACCTAAAGAGAGTGGGCTTACTGGTGGTACGTGTATAAATGCAAGAATTGCAGAAGAGCTAAGGTCTTTGATGATTCGAGTTTCTGTCAAGGCTTGTAAATGACTTGAGTTTAATCTCATTGTAACATTTCGGCATCACTTGAGTAATAATGATATGAGTGGTTAAAAGTGCTTTGATGAATGTCTTCGAGCTAAGTTGGGGAGGCTGCTATTGATTAACTGATTGCACTATTGTGTGCTATGTTGATTCTGTCTCTAAGTATGTTGGGAAATTCTGGTAAAGGTTATGGTGCTTCGTAGATCCGATGAAGTACTAGGGTGTTTTGAACTGCTGTTGGTAAAGAATATTCACCGTATAGAAAAGAAACATAGCTGATTGTATCTGTAAGTAATCATGTCCTACGATGTCAGAATTCTAACAAGGCACGAGTGGTTCTATTCAGTAAGACAGTTGAATTATAACTGAATAAGGGTGAATGACGCCCAAGAATGGTTTGCAATGTTCAAGATTTTTCTTGTAATAGTCAGGTGCCTTAAGATTTGTGTATGTGGCTAAAGATGGCGGTTTCATTAGAAAAGTTCAAGGCTTGTGTTATATCATGTGAATGATGGGATTCTACGTATCCGTATTGGGAAGTAATGATAACAATTTAAAAATCGAGGGAAGTTCATCAAAATAAAGTGTGGTGGAATGTGGTACTTCTGGGAACACTGAGAGAGTACTCAGTAGCCTATGGGTCTTAGACCGTCTGGTCTTGTGTACGAGTCTTGCGTGGTAAAAAGGGTTGAGGCATTGTCGTACTACAGTAAAGACTGATATGAAATTAGAGATGAATCAGAAAGGAAACTGGGTAAATGGAACAACTTGTTAATAAACCAGAATGGTCTAAAAAGGAATACGATTGATTCCTGGTATGCGGTTGAAGTAATGAATCTTGCAGAAATTGTGCAGCAAAGCTCTTGAGTGCTGGTAGTTGTGTAACTTGATATGGGTATAAGGACTCAGTCCTGGCAGTTAAACTTATGCAACGAATGGGAAGAAAGAGTTTATGATGTGTTTTATCATGGTTTGAAAATGAGTATACTCCTGTCGGTATGCGAAGCGTGGAATGTGTAATGAGTTTTCTTCTATATGGGATCACGAAAGTCCTTGACTAGTTGAATGCATCGATGTTGAGGCGGAGGAAAGGAATATGAATTTCCATGTTGTCTTAGTGTGATATGGTATACACGATGTGCTACGGAAAGTTGATAATGGAATATTCTAGGTTTTGAGATCAGTTCTTAATATATGGGAAGTCAATAAAATTATTGAGCAGCGCGGACAGCTGCAGGTGAATTAAGAATCGATCTTTCTGATGATTTAAGAAAATGGTACTACTATTCTCGTAATTTGGCAGGGAATATGGTCCAAAAAGGGCCAGGTAATATAAACTGATAATATTTAGTGGTGTGGTGGTATCCTCTTGTTAGATTGACATTGATGATTGAGTTGTAAATGGCATAAGGAAATTTCCGAATGGCTTTCGTGGTATGAATGGACGCTTGATGTGCGTTATGTATATGTACGGTGGAATACGGAATCAGGCATAGTGATTCATGTGTTATATATGTGTAGGAGACTTGAAGTTCTCGTTAATCCGCCTATGCAGTGGTTGTATATCGTGTGCATCGGCACCGTTTTGTGATTATTGGAAATCGGAAGCCCTAGAGGCTCTCTCTTAACTTGATAAGACGAATTCGGATTATGATACTTGATTGCTAACTGGTTGTCATGGGTCGGATTGTCTAGACTAATGTGATATGGACTATGTCGGAAAATGGCACAAATTGCGTAGCAGAGAGCATCAGAGTATGCTCCAACAGAGTAGTTGTACACAGGACCAGCGGACGGCTGGTAGGCATTGCTTTGTCGGTTGGACCTTAGTGGCGGATGTCAGTGTAGAGGTATCTACCATTGATTCAGTTCCAGTATTGAGAAACATTGTCAGATGCGTTTCATGTGGCCGAGCTTGAGGCTATATATATATATATGTTTGCTATAATGAGAAAATTCGACTCGATGTGCATTTCCGTTTGCGAGATTTATGCGTGGATCGGGTGGCACGCCGCCACGGGTTATTTGGACCGGGTGGCACGCCGCCATAGGTATGGTATCCGGATCGGGTGGCACGCCGCCACGGGTATGTCGTTGGAGCGGGTTGCACGCCGCAACAGAATATTGTGAAAATATAGTTAGTTATATGCTACCTGGTATACAATACTTCCTCGTTTATGAGGAAAAGACCGTTTTGAGTATCGCTTGGCGAATGGCACATCGGTTGTGTCCTTTCAGGATTTAATAGCATACGTTAATTGTTTCACCGTGGGCGAGGTTGATTGCTTGGGTTCAAGACCAAGATCTGTGCGTGGCTAACCATTTTGAGCATAGTGGCTTGAGGTGCTTCATGAGTAATAACGTTAGGATAGAATCACGAACCGTGGCAAGGCCACGTGATGTTATGACCTCTCGAGGAGGATTCAGGTACTCTATTTCTATAATGCGAGACGCGATCTCAGTTCTATATTATGATGGCACAGAGGCATTAAATTGCAGCTCTAATTGCTGGAGACAGTTGTCATGATTTGAGCTGTCATGATTCGAGTGTGTGCGGACGTTTCTATTGGAGCCTATGTTGTGCTCGTCGTGGCTTAGGACGGTGTTGAGGTATCATATCACCAAGTGCGGTGTGTTATAATCGAAATGATCTCTTGAGTCTTTAATGAGTACGAGCATATTTGATCTTAGCTTGTTAGAAAGGTAATATCGAGGTTTGGCTCCGAAACCTATTGTGGTATCAGTTTTAAAAGGGAAATGGATTCACGAATGGTTGACTCGAGAGATGGGTTCGGTATATCGCGTGCTTCAGTTGCCGTGGACAGGATATGAAGGTGTTGGAATAAGACTCTAGCTAATGAGAAAGGTTCTTTGTGCTAGTATTTGGTTATTTGGCCAGTTGTTGTGATTAGAGACTATCGTCTCAAGTGATGGGGTTGTCGATACATCATATGATCTCACCCGAAATAGTGAATATGGGTTATTGCAGTGGATTCGAGTGTATCCTGAGCATAGGCATGGGATTTGCATTTGGCATATGATTTCAGAAAGTACAATGTGATTTATGGTTCATATGGTCTGTGAAATTTTGACTATATGGTGTTTTTGGACTTACGTGAGATAGGGTGAAGTATGATCGCCCAAATATATGCTTGGTAAGGTCATTCAGCTATTGGGTTGCTTCTAGTACAACTCTAAGTCCGCTTGAGGACGAGCGTTTGTTTAAGTTGGGGAGAATGTAACGACCCGGCCCGTCGTTATGGGAATTTCCACCCCGTTACCTTGCATTTACATATCTTATGACTTTATATCAGTTTTAGAACCTATCGGGTGAGTTAGGAGTGAATTGAATTGAAAATGAAGCAAATAGCATGTTTGAAGGAAGTTTGAATATGGAAAGTCAACCTAGAGTTGACTATCGAGTTAGATTGCTCGGAATCGGATTCTGATGATTCGACTAGTTTCGGGGGATCACTTATGACTAAGGAGAGCAATCAAAATTGAATTTGGAGGTCTGGTGCAGTTTTAGGCTTGAATTGGCTAAGGTTGAATATTAGCGAAATCCGGACGGTAGGTGAGATTTTGATCCGGGAGTCAGAATGGAATTCCGACAGTTGCAGTAGCTCCGTTAGGTGATTTTGGATGTGCTTGTAAATTTTCAGGTCATTTGGACATTGTTTGGTCGGGTTTTTGATTGAATGAGCAATTCGGAAATTTTGAAGAAACTTAGGCTTAAATCCATGTGTAATTGGTGATTTTGATGTTTAGGATGGTGTTTTTATGATTGGAACATGTTCGTATCGTGTTTTGGAGTATGTTGGTGGTTTTCGTTGGGGTCCGGGAGCCTCGGGATGAATTCGGGGGTCCAAACGGACCAATTTGTGCCAAAGGCACTACTGTTTCTACTGCAATAAATGCAGAGAAATTTTGTGCTTCGCGTTCGCGGAGCTATGTATGCGATCACGTAAGAGGAGGATGTTGAGCTCTGCTATCGCGAGGGTGAGTCTGCGATCGCGTAATGTATCGGAGTGAGGCCGAAAACTTGTTCTTCGCGATCGCGGGAAGAGTGATGCGATCGCGTAAGGTCGACTGGTTGTGCATCGCGATCGCGGGTGTATTGATGCGATCGCGTAGGGTCGCTAAGTGGGTCACTGCGATCGCGTCCAGGTTCACGCGATCGCGTAGAGGAAAAGTTGGCAGCCCAGGATTTGTGCATCGCGATCGCGAGCCCAGTGCTGCGATCGCGTAGAGTTAAATGTTCAGGCAGTAAGTTTAATTGCAGAAGAGAGGGCTTACGGGTTCATATACCCAAAATACCATTTTTGAGCCCTCACGGGAAAACGCTGGGAAATCATCGGGAAATCATCGGGTATTCATCGGAGGTAAGTTTCTTGACTCAAAAACATCATTTTATGGTAGAATTAACATCAATCTTCATGAATTTGGGTAGAAATTTTGAAGGATAGTGGCCTAGATATTGAAAACGAAAATTTGGGTTTTGAAAAGCCAATCGAACTCTGATTTTGGTAAATTTTATATGTATGGACTCGTGGCGAGACGAGGGTTCTGAAAATACGAGGTTCGAAGTTTTTCGAGATGTGGGCCCGGGGCTCGGGTTTTGCAAATTTCGTGATTTTCGATATTTTTCGAGTTCTTTCGATTGGGTGATGTTCCATTAGCCTATTTTGATATATTTGTGCTGATTTGTGCTAGTTTTGACGTGCGTGGATGCCGTTTCGAGGAGCTAAGGCGTCGCGGGCATGAGCTTTCGTCGGTTCGAGGTGGGTAATACTTGTAAATGATGTCCTGAGGGTTAGTAAACCCCTGACTTGCACATCTTAGTGCTGTGTTGAGGTGACTTGCATGCCGGATAATAGGCGTGGGGTAGAGCACCATTGGGGATTGTGACTTGGTCCGTCCCGCGTAATAAATAATAACACCTAATTGTTGAAATGAATTGGACTAATCATCATGTTTGGGCTTCGTGCCAATTATTTGAATCCTTCAGGGATTGGTATCATTGTCTTAATAACACTGTGCATATTTTTATCTATATTTAAGGTTTTAAATGGTATTTTGCTATTCAGCATTCTTATAAAGTTATGAAAAACTTGAACGAGGTCTTAATGACATTTTTTAGCAGTGAGCTAATATAATATTGTTGCCCAATGGGTTTTCTTGATTATTTGTTAGAGTGATTGGGGCCGATGGCCATATGTTAGGGCATGACAATTTATGTGAGCATATGCATACACATGCATGGATCGGACTGCACGCCGCAGTGGTATACGGATCGGGTTGCGCGCCGCAGCGGGTGTGATATTAATATTGTGCTTGGGCTGTAGGAGCCCCTCCAGAGTCTGAACCCCCACAGTGAGCATAGGTACCCAAATTGGATCGGGCTATGAGCCGTAGCGGTCATATGCATTGCATGGTATACATACATTGGTTTACGTGTACTACGTGGCATATCATTCAACACTCATACATTACTAGCACACATGCATTAGTTGCCTTATTGACCAAATCTCCTGGTGTAAATTGATAAGGAGTGCTGAGCCCGAGGGGCTGATTTGAGTGCGGACTTGCACTGCTTGAGATTGTATCCAGGTATTGGTATATTATCATGAAAGAAAGTAGCTAAAAATTGAGATTTCAAAATAATCTACTCACATATGCTAGAAAGGGATAAAAAGATAGTTCTGTATTGTGTAGCATGAGATAGTGCCTATCGTGGTTTTCTTCCCTTCAGCATTATTTAATTTTATTACTGTTGAGTTGGAAGTACTCACACCCGACTCCCTGCACCTTGTGTGCAGATCCAGGTACATCACATCAGGGCTGATTCTATTGTGGCTCGGGTGTACTTTTGGACAGTCGAGGTAGCTGCCAGCGTTCACAGGACCTGATTCTCCAGTTTGTCTATATTTTTGTTCTGACCATCCCACACTTGTGTACAGTTATATTCGCTATTTAAACTTTGTATACTCTGTAGAGGCTCATGACTCTCGACCCTTCGGTCTATGGGAGTTGGTATGCGTTGGGACTTGGTTCCCCTGTTTCGATATATCCATCACTGTTATTTTACAATTGTTATGCTTAAATGGGACAAGGCGAGCTCATAGCTCTATGATTGTTGTTGATTGGTCGGGCTGGCCTAGCAGTGTGCTGGGCGCCATCACGACCGGATTTGGGGTCGTGACAAACTGCCTCACTTGTCCTCCCTCGAACATATGTCCCTCCAATTGCTATCGCTGATGATCCGATAACCAGTACTAAAAATGATGACAGTTTCATAAATCCTAAGCCAAGGTCGAGGCGCATGTCATTGTCTCCATGGCGTTCTTGTCCAAAGCTGGACATTGAGAACGAGGACAATACTATCTAATGAAACTAAGCAGTAGTTATCCCTCACAGTCCAATCCATCTTAACAGAAAGATATAGTCATCCCTATATATAGGCAACTATGCTTTTGGACAGATTTTAATGTCAAAGTAACAATCAGAACCAACTCACATTTAACAACAATACGAACATATCAAAACATACATTAGCAGTACTACATTTATCTACTATATATCTTCGTCTCTTATTAAAAGGAAACATAAAGCAAATAACAGAAGCAGAATACATTAAGACACAATATAGAATCAAATGACTCAAATAGTAAAGGTAAGAAATACTAGTAGATATCAACAGACACAATATCAAGCTATTTATCATACTAAAACTAATGAATAATAACATGTAGGACAACAGGCTAAGATATAAATTTCAATCTTTTACTAAAGTAAAGTCTTTACAAGAATGTGCATCTGATGACAAGCAACGTCTTTAATTTAGTCGTTAATCAAAGAAGGGCTGAGCTATATTATTATTTGAATGATAATAAAACTCATAATGTATCCTCAGAATTAAACTCGTCGTCCTCCGATTTAAACTCGACCTCTGTTCCAAACTCGTCGTCCTCCGATTCAAACTCGTCATCTGTTTCAAACTCATCTTCTGATTCAATTTCAAGTTGTTCTTCAAGAAATCCTTCTAGAGGCACATCAATAATTGTTGCTTCTAAATCATTCCTTACTAAGACAACTTGACCATTATCATCCGGCATAGATGGGCCTACCAAGTGTTCAGACGGCTCATTTTCATAACAATGTAGGGCATTAGATTCAATTTCGTCACTTATGCTAAACAAATCTCTCGGGACAGTCTTCATAACATAATGTTTATCTTGATCAAATGGATCTTGCACACAGAAGCATTGGTGTGCTTGATATGCTAGAATAAAAGGCTCTTCCTGATAGCATTTATTATTGAAGTAGACATAAGTAAGGCCATAAATATCCTCTTCAACCTCGTACCAATCGCACTTAAACAACACAACCTTAAAATGGCCATAGTTGTCTAACTCAACTATATCAATTATTCTGCCATAATAAGTCAAATTCGCATCAACTGGATTTTTATCTTTTGAGCTTGCGAAGCTTGTCGTTAGGGCATCTAATGTAACACCGCTATTTTACGTTTTATGCCTTGCATCACGCTGCCTCGTATGGAATCTATATCCATTAATGAGATACCCAGAATATCTTTTGGCAATTGAATTTGGTCCTATGGATAACTGTTTTATCAGATTGGACACATCCTCATGCAATACATGAGTTTCAAACCATTGAGAGAAGTTTTGACTATGATTTTTGGCCTTGCTCCATCAAGTTCCTCGCCTCTGATTATTAACCTCAACCTCATGTTCTCTACACAATAATAATTTTTATTTGTTAGAAAAAAATAAATAAAATAATTTTAGAATTATCTACACAAAAGAAAATACTACAAGTGAAAAAAATTACCTGATATATTCTTGAACTTCATCATAATTGTTCAACACATATGCATGAGCCTGACATAGTGGCTTTCCATCTAAAATAATTGCATCACTGTTTTTGGCTCCTAAAGGGTAGCCTCTTTTAGGGAAAAAACTAATAGTTTGTGTATCATAACCACATTCATCATTATTTCGGGGTCTTCTATTAAATCTGGTTTGCACACCCCATGTAAGTATCTAGAGCATAACGTCAAACACTCTTCAACCAAGTATGCTTCAGCAATAGATCCTTCAGGATAATTTTTGTTGCAAACATATGATTTTAACATGCACATATATCTTTCGGGAGGATACATCCATCGATTCTGAACGGGACCTCCTAATGTTACTTCGTTTGCCAAATCAATAGGCAAATGAATCATTATATCAAAAAGTGTTGGAGGAAAAATTCGCTTCAATTGATTCAATATTTCTCTAATCTCATTCTCCAAAAACTCTAGATCTTCCAGTGTGATAACGTTTTGACACAGACGGCGGAAGAAAGAGCTTAGACGTATTAAATGAATAACAATATGATCATGAAGGATGCTTTTAATTGGTATTGGCAACAAGTAATGTAACATGAAATGGGCATCTTGCATCTTATAACAAGATAATTTTCTTTCATCTAATTGCACACACCTAGATATATTGGAAGCACCACCATCAAGTAGCTTTGATGTCTTTAGAACACCACAAAAAACTAATTTCTTTCCATTAGCCATTGAGAAGCACGCTTTTGCATACTTTGTTCTCTTGCCATCCTTTGTATCTTTTGGTTGAAGGTTCTTTCAAATGCCCATCTCTTTTAGATCATAACGAGCATTTGCATGGTCTTTCGTCTTGCAAGGAATATCCAAAAGAGTTCCAATTACATTATCAACTATATTTTTCTCTATGTGTATTACGTCAAGATTGTGACGTAATGAATTGTGCTGGCAAAAAGGTAATTGAAAAAAAAATTGACTTTTTCTTCCATGGACCATCAATTGTTTTCTTTCTATTTTTCCCAAAGACATTATTAATATTTTTTAAGTCATTAAGCACATCAGTTCCCTTTAATAGAGGCGGAGGAAGCCTAAATTCTGTTGTCCCATTGAAAGACATTTTGTTGGATCTCCATGGATGATCCATTGGTAGAAAAACACGATGATCCATATAACACATTTTTTGACTATGCTTATGATAGCGAGAATTAGTGACATAATTACAACAAGGGCAAGCGAGCTTCCCTTTTGTTCTCCAACCAGATAACATAGCATATGCAGGGACGTCGCTGATTGTCCACAAAAGAGCTGCTCACATTTGAAAGGTTTGATTTCTTGAAGAATCATATGTTTCCACCCCAGACTCCCACAACACATTTAACTCTTCTATTAATGGTTTTAAATAAATATCAATGTCATTTCCAGTTGACCGCGGCCCAGGTATAAGCAGAGAAAGCATACAATATTCTGGCTTCATGCACATCCAAGGAGGCAAATTATACGCCATTAAGATAACTGGCGATGTGCTATGTGATATGCTCATGGTTCGAAATGGATTGAACCTATCACTTGCAAAACCAAGTCTCAAATTGTGATAATCTCTTGCAAAATCCGGATGAAAGCTATCAAAGTCTTTCCATGCTTGGGCATCAGTAGGATGCCTTAACTTTCGATCTTTAGAATGCCCCTCGTCATTCCATCTTAATGTACCTACCGTCTTGGAGCACATAAATAGCCTTTTGAGTCTAGGAATTAATGGAAAGTGTCTCAAAGTTTTTGCTGAAACGTGATGAGATTTTTTAGAACGCTCAACCTCGCTATCTGCTTCAGGATTTTTGATATATCTAGAAGCTCCACAAACATGACAATATTCATCATCCTTATTTTCATTCCTAAATAGCATGCAATCATTGGGACATGCATCGATTTTTTCATAATCAAGACCGAGATCCTTAACCATAGACTTGGCATTATTGTAGGATAGAGGAATGTTCAACTCGGGCATCGCCTCTTTCAATAACTCTAAAAGAGAAATGAATGACGCATTTCTCCATCCATGTAGATACTTCAACAAATATAGACGAATTGTGTATGATAATCTAGAGAATCCTTTACAACCAAGATATAGTTCTTGGCTTGCCTCATCAACTAAATTATAGAATTTATTGGCATCTTCATTTGGACCTTCATAAAGTCCTTCGACTTGTGCAATATCTCTAAATTGATCATTCAATAATGCATTGATATCATCATACAAGTTAGTTTCGTCACTCATATCATCATCAACATTCAAAGGGATTTCCCATTCCCCGTGATTAATCCATCTTTTATAACCTTGAACAAATCCATAGCATATTAGATGATCATGTATAACATTCATTTGAGTCCAACGAATATTGCAACACTTTGCACATGTGCATTGAATGTCCTCGCCTTGAGGATCTCCGTATAGGTAAGCAAATTCTAAGAAAGATTGTACCCTATCAATATACTCTTTGCTATACCTTGGTAAATCCATCGAATCCTTGGATGGAACATTTGAAACCTTAAAATCATAAATTAATATCGAATCAACAAATATATAATCATTTAAGTATTATATATGCATTACAAATAAATACAAATAAATCCTAAAACTCATGAATAAGTTTTCAAATTTATATGTTATGTAAGATGATAAGAATATCTTACCTAGTCATGACACTTATGTTAAGCCAAACCCAACTTCAAATATAGACCTTCCTGAGCGTTGACTTTTGTTCTTGGATGAAAAAGTAAATTAATAGGATCCACACAACAAGAAGATAAATCAACAATTGACTCTCCCGAGCCTGAGCTATTTAGATTTGATAGTATCGAGTGAAATAAAATCGATTTAAGCCGAGGTAAAATGCATTAAAGTCAAACCGACTCTAAGTGGCTTACCAATGCCTAGATAGGCTAACAGTTGAGGAGATTATGAACAAGAAAGAGTTATTCATAAGGCAAATGTACAACAACCTAAGAGGTAAATATTTCAGAGTTCACTGGAGAAGGCTAATATGTAACAATTAGAATAATTGAAGGTGATCATTCATATTATATGTGGCTGCACATAATAGATTATATACAAGAGATATGCTCATTAAATGAGGGATGCAAAGTAGTTTTCTATGTAATCTATGTGTGACGACCCGGCCCGTCGTCACGGAAATTACCACCCTGTTATGTTGTAATTACATGTTTTATGCTTTTATTTCGGTGTTAGAGTCTATCGGGTGAGTTAGGAGTGAATTGGATTGAAAACAAGGCATATAGCCTTTTTGAGGGAAACTTGAATATGGAAAGTCAACCCGGAGTTGACCATTTAGTTAGAGGGCTCGGAATCAGATTTTGATATTTCGGTTAGTTTCAGGAGGTGATTAGTGACTTAGGAGAGCAATCAAATTGAATCTGGAGGTCCGGTGTAGAAATAGGCTTGAATTGGCTAAGGTTGAATTTTGGCGAAATCCGATCGGTAGGTGAGATTTTGATCCGAGGGTCGGAATGGAATTCCGACAATTCATGTAGCTTTGTTATGTGATTTTGGATATGTCCGCAAATTTTTAGGTCGTTCGGACGTCGTTTGGTCGGGTTTTTTATCGAATGTTAGTTTCGGAAGTTTTGAAGAAACTTAGGCTTGAATCCGTGTGTAATTGGTGATTTTGGCTTAGGATAGTGTTTTTATGCTTGGAACAAGTTTGTATCGTGTTTTGGAGTATGTTGGTGGTTTTCGTTGGGGTCCCAGGGGCCTCGGGGTGAATCCGGACCATAATCCGGCATTTTTGGAACATGAAAAGTCTGCTGTAAATTGCAGATCACTGGGCAGGAATTTAGCCATCGCGTTCGCGAGGGCAAGGCCCGCGTTCACGTAGGCCAGGTTCAGTAATGCATCGCGTTTGCGATGATGGGTTCGCGTTCGCGTATAGGGAAGAATGTGAAGCATCGCGAACGTGTGGGAGAAGGTCGTGTTCGCGTATAAGGAATTCATAAGGTATCGCGTTCGCGTGGGTAAAGGTCGCGTTCGCGTAGAAGGGATCTCGGACGGCTGCGGAGTTGTGCATCGCGAACACGTAGGGCAGGTCGCGTTTACGAAGTGTATTTTAGTCAGAGCATCGCGGAGCGTCGCGAACGCGATGAAGAAAATGGGCTGGCAGTGAAATTAAAACCAGAACATAACCAGTCGTGGGTTTCACACCCCAAAACACCATTTTTGAGTTCTAAGAGAAGATATTGACGGGAGAGTGCTGGGAAATCATCGGGGTTTCGTCAGAGGTAAGTTTACTGACTTAATTACATCATTTTAACATGAAATCCTTGGTTAATTCTCCGTAAATGAGCCCTAGGCCAAAAATTAAAGAAAAATACTGATTTGAGTGGGCAAATGGGGTCCGATTTTGGTAAATTTTATATGCCTAGACTCGTATCGAGATGAGGATTCCGAATATGTGACTTTTGTAATTTTTCGAGAAGCTTACCGAAAGTCGGGTTTGTCAACTTTGTGAATTTCGGTGTAAATTGAGTTGTTTTGACTGGGTATCGTTCCATTGGTCTAATTTGATAAGTATTTACTGTATTTGACCGGATTCTACGCGTGCGGAGCTTGATTCTCGTGGAAAAGGCATCGAAGAGTAGTCGTCGTGCTGTATTGAGGTGAGTAATAGATGTGGGTGATGACTAGCGGGTTTGAAACGCCGGTATACCACTTTGTGACGCTGTATAGCGGCGAGACACGTACTCTCTTGTAAGTGCGGGGTCGATTGTGATTTGGGGACTATGGCTTAGTCCAAATTTTTGGTACTGTGTTATGATATTGGTTATTCTTGAACCGCCAAACCTCCCTCTCAGATGGTTGCATATTGTATTGTGATGTTGGCCACTCCTGGGCCGTTGAACCTCCTTCTCGGATGGTTGAGTATACTTATGGGCTATGAGCCAGTTATTGGGATCCTCCGAGGATTGTTAGCATCGTTCTGTGAAATTGACATGCTAGTTTCTAGCAGTCTGTAGCTATTACTGTTATCATGATATTTCCAATCTCTAGAACTTGGCATTTACTGTTTTTAACTAAAAAATGATAAAAGAGTTTTAAAAACTACTTTTGAGCATGTGAGGTTGTATTTGCATTTAGCTGACTGGTAGTGGATCGGGCTGTACGCCACAGCGTATATTCATGATATTGTGCTTGGGCTGTAGGAGCCCCTCCGAAGTCTGAACGCCCACAGTGAGCTCGGGTGCCCAAATTGGATCGGGCTACGCGCCGTAGCGGTCATTTCATATATTGCATTGCATTTATCTACACCTGCTTGCTGTTGTACTTGTTGTTAATAATGTTGGCTCTCTAATATTGGTATTGAACTGTCACAAGGTATTGGTATAGCTTTACATTGTGCTTTACTGTGGATTTCTTATCTACGCTGTCTTACCCTTGTTTATTACCACTGAGTCTGGCAGTACTCATTTTACTCCCTACACCTTGTGTGCAGATACAGGTACCTCTCAGCAGACCTGATTCGGTAGCCGCTCAGAGACATCGTGTGGGACAGTTGAGGTAGCTGCAGCGTCCGCAGGACCTGACCCCCCCTTCTAGTTGTCATTTCATTTCAAATTGTCTTTTGTTTCCGCACTGAGATTGTTGTAGACCTTATTATACTTATGTTCTTTAGAGGCTCACGACTTTTGACCCTTCGGTATATGGGAGTTGGCATGTGTTGGGACTTGGATCTCCGTTTCGATACATATATTTCACCGTTGCTTTATAATTTGATATGTTTAAATGGGGTAAAACGAGCTCCTAGCTCCGTCATTGTTATTGATTGGTCAGGCTGGCCTAGCAATGTGCTGGGCGCCATCATGACCGGATTTGGGGTCATGACAAGTTGGTATCAGAGCCTAGGTTTACTAGGCCTCATGAGTCTTGAGCAGGTTAGTAGAGTCTTGTGGATCGGTATGGGATGCATGTACTTATCCTCGGGAGGCTGCGAACCTTTAGGAAACACTTCACTTTTCTTGAACTCTGTCGTGCTATCTTGTTGTTCTGAGAACTGAACTTCTATATTATATTCTCTCGCAGATGGCGAGAACGCGAGCATCAGGACGAGGTGGACGACCTCCATTGCCACGTGCCAGAGGCCGTGGGTGCGGTCGTGCTAGAGGTAGAGGTAGGGCAGCTGAGGCAGTGCCAGCTGACCCGCCTGTTGCATCGGTTTAGGAGCAGCCCCTAGTGGTTGATGCTCCACCAGCCCCAGTTTAGGCCCAGACTGTATCTATTGCTATTCTTGGTCTTCAGGAGACTCCGGGCCAGATATTATCGGTGTGTTCCGGTTTGGCTCAGGTAGTATCAGCTACCACTACTGCAGCGACATCTCAGATAGGGGGTGGTCAGCAGACCCCTGCTGCTCGCACACCTGATCAGGTGGTTCAGGGACTTCAGACGCTAGAGGCGGTCCCCGCTCAGGTGGTTGCACCAGTTATTCCTCCAGCTGCACCAGCTCCAGAGCATATGGTTCAGGCTATGCCCGACGACGAGCAACGTCGTCTTGAGAGATTTGGTAGACTTCGGCCACCCTATTTCAGTGGCACTGAGGGCGAGGATGCCTAGGGTATCTTGGATAAGTGTTAGAGGATGTTACGTACGGCTGGTATTCTTGTGTCCAACGGAGTTTCATTTACTACCTTTAAGTTTACTGGTCCCGCATTTGATTGGTGGGAGGAGTTTGAGAGGTGTAGGCTTGCAGGAGCAGTACCTCTCATATGGCAGCAGTTCTCTACTCTCTTCCTAGAGAAGTATACACCACAGTCCCGTCGCGAGGAGCTTCGTCGCCAGTTTGAGTGGTTGGTTCAGGGTGACATGTCAGTGACTCAGTACGATCTTAGATTCACACAGTTGGCTAGGCATGCAACATGGATGATCCCTACTGATAAGGAGAGGATCAGAAGGTTCATTGATGGCCTCAACTACTCCATCCATATTTTTATGACCAGGGAGAGAGTTCTGTCATCATCTTTCGAGCAGGTTGTTGATATGGCATGCTCCATTGAGGCAGATCGTCGCCGAGAGAGAGAGGAGTGGGAGGCCAAGAGGCATTGTGGTTCTGGTAGTTTCAGTGGTGCTCCAACTAAAGGGCATTTCCAGCAGGGCAGAGGTCGCTCATCTAAACCTTCCAATTCAGGCCGCACTGAGTAGAGCGTAGGTTCTTATGGTCGTGGTCAACAGGGATTTCAACAGGGCTAGTCTTCGCTCAGTGCCCTCCCAACTCAGAGTTCAGCACCTACTTCTTCGACCTAAGGTTCATCTGCGGCGAGGGGTTCCCTTCAGTCCCCTTCTCCAGCGCCAGGCAGTTGTTTTGAGTGTGGCGAGTTTGGCCACATTAGGAGGCAGTGCCCTCGACTTCGCAGGGATAGGTCTCAGCAGAGGGATCAACCCTCCTCTTCAGCACCATCTCAGGTTAGTAGAGGTGGAGGTCAGTCTTCTAGAGGTCGCCCTAGGGGTGCGGAGCGATCGAGTGGAGGTCAGGTACATTTCTATGCACTTCCTGACAGGCGTGATGCAGTTGCCTCCGATGCGGTGATTACAGGTATCATTTCTGTCTGTCACAGAGATGCCTCTATTCTATTTGATCTAGGGTCCATATATTCATATGTGTCCTCTTATTTTGCACATCATTTGGGTGCGACTCGTGGTAGTCTTGATTTACCTGTTCATGTATCCACCCCCGTGGGTGATACGATTATTGTGGATCATGTCTATAGATCCTGTGTTATATCTATTGGGATCTGGAGACCTAGGCAGATTTGCTATTGTTGGGGATGGTGGACTTTGATGTTATATTGGGTATGTACTGGTTGTCTCCGTACCATGCTATATTGGACTGTCATGCTAAGACAGTTACGTTGGCCATTCCCGGTATTTCTTGGATCGAGTGGCGGGTTCGACTGATTTCGTCCCTAGCCGTGTCATTTCGTTCTTAAAGGCTCAGAAGATGGTTGAAAAGGGTGTCTGTCGTACTTAGCATTTGTGAGAGATGTGGGAGCTGAGTCTCCTAGCATTGATTCCGTACCTATTGTGAGGGACTTCCCAGATGTATTCCCCTCAGACCTGCCGGGCATGCCGCCGGACAGGGATATTGATTTTGGCATTGACTTGGTGCCGGGCACTCGGCCCATATCCATTCCTCCTTATCGGATGGCACCAGCTGAGTTGAAAGAACTGAAAGAGCAGCTTCAAGAGCTTCTGGATAAGGGTTTCATCCGCCCTAGTGTGTCCCCGTGGGGTGCGCCGGTGTTATTTGTTAAAAAGAAAGATGGTTCCATGCGAATGTGTATCGATTATAGGCAATTGAACAAAGTAACAGTGAAGAACAAGTACCCTCTACCGCGCATTGATGATTTGTTTGATCAGTTACAGGGTGCGAGAGTGTTTTCTAAGATTGATCTTCATTCAGGCTATCATCAGCTAAAGATCAGGAACTCGGATATTATGAAGACTGCATTCAGGACCCGATATGGTCACTATGAGTTCCTTATGATGTCTTTTGGGCTGACCAACGCCCAGTAGCATTTATGCATTTGATGAACAGTATGTTCAGGCCCTACTTGGATTCATTTGTGATTGTATTCATTGATGACATTCTAGTCTACTCCTGTAGTCAGGAGGAGCATGCTCAGCATTTGAGTATTGTGTTGCAGAGATTGAGAGAGGAGAAGCTATATGCTAAATTTTCCAAGTGCGAGTTTTGTCTTGAGTCCGTAGCATTTTTGGGACATGTGGTGTCTCGTGATGGTATTCAGGTTGATCCAAAGAAGATAGAGACAGTGTCGAGTTGGCCTAGACTGTCCTCAGCTACAGAGATTAGAAGTTTTCTTGGCTTGGCGGGATATTATCTCCGGTTTGTTCAGGGATTTTCATCCATTGCTTCTTCTTTGACTAGATTGACCTAGAAGGGTGCACCATTCGTGTGGTCGGATGAGTGCGAGGAGAGCTTTCAGAAGCTCAAGACAGCTTTGACCACAGCTCCAGTGTTAGTATTGCCATCAGCTTCAGGTTCATATACTGTTTATTGTGATGCCTCGAGAGTGGGGATAGGTTGTGTGTTGATGCAGGAAGGTAAGGTGATTGCTTATGCTTCTCGGCAGTTGAAGCCACATGAGAAGAACTATCCTGTTCATGATTTGGAGCTAGCTGCCATTGTTCATGCATTGAAGATTTGGAGGCACTATTTTAACGGCGTGTCTTGTGAGGTGTACACCGACCATCGTAGTCTCCAGCACTTGTTCAAATAGAAAGATCTTAATTTGAGACAGCGGAGATGGCTTGAGTTGCTTAAGGATTATGACATCACTATTTTATATCATCCGGGGAAGGCCAATGTGGTGGCCGATGCTTTGAGCCGGAAGGCGGTCAGTATGGGGAGCTTGGCATATATTCCAGCCGAGGAGAGGCCATTTGCTTATGATGTTCGGGTGCTAGCCAATCGGCTAGTGAGGTTAGATATTTCGGAGCCCAATCGGGTATTGGCTTGTGTTGTATCTCGGTCATCTCTATATGATCGTCTTCGTGAGCGCCAGTATGATGATCCACATTTGGCTGTCCTTAGGGACAGAGTTCGGCATGATGATGCTAGAGATGTCACCATTGATAGTGACGGCGTATTGAGGATGCAGGGCCGGATATGTGTGCCCAATGTTGATGGCTATCGTGAGTTGATTCTGGAGGATGCCCATAGCTCGCGGTATTCTATCCATCCAAGAGCCGCAAATATGTATCAAGATTTGAAACAACACTATTGGTGGAGAAAGATGATGATGGACATTGTCAGACATGTAGCACGGTGCCTAAATTGTCAGCAGGTTAAGTACGAGCATCAGAGGTCCGGTGGCGTTCTTCAGCGTATGGTTATTCCCGAGTGGAAATGGGAGAGGATCACCATGGATTTTGTTACTTGGCTCCCTCGGACAGCGAGGAAGTTTGATTCTGTATGGGTGATTGTTGATTGGCTAACTAAGTCCGCACATTTCATCCCAGTTAGTACTACCTACTCATCGGAGCAGTTGCCAGCGATCTTTATTTGGGAGATTATCCGGTTGCATGGAGTTCCAGTGTCTATCATATTCGACAGGGGTACTCAGTTCACTTCTCAGTTTTGGAGAGCATTTCAGCGAGAGATGGGTACGCGGGTTGAGTTGAGCACCGCATTTCAGCGCCAAACAGATAGGCAGTCTGAGCGCACTATTCAGATCCTGGAGGATATGTTTCGAGCATGTGTGATTGACTTTGGTGGTTCGTGGGATGAGTTCTTACCACTTACTAAGTTTGCTTACAACAACAGTTATCAGTCGAGTATTCAGATGGACCCGTACGAGGCATTGTATTGCAGACAGTGTAGATCCCCCGTGGGGTGGTTCGAGCCTGGTGAGGATAGATTGATAGGGACTGAGTTAGTTCAGGATGCTCTGTATAGAGCAAAGTTGATCCAGGAGAGGCTTCGCACAGCACAGTCTCGCCAAAAGAGTTATGCAGACCGTAGAGTTCGAGAGTTGTCTTTCATGGTTGGTGACAGAGTATTGTTGAAGGTTTCACCCATGAAGGGTGTCATGAGGTTCCGGAAGAAAGAGAAGTTGAGTCCCAGGTACATTGGTCCTTTTGAGATACTCAGGAGAGTTGGAGAGGTGGCATATGAGTTGGCCTTACCACCCAGCTTGTCTAGCGTTCATCCAGTATTCCATGTGTCTATGCTTCGGAAGTACATTGGCGATTCGTCTCATGTATTATACTTCAGTACCATTCAGCTCGATGGTGATCAATCCTATGATGTGGAGCCTATTGCTATTTTGGGTCGCCAGGTGAGAAAATTGAGGTCCAAGGAGATTGCATCAGTTAAGGTTCAGTGGAGAGGTCGACCCGTGGAGGAGGCCACTTGGGAGATCGAGCGGGAGATGCGGAGCAGATATCCTCACTTGTTTGAGACTTCGGGTATGTTTCTTGACCCGCTCGAGGATGAGCGTTTGCTTAATGGGGGGAGAATGTGATGACTTGGCCCGTTATCACGGGAATTACCACCCCGTTATGTTGTAATTACATGTTTTATGCTTTTATATCGGTGTTAGAGTCTATCGGGTGAGTTAGGAGTGAATTGGATTGAAAACAAGGCATATAGCCTTTTTGAGGGAAACTTGAATATGGAAAGTCAACCCTGAGTTGACTATGTAGTTAGAGGGCTCGGAATCAGATTTTGATGATTCAGTTAGTTCCAGGAGGTGATTTGTGACTTAGGGGAGCAATCGGAATTCAATCTGGAGGTCCGATGTAGAAATAGGCTTGAATTGGCTAAGGTTGAATTTTGGCGAAATCCGATCGGTAGGTGAGATTTTGATCCTAGGGTCGGAATGGAATTCCGACAATTCCTATAGCTTTGTTATGTGAGTTTGGATATGTCCGCAAATTTTCAGGTCATTCGGACGTTGTTTGGTCGGATTTTTAATCGAATGTTAGTTTTGGAAGTTTTGAAGAAACTTAGGCTTGAATCCATGTGTAATTGGTGTTTTGACGTTTAGGATAGTGTTTTTATGCTTGGAACAAGTTTGTATCGTGTTTTGGAGTATGTTGGTGGTTTTCGTTGGGGTCCCGGGGGCCTCGGGGTGAATCCGGACCATCATCCGGCATTTTTGGAACATGTAAAGTCTGTTGTAAATTGCAGATCACTGGGCAGGAATTTAACCATCGTGTTCGCAAGGGCAAGGCCCGCGTTTGCGTAGGCCCGGTTCAGTAATGCATCGCATTTGTGATGATGGGTTCGCGTTCGCATATAGGGAATATTGTGAAGCATTGCGAACACGTGGGAGAAGGTCGCGTTCACGTATAAGGAATTCATAAGGTATCGCGTTCGCGTGGGTAAAGGTCGCGTTCGCGTAGAAGGGATCTCGGATGGCTGCAGAGTTGTGCATCGCGAACGCGTGGGGCAGGTCGCGTTCGCGAAGGGTATTTTAGTCAGAGCGTCGCGGACGCGTGAGAGGCGTCGCGAACGCGATCAAGAAATTGGGCTGGCAGTGAAATTAAAACCAGAACATAACCAGTCGCGGGTTTCGCACCCCAAAATACCATTTTTGAGTTCTAAGAGAAGATATTGATGGGAGAGTGCTGGGAAATCATCGGGGTTTCGTCAGGAGGTAAGTTTTGTGACTTAATTACATCATTTTAACATGAAATCCTTGGTTAATTCTCCGTAAATGGAAGATTAAAGGTGCGTTTGATCCATAGGCCAAAAATTGAAGAAAAACACTGATTTGAGTGGGCAAATGGGGTCCGATTTTGGTAAATTTTATATGCCTAGACTCGTATCGAGATGAGGATTCCAAATATGTGACTTTTGTAATTTTTCGAGAAGCTTACCGAAAGTCGGGTTTTGGCAACTTTGTGAATTTCGGTGTAAATTGAGTTGTTTTGACTGAGTATCGTTCCATTGGTCTAATTTGATGAGTATTTACTGTATTTGATTAGATTCTATGCGTGCGGAGCTTGATTCTCGTGGCAAAGGCATCACAGGGTAGTCGTCGCGCTATATTGAGGTGAGTAATAGATGTGGGTGATGACCAGCGGGTTTGAAACCCCGGTATACCACTTTGTGACGCTGTATAGCGGCGAGACACGTACTCTCTTGTGATTGCGGGGTCGATTGTGATTTGGGGACTATGGCTTAGTCCGAATTGTTGGTACTGTGTTATGATATTGGCTATTCTTGAGCCGTGAAATCTCCCTCTTGGATTGCATATTGTATTGTGATGTTGGCCACTCCTGGGCCGTTGAACCTCCTTCTCGGATGGTTGAGTATACTTATGGGCTATGAGCCAGTTATTGGGACCCTGCGACGATCGTTAGCATCGTTCTGTGAAATTGACATGCTAGTTTCTACCAGTCTGTAGCTATTACTGTTATTATGATATTTCCAATCTCTAGAACTTGGCATTTACTGTTTTCAACTAAAAAATTGATAAAGAGTTTTCAAAAACTACTTTTGAGCTTGTGAGGCTATATTTGCATTTAGCTGACTGTTAGTGGATCGGGCTGCACGCCGCAGCGTATATTCATGATATTGTGCTTGGGCTGTAGGAGCCCCTCCGGAGTCTGAACCCCCACAGTGAGCACGGGTACACAAATTGTATCGGCCTACGCGTCGTAGCGGTCATTTCATGCATTGCATTGCATTTATCTACACCTGCTAGCTGTTGTACTTGTTGTTAACATTGTTGGCTCTCTACTGTTGGTATTGAACTGTCACAGGGTATTGGTATAGCTTTACATTATGCTTTACTATGGATTTCTTATCTACGTTGTCTTACCCTTGTTTATTACCACTGAGTCTGGCAGTACTCATTTTACTCCCTGCACCTTGTGTGAAGATCCAGGTACCTCTCAGCAGACCTAATTCGGTAGCCGCTCAGAGACATCGTGTGGGACAGTTGAGGTAGCTGCAGCGTCCGCAGGACTTGACTCCCCCTTCAAGCTGTCATTTCATTTCAGATTCTCTTTTCTTTCCGCACTGAGATTGTTGTAGACTTTAATATACTTATGTTCTTTAGAGGCTCACGATTCTTGACCCTTCGGTCTATGGGAGTTGGCATGTGTTGGGACTTGGATCCCCATTTCGATACATATATTTAACTGTTGCTTTATAATTTGATATGTTTAAATGGGGTAAAACGAGCTCCTAGCTCCGTCATTGTTATTGATTGGTCAGGCTGGCCTAGCAATGTGCTGGGCGCCATCACACCCGGATTTGGGGTCGTGACACTATGTGACCAAGAAAAGAAAACAACGCAACACTTATTCTTTGAGTACAATATAGCAGCTAGAATCTGGAAAATATTATTCACATGGTAGGGTATAGCTAGAGCTACAACGAGGTGGTCTGAGGAGATAACACGGGAAACAAATAATGCACCAAAATCCAACTAAAATATATCTGGAAATACAAAGTTTTAACAACTTGTGTAAAAATGCTCAACCTAAGTTCTGCTAAGTTTGTGAGTTTATTGAGTTCCAGTAGCAACCCCGAAGTTACAACTCAGAGTACATTTAGTGATGAAGGGCTAGATGTTGACAAGAAAGCTGATGAATTTATAGCCAAATTTAGAGAGCAGATTAGGCTTGAAAGAATCTAATTAATCAGAAGATCAGCAGGACAACCTGCTAGAAACCTTGTAAGATAACCTTGTTCTATTTAAGGTGATCAAATTCACCTTATTTAGTTTTATGGTTCACAATTTCATAAGAGAAATTTTCTTTTCAATTTCACTATTTATACATCCTGAGTTTTCTGGTATACAGAGATTTTAGCATTGTAATTATAATGTAATTACCTCTGCTTCCTCCTGTAACTGATTTGTTACCATGAGGCTTATTATTATTATTATTATTGGCTACGGCGGATTTATGGGTTTTCTAGAGAATTACATTGTACATATAAGGCAAAATCCGTTTATATTATATTTTGAATCCCTTTGACACAACCTCAAAATATATCTTAGTGGTCAAGGGGTTCAAAACCATGCCAGTCTTCTATTTTCTGAACTTCATTTTTGAACCCCTTTAGTTAGACGAAGATCGTCTGATTATCCCATCTTATATGCTGATTAACAGTTCTGATTTTCCAAAATGTGATGTTAGCTTCCAGTTTCTTGCATGTTTTTAATTTACGCCACATTCTAGCATAGGCGAACAGCTTCGAAGACACTCAAAACTAATATAATACATATATTGTAACTTAGTTCTAATTCTAGTTTGTTGGTTATAGTATTAATCGTCCCAATTCAAAGGTTTATTTCTCCTGAATAGCGTTAAGCCTTAAATTACTAGAACATTGTTTAAATCAGTCCCCGTGGAGATGACAATTCTGTATACTATCTTTGACTAAGGAGCTTTCAATTTATATACAGTGGTTTGTGCTTGTCAGCAGCTCGTAATACAAGAGACAGATGCTAATAGTAGTTAATGGCAGCACCCACCAAAGCTAACTCTATAACTAACCCTGTGAACCATTCTGGAGAAAAGTAATTTCTGATTAATTAGACTATTTAGGTAGCCCGCTTATGCAATGATATGTCATTTTGGTCCTAGTGTCTTTTGAAATCTCTATCATGATAGACTCCACTAGAGACTTACCTGTGAGATTATTAAAACTAAGAATGAGACTCTTCAAATTAAACCAAAATCCATAAATCGAAATTGAAAAAATCGAAACCTTAATAAAACGAAAGCTATAAGGATATATATGTACAATCGATAATAGATACCGGTCAAAATCTAATCGATCACCCCTAAATTAAGGAAAATAGAGACTGGTACAATATAACTATTTCAAAAAGCTTGAGAACTTACAAGTCTAAAAGGAATAGAAGAGCAGGAATTGAGGGATTGGAGCAAACAGTGATTGTGGCCGTTCGATTCCATCTACTGTAAATGGATTTGCTTGAGAACTTACAAGTCTAAAATCAAAAAATTCCCACAGATAAAACCGATTCTAAATACGTAAACTAAATTAGCAACAGTGGCGTAAACTAATTCTACTTATTCCTGGAGCAAACATTATAAATAGAATCAGCAAGCGTACCTATACCCAGTACAAATTGGTCTTGGACTCAAAGAAATTGATTTGATACTTTTTCAAAGTAGGGTTTTCCAAGCGTGATCTGTATTCCTATACCCACAACAATTTGGTCTTGGACTCAAAGAAATTGGTGGAAATTATTTTTTTGGTGGGAAATTTTTTGGGAAATTTTTTGGGAATTTTTTGTTAAAGCGCTGCTCTGTATTGTCCTATACTGTGACGACCCGGCCCGTCGTCACGGGAATTACCACCCCGTTATGTTGTAATTATATAATTTATGCTAATTTACATGTGTTTGGAGAGTTAGAAGCAAATCGGTGAGAATTAGAATAGAAATGAGGACATAAATCTCTTTACGAGAAGAATAGGTTGGAAAAGTCAACCGAATATTGACCGATGAGTTAGACAGCTCGGAATGGAAATTTGAAGATTCGACTAGTTTCGGGGGATCATTTATGACTTAGGAGAGCAATCGGAATCGAATTCGGAGGTCCGATGTAGTATTAGGCATGAATTGGCTAAAGTCGAATTTTGGCGAAATCTGAACGGTAGGTGAGATTTTGATCCGGGGGTCGGGATGGAGTTCCGACAATTTCTGTAGATTCGGTATGTGATTTTGGATATGCCTACAAAATTTCATGTCATTCGGACGTGGTTTGGTTGGGTTTTTGATTAAATGCGTGTTTTGGATGTTTTAGAAGAACTTAGGCTTGAATTCGATGTAATTTGATGGTCTTGGCGTTGTTTGATGCATGTCGATGATTGGAACAAGTTTGTATGATGTTTTAGGAGGTGTTGGTATTTTTGATTGAGGTCCCGGGGGCCTCGGGGTGACTTCGGATGGTTAACGGGAACTTTTGAAGTTGGAAAAGTTCATAATAGGCGAAGATGTAAATGAGTGTGCACAAGACCTCACTTTAAATGATCATATCTCCCGTTATATAAAGCGTGTGTGAGTTACAACCTATTCAATTAAAGCCCTTTGAGTCTAGTTTCCAACGCAACAAACCGTTCGTCATTTGGAGGTGTAAACAGAAAGTTATGACCATTTATCTGGGCATGTGTCAGTAGCGCGGCCTTAGCGCGGGAGCGCTAGTAGCTCACGCTAATGGGTTCTTTTCTGCCTCAACCCGCGCTAATTAGCGCGGGTGCGCTAGTAGCAGGCCCTAAATATACCTAAGGACGGGAAATAACAGATTTTGAGTCATTTCTCAAGCCTAGGGCTTCCCCAACACCCCCAATTCGACCAAGGCACTCAATTGCACTCCTAAGGTAAGCTTTTAAGTGTGTTTTCATGGTGATTTCTCTTCTCAATCACTAGTTACAACATGATTTTGGTTGGATTTCATAGGATTTCTTCAAAATCTCAAGAACACCCCAAAGTTGTCTTTCAATATTTGATCTACAAGAGGTAATCCTACACCTTAGACTTACACATATGATGTTATTATGGGAATATGAGTATGAATCAAGTATTACAATTTATAGTATGGTTGTTGGAAGCCATAAATCCCCAATTTAAATACATGAACATGGTAGGGATTTAAATGTGTATATTTGTTTGAATTTTGTTGGTGTGGGTGTGAATGGTTGATCACACACATGATGTTAGGAGTATAAATTGCTAAAGAATGATAGGGAGATGAATTGTTGGTTAATGGTGATAGTTGGAGGAACCAATGCTATAGTTAAGAGGTGTAAATATTTATGCCTACAAGATGTTTGATAATAGGCCTAGATGGCACAAGTTATGGGATTTATGACTAATATTGTCCATATTGAATGTGGTATTGTAGATTGAAGTTACATAACTGTATTGGATCATTGTAGTATCATTAAGGGGCGAATTTCAGATATGTACGGCTAAAACCCCATCTTTTAGAAATCGAACTTCATCGATGTTTGTATGAATTTGGATAGATTGGAAGCGCGAGGAGGCCGGTTGAGGAGCAAAGGCGTCGCGGACTAGAATTCTCACCGGTTCGAGATTCGGCGTCCAAGGTGATTAAATTGCAACGCAAGCGCAAGGCGAACTAAGGCTTCTACCGGTTCGAGGTGAGTGGTAGTAGTAAACAATGTACTGAGGGTTTGAAACCCCGTACTAGCACTTCACAGTGCTATGTTGAGATGTGGCATGCGTCTTGAGACGAGTGTGGTGACATTGTGATTGGGGACTTGGACTTGGTCCTTCCCGGCTAATAGAATACTGTGTTGTATGACTGCTAATGAGATTATAACTGTACAATTGGGCTAATAGCCATGTTTGGGGCCTTGTGCCGATCGGTAGAGCATTAGGGAACCTATAGAGCTAGGTGACCCGTATATCGTGTTGGAAATATTCACTCAGCCGTAGCTCTAGCTGTATAGCATAAAATGAGCCAGTACTAGATGCGTACATTGAACGAGATTATCTAAGGTGGAATTCCCTGTTCTAGTTGAGTGGGCCTGAAAGGCCAAGTCTATATTGACTGAGACAAGGTCAAGAACCCACTGTGATATATTATATTGGGCCTGAGAGGCCAAGTATATACTGATTGGGATAGGGTCGAGGACCCATTATGAGGTGTTATATATATATACCTATATTGGATCGGTCTGCACGTCGCAGCAGTATATATATTGGATCGGACTGCACGCCGCAGTAATATACATGTAATATACATGTAATATACATGTGGGACGGATTGCACGCCGCGGTATTATTGCGCTTGGGCTGTAGGAGCCCCTTCGGAGTCTGAGTCTGCACATATTCTCAGTGAGCACTGGTGTATATTATGGGATCGGGCTGCACGCCGCAGCAGTATAGAGATATATACATATATATATTGGATCGGACTGCACGCCGCAGTAATATTTGTGTGGATCGTGTTGCACGCCGCAGTATTATAGTGCTTGGGCCTAGGGAGCCCCTCCGAAGTCTGTATACACCCCCAGTGAGCGCCGTCGACGTTAAATGGAGCGGGCTGCGCGCCGCAGCGGTATATGTATTGGAGCGGGCTGCGCGCCGCAGCATTATACTTATTCATATTCATATATATACTGAAATATGTTATAGACCGATGTATATGTCTCCATATATTGAGATGGCTGTATACCGTAGTGGTACGAGCGAGGATGTGGTCAGTGTGGGACCTAGATGAGATAGATGTGGACTGGAGATCAGAGTACTCATTATAGTGATGACTAACCTGGGGGGGTTGCCTTAGAACTGTTTAGTGATAGTACAGGAGTTCTTATTTTCAGTTATTGTTTATTATGGTTACTCACTGAGTTGAAATATACTCACCCCACTCCCCTTCACTTTTTGTGCAGATATACAGGTTCAGGAGGGCAGTTGAGCTATCGCAACTGCTTTATTATCCCCATTTTGTGGAGACTTCGAGGTAGCTGCCAACGTCCGCAGTACCTGACCTCTTTCTTTTTATCATTTTGTTGTCTCCATTCTGGTTAGACTTGATTGTATAGTAGATCTCATTTGTAGAGGCTCAGACGTGTGACACCACGATTTGGTTAGGACTGTGTTCTTGTATTTCAGTTCTACACTTCTTGATTTGTTCTGAAAACAGGCTAATCACGCCGATTATTCAGTATTTATTATACTTGGCTGGTTTAATTGGATAAGACGGTTGGGCTTGCCTAGCAATGTGTTGGGCGCCATCACGACCGGGGTTTGGGGTCGTGACAAGTTGGTATCAGAGCCTAGGTTAACAGGTCTCGCGAGTCATGAGCCGGTTGGTAGAGTCTTGTGGATCGGTACGGGGACTCCTATACTTACCCTCGGGAGGCTGCAAACCTTTAGGAAAGTTTCAAATTCTTGGAATTCTCTTCGTGCGTGTTTTATTCAGCTTGAGATGTAATTCTTGAAATTCCTCCTGAACATTGATGCGCGCACTCGAGTGTTTGGTGATAAATTTGCCTTGATGGCTTATGATTCCCCAATCGAGGGATGAGATATAATCTCTATGAGTTCATGTTGGTCCTGTCTGGAGGACTTGAGGCCAAATCCTTGTCTATGGCTTGAGCACCAAGGTGCTAATTTCGCGAGCCGGTATTATGAAATTCATACGAACGGTATTGATCTTAATTGTGGAAATGGCAGTTTGATAATGGGGGGAGCTGCAAGGTATTCAATCCTTATTGTGATCTGTTACGTAGCCCTAGCTATGGGCGTGGTGAGTATGTTCAATGCCTCTTAGCGGAAATGTAAAGTTTACTACGTGTGGTAGTATGAGTTCAGACTCAAGGAAACTGAATTGGTCGTGCTATGAGTATTAAGATTTATGTTGTTGATATGCATTGTGATATTTTGTCGAGTTGCCGATGTATTGTTAGGATGGTTTTAGTGATTCTCTGGCAGGTGGATAGGCCAAATTACAAAGGAAACACTGTCGAAATTTTGGAAAAATTTGGGACTTAGAAAAGATTTTGTCACCTAAAGAATGGACTTAGCTGTTTGGTGTGAATAAATACAAGAATTTCAAAAGAGTTAAGATTTCTGATGATTCGAGTCTCCACCGAAGCTTGTAAATGACCTGAGTCTAATCTAAACTAGAACATTGTGGCATCATTTGAGTAAGAATGCTATGAGTGGCTGAAAGTGCTTTGATATATGGCTCCGAGCCAAGTTGTGGAGGTTGTTACTGAGTAACCGATTACAGTTGTTGTGGGCTATGTAGGTCCTGTCTCTAAGTATGTTGGGAAATTTTGATAAAGGTTATGGTGCTTCGTAGATGTGAAGAAATACTAGGATGTTCGAACTTATGTTGGCAAGGAATGTTCGGGGTATAGAAAAGAAAGATAGCTAATTGTATCTGAATATAATCATGTTCTGCGGTGTCAGAGTTCTAGTAAGGCACGAGTGGTTCTGTTCAACAAGGCAGTTGAATTATAACTGGTTAAGGGTGAATGATGCCCGAGGATAGCCTTGCGGTGTTCAAGATTTACGCTTGCAACAGTCAAGTGTCTTAAGATTGTGCATGTGGCTAAAGACCGTGGTTTTGTTAGAAGAAACGAGACTTTCGTAATGTTATGTGAATGATGAGATTCTATGAATCTATATTGGAGAGCAATGATAACGAATTCAAAATTTGCAGGAAGTTCTTCAAGGTAAGTGTTGTAGATTGTGGTACCTCTGGGAAACATTGAGGGAGTATTCAGCGGCCTGTGAGTCTTAGATGGTGTGGTCTTATGTACGAGTCTCGTGTGGTAACATGAGTTGATGTATTATGGTGCTACAGTAAGGGCTAATATTCAATTAAAGATGAATCAGAAAGGAAACTAGGTAAATGGAACAACTTGTTAGTAAATTGGGACAATATGAAAAGGGCACGGATAACTCCTGGTGTGTGTTCGAGGTAATGAGCCTTGCAGTTATGGTGCAACAAAGCTCTTAATGAGCTGGCAGTTGCATAGCTCGGTGTGGGTAAAAAGACTCAGTCCTGGCAGTTAAGCTTATGCAATGAATGGGAGAAAGAGT
Source organism: Nicotiana noctiflora (assembly GCA_032618575.1). Taxonomy (NCBI): domain Eukaryota; kingdom Viridiplantae; phylum Streptophyta; class Magnoliopsida; order Solanales; family Solanaceae; genus Nicotiana; species Nicotiana noctiflora. Next base: position 127,227 of record JASVEL010011837.1, read on the forward strand.
TTATGATGTGTTTTATCATGGTTTGAAAATGAGTATATTCCTGTCGATATGCGAAGAGTGGAATATGTAATGATTTTTCTTCTATGTGGGATCATGAAGGTCCTTGACTAGTTGAGTGCGTCGATGTTTGCGGCGTAGGAGAGGGATAAAAAATTCTCCATGTATCTTGGTGCAGTATGGTATTTGCGATGTGTTATGGAAAAGTTGATAATGGCATATTCAAGGCTTTGAGAATTGTTCATAATATATGGAAAGTCATTAAAATCCTCAAGCAGCGTGGGCAGTTGCAGATAATCCGAGAATCAATCTTCCTGGTGATTTAGGAGAATGGTACTGCTATACTAGTATTTCGGCAGAGTCTATGGTCAAAAAGGGCCAGGTAATGTAAATTGATAATATCTAGTGGTATGGTGGTATTTTCTCGTTGGATCGACCGTAATAATTGAGTCGTTGATGACATAGTGAAATTTATGAATGGCTTTCGTGGTATGAATGGATGCTTGAGGTGCGTTATGTAATCGTACGGTGAAGTACGGAATCAGGCATAGTGATTCCTGTTTTATGTATGTGTTGGAGACTAGAAGTTCTCGTAACTCACCTACGCAGCGGTGGTATATCGTGTGTATCGGCACAGCGTAGCGGTTATCGGAAATTGGAAGCTCTAGTGGCTATCTCGTTACTTGATATGATGAATTTGAATAATGATATACGATTGCTGGCTGGTTTTCATAAGTCAGATTATCTAAACTAATGTGATATGGACTATGTTAGAAAATGCCACAAACTGCGTAGTAGAGTGTATCAGATTATGCTCCCGTAAGGTAGATGTACCCTAGGGCCGACGGACGGCTGGTAGGTATTCTTTGTCAGTTGGGCCTTTGTGGCGGATGTCAGTGTAGAGGTATCTACCATTGATTCAGTTCCGGTATTGAGGAACTTTGTCGGATGAGTTTCATGTGACCGAGCTCGAGGCTATATATACATGCTTGTTGCAATGAGCAACTTGAGTCGATGTGCATTCCCTTTTGCTAGAATTATGCGTGGATCGGGTGGCACGCCGCCACATGTATAGTATTTGGATCGGGTGGCACGCCGCCACAGGTATGCTATTGGAACGGGTTGCGCGCCGCAATAGTCTGATGTGGGAAATATAGCTTCGTATATGTACCTTGTATACAATACTTCCTCTCTTCTGAGGAATGGTCCGTATTGAGTATCGCTCGGGGAATAGCACATCGGTTGTGTCCATTCAGGATTCGATAGCATATACTAAATGTATCACCGCGTGTGATTGATTGCTTGAGTTCAGACCTAAATATGTGTGTGGCTGACCGTTTTGAACATTGCGACTTGAGGTGCTCCATGAGTAATAGTGTTGGATAGAATCATGAGTTGTGGCAAGGCCATGTGATGTTATGACCCTTCAAGGAGGATTCAGGTACTCTAATTCTATGATGTGAGACGAGATCTCAGTTCTGTGTTGTGATGGTATCGAAGAATTTGAATTATGGCTCTTTGTGCGAGTCATTTGTGATGATTCGAGTGTGTTCAGACATTTCCTATTAGAGCTTGTGTTGTGCTTGTCGCGGCTTAGGCCGGTGTTGAAGCATCATATCACCAGTGAGGTGTGTTATGACCTAAATGGTCATTTGAGTCATTAATGAGTGCGAGCATGTATGATTTCAGTTGGTTAGAAGGGTAATATCGAGTTTTGGCTTCGAATTCTGTTGTAGTATCAATTAAAAGGGAAATGGATTCATGAATGGTTGACCTGAGAGATGGGTTCGATATATCGCGTGTGCGGTTGCCGTGGGCAGGATATGAAGGTGTTGGAATAAGACTCTATCTAATGAAAAAGGTTTTTTCAGTTGCTATTTGGTTATCGTGGGAAATTATTGTGATTAGAGACTATTGTCTCGAGTGATTGGGTTGTTTGATACATCATATGATCCCACCCGGAGCGGTGAGTATGGCTTATTGCAGTGGATTCTAGTGTATCCTGAGTATAGGCATGAGATTTGTAATTGGTATATAATTTCGGCAATGTACAATGTGGTTTATGGTTTAGATGGTCTGTGAAATTTCAGCTATATCGTATTGTCGGACTTATGATAGATAGGGTGACGTGGTATCATCCCGAATATATGCTTGGTAAGGTCATTCAGCTATTGAGTTGCTTCTAGTACCACTCTGGTACGCTCGAGGACGAGCGTTTGTTTAAGTTGGGGAGAAAGTGACGACCCGGCCTGTCGTCACGGGAATTACCACTCCGTTATGTTGTAATTATATAATTTATGCAAATTTATATGTGTTTGGAGAGTTAGAAGCAAATCGGTGAGAATTAGAATAGAAATGAGGACATAAATCTCTTTACGAGAAGAATAGGTTGGAAAAGTCAACCGAATATTGACCGATGAGTTAGACATCTCGGAATGGAAATTTGAATATTCGACTAGTTTCGGGGGATCATTTATGACTTAGGAGAGCAATCGGAATCGAATTCGGAGGTCCGGTGTAGTATTAGGCTTGAATTGGCTAAAGTCGAATTTTGGCGAAATCCGAACGGTAGGTGAGATTTTGATCCGGGGGTCGGGATGGAATTCCGACAATTTCTGTAGATTCGGTATGTGATTTTCGATATGCCTACAAAATTTCATGTCATTCGGACGTGGTTTGGTTGGGTTTTTGATTAAATGCGTGTTTTGGAAGTTTTAGAAGAACTTAGGCTTGAATTCGATGTAATTTGATGGTCTTGGCGTTGTTTGATGCATGTCGATGATTGGAACAAGTTTGTATGATGTTTTAGGAGGTGTTGGTATTTTTGATTGAGGTCTTGGGGGCCTCGGGGTGATTTCGGATGGTTAACGGGAACTTTTGAAGTTGGAAAAGTTCATAATAGGCGAAGATGTAAATGAGTGTGCACAAGACCTCACTTTAAATGATCATATCTCCCGTTATATAAAGCGTGTGTGAGCTACAACCTATCCAATTAAAGCACTTTGAGTCTAGTTTCCAACGCAACAAACCGTTCGTCATTTGGAGGTGTAAACAGAAAGTTATGACCATTTTTCGGGGCATGTGTCAGTAGCGCGGCCTTAGCGCGGGAGCGCTAGTAGCTCGCGCTAATGGGTTCTTTTCTGCCTCAACCCGCGCTAATTAGCGCGGGCGCGCTAGTAGCAGGCCCTAAATATACCTAAGGACGGGAAATAACAGATTTTGAGTCATTTCTCAAGCCTAGGGCTTCCCCAACACCCCCAATTCGACCAAGGCACTCAATTGCACTCCTAAGGTAAGCTTTTAAGTGTGTTGTCATGGTGATTTCTCTTCTCAATCACTAGTTACAACATGATTTCGGTTGGATTTCATAGGATTTCTTCAAAATCTCAAGAACACCCCAAAGTTGTCTTTCAAGATTTGATCTACAAGAGGTAATCCTACACCTTAGACTTACACATATGATGTTATTATGGGAATATGAGTATGAATCAAGTATTACAATTTATAGTATGGTTGTTGGAAGCCATAAATCCCCAATTTAAATACATGAACATGGTAGGGATTTAAATGTGTATATTTGTTTGAATTTTGTTGGTGTGGGTGTGAATGGTTGATCACACACATGATGTTAGGAGTATAAATTGCTAAAGAATGATAGGGAGATGAATTGTTGGTTAATGGTGATAGTTGGAGGAACCAATGCTATAGTTAAGAGGTGTAAATATTTATGCCTACAAGATGTTTGATAATAGGCCTAGATGGCACAAGTTATGGGATTTATGACTAATATTGGCCATATTGAATGTGGTATTGTAGATTGAAGTTACATAACTGTATTGGATCATTGTAGTATCATTAAGGGGCGAATTTCAGATATGTACGGCGAAAACCCCATCTTTTAGAAATCGAACTTCATCGATGTTTTTATGAATTTGGATAGATTGGAAGCGCGAGGAGGCCGGATGAGGAGCAAAGGCGTCGCGGACTAGAATTCTCACCGGTTCGAGATTCGGCGTCCAAGGTGATTAAATTGCAACGCAAGCGCAAGGCGGACTAAGGCTTCTACCGGTTCGAGGTGAGTGGTAGTAGTAAACAATGTACTGAGGGTTTGAAACCCCGTACTAGCACTTCACAGTGCAATGTTGAGATGTGACACACGTCTTGAGACGAGTGTGGTGACATTGTGATTGGGGACTTGGACTTGGTCCTTCTCGGCTAATAGAATACTGTGTTGTATGACTGCTAATGAGATTATAACTGTACAATTGGGCTAATAGCCATGTTTGGGGCCTTGTGCCGATCTGTAGAGCATTAGGGAACCTATAGAGCTAGGTGACCCGTATATCGTGTTGGAAACATTCACTCAGCCGTAGCTCTAGCTGTATAGCATAAAATGAGCCAATACTAGATGCGTACATTGAACGAGATTATCTAAGGTGGAATTCCCTGTTCTAGCTGAGTGGGCCTGAAAGGCCAAGTCTATATTGACTGAGACAGGGTCAAGAACCCACTGTGATGTATTATATATATATACCTATATTGGATCGGGCCGCACGCCGCAGCAGTATATATATTGGATCGGACTGCACGCCGCAGTAATATACATGTAATATACATGTGGGACGGACTGCACGCCGCAGTATTATTGCGCTTGGGCTGCAGGAGCCCCTTCGGAGTCTGAGTCTGCACACATTCTCAGTGAGCACTGGTGTATATTATGGGATCGGGCTGCACGAATCAGCAGTGTAGGGATATATACATATATATATTGGATCGGACTGCACGCCGCAGTAATATTTGTGTGGATCGTGCTGCACGCCGCGGTATTATAGTGCTTGGGCCTAGGGAGCCCCTCCGAAGTCTGTATACACCCCCAGTGAGCGCCGTCGACGTTAAATGGAGCGGGCTGCGCGCCGCAGCGGTATATGTATTGGAGCGGGCTGCGCGCCGCAGCATTATACTTATTCATATTCATATATATACTGAAATATTTATATGTTATAGACAGATGTATATGTCTCCATATATTGAGATGGCTGTATGTCGTAGTGGTACGAGCGAGGATGTGGTCGGTGTGGGACCTAGATGAGATAGATGTGGACTGGAGATCAGAGTACTCATTATGGTGATGACTAACCTGGGGGGGTTGCCTTAGAACTGTTTAGTGATAGTACAGGAGTTCTTATTTTCAGTTATTGTTTATTATGGTTACTCACTGAGTTGAAGTATACTCACCCCACTCCCCTGCACTTTTTGTGCAGATATACAGGTTCAGGAGGGCAGTTGAGCTATCGCAACTGCTTTATTATCCCCATTCTGTGGAGACTTCGAGGTAGCTGCCAACGTCCGCAGTACCCGACCTCTTTCTTTTTATCATTTTGTTGTCTCCATTCTGGTTAGACTTGATTGTGTAGTAGATCTCATTTGTAGAGGCTCAGACTTGTGACACCACGATTTGGTTGGGACTGTGTTCTTGTATTTCAGTTCTACACTTCTTGATTTGTTATGAAAACAGGCTAATCACGCCGATTAATCAGTATTTATTATACTTGGCTGGTTTAATTGGATAAGACGGTTGGGCTTGCCTAGCAATGTGTTGGGCGCCATCACGACCGGGGTTTGGTGTCGTGACATATACGCACGCGTCTTGGACACTATATGGGAATATTGGCGGAATATGTTATTTTGGGAATTGTTTTTACAAGAAATTTTTAGGGCATGCTTAGAAAGGGTGGCATTTAGTATTATAATATAGTAACCCTCAAAAAACGTTGTAATAGAATTTAAAAGCGTGGCCAAAAGTTTTATATTTGGGCAACACTCAAAAAGTGTTGTCTTTTCAATTAAATGGAATATTTTACATGTGTTACCTTAAAATTTGTGGTAAAAGACTCTACTCCAAGACCACGTCTAAAAAGTGTTCCTATATATATTTTTGGCAACAGTTTTTGAGTGTTTGCTAAATTAATGTGGTTGTAGGCCTAAAATGTTGTAGTGTATCTATTATTTTCATTAATCTTTAATTCTTTGGATACTTCTAGAGAACATGTGTAGGTTATTCTAAAATGTGAATCTACATTTATATTTTTATGTGATGTTACAACATTAATTTGGGATCCCATTTGGTTTGTATAGAAAAGGATTTTTGATTGAGCATTCATCCATACTCTCGGTAAAATTAAAATGTAAATATTTGGACGAGTTAATGGTGGGAGAGGTGGGAAAAGCCATGGATGTGGCAATGACAGAGGCAATATTTCTGCTAAGGGGTTAAAACATAAAAAATTAAAAGGGACGCTTACCGGTGGGTGTTGAACCAACTGTAAATGCCTGATTTTACCTTTTCTTTTCTTCTACATTGTTTCTTTCATTTAGTTTTATTATGTATAGGTTTTAGAATTCGATCTTATTTTGTAGTATGTTGACGGGTACATACGGTTAAAAGCAGGGAAGGCTGATTTTAAGACTTCTATGGCATTTTCGAGCCCAACCTCGATGTAATAGCAGAACAACCCAAGGATCATCCTTGAAGCATTCACCTCAACAGGGTATATCGAAGAATCATGATGATGTACTTCAAGGCAACATGAAAATTGACAACCGTCATGAAAAAGCATATGATTCCTGAGGGCATATGATGAGGTCAGAGAGGGTCTACAAGAATAGAACAAATCCATATTGAGATGTTATACAACTATACTAATAGTATTTCCTCATCATTACTAGATATGTACCATGTTGGGATTTTTCCATCCAAAATAAAGGGGAGCCTTTTCATTTTGTAAGGTAACGAGATAGTGAATGATATACAACATTCTCTCCTCTCTTTGCTTAAAAGATTATTATACACATTTATTTTTTATTCTTTCATTGTTCATTTATTATTTATTTATTGTTCATTATTACCAGAAAAAGGCCATATTGGGGCCTTCATTATCATTTCTTATTCGTAAATAGTTCACTACCAACTAACCTAAATAGTTCACTACCAACTACCCTAAATAAACCCCAAACTTCTATTCCAGCAAACTCGAGGCTCGGTTTTAAGATAGCATTGGTTTGCACTTCTTATTTTTTTTCTTACACTTAGCATCAATTGCCTTACAACTGCCACACCTCCTTTTTTACTACTTTTTAAGATAAAGTATACCCCGCTATTACTAATACTCCCCAAGAAGGGATATAACAATAACAATAGGGAAGTAGTTTTTCCACTTTAAGGACAATCGGAATAGAATTTATTTTAATTTTAGAGTCGCCACTTGGGAAGATTATGGTGTCCCAAGTCACCGGCTTAATCCTGAATCCGAGAAAATTTGACTCTGTTTTCATAGTCCGAGAAACTAGAAATCCGGATAAGGAATTCTGTTAACTCGGGAGAAGGTGTTAGGCACTCCCGAATTCTGTAGTTCTATCACGGTCGCTCAACTGTTATATTTGTTCTTATTTGATTTCTTTATATGCTTTTTACAAATGTCAATGTCACTCTTTGTTATTTTAACTACTTGCGACGTCAGGAAAATGCATTTTAAGTCACACCGCAACCAGTACTCCTGTGACTTTAGTGCATTTCAGCTTCGCCGGGATTTGAGATTTGAGTCACATAAATGTGCACTCATATTAAGGATGTATATTTTAATCGCGCCTATGACATCTACGCCTTATTATCTTTAGGAAAGACCGTGAAATTTGCTAAAGGGTCCTTCCGAGTCTAACATTTTCTATTGAAATCCATTTAGGGGCCCCGTATATTTTCATCTTCAAGACGAGGCTCATCCCTTATTTTTAAAGTCCAAACTTTATTGTATACTATGTTTTCTATCATGTTTTTGCTTCCTAATTTGCATATGTTTTTTGTGTTTTTTCTAGACTTGTTATATCAAAGTCCATGTCATTCATTTACTACTAGGCCTCGACTTTTGGACTGCTTTAACAGTCCTTCATGGAACGGGCGGGCCTCTGTTAGCCCAACGTATACTATTGCCTCTATTTGAGGATCATATATTACTTTAATCAAATCTTGGCCTATACTCATGACTAGGCCCAAAGTGAGTGGTCAAAATACAGAACAGGTTTGTAACTTCAACATAAAATTTGAATAAATGTTTCTCGAATGACAGAAGAAGCCAATAAAATTCATATTATTTCAGAAGGTATCAGATTACATATCAATCACTACTAATTTCAAATTCTAACAGCTAATTAAACATTGTAAGAACAAATATTTGGTATTAGTGCTATTATTTCAAATACTTAGGTAGTTATTATGATACTAGTTGTAAACTTATTTGTTACCTAACTTTAACTGAAGGAAAACGGTGTAGAAACAAGAGTTATTAACAATTACAGAACACCAAAACTAACATATAGATAAACCATTTATAAGTGAGGCTGGTCGACAAAGCAGTTTGAACTTAATCGACTTATTTTCTTTTTTTGAATTAAAATGATCCTGATTCATTTAAGTAACAGAAGTAGTTAATTATCAATTTATATACCAGTTTTATAGGTGTATTAACTTTGTATTAGCCTGTTTTGAACTCGGATTAGGTGATAGCTATATCTAACTACGTTTAATTATTATACTAGCTACTCTACTCTAATATATATCAATCTCATATAGTTGTTGATTTTAACAACCAATCCTAATGAATTACAATGATTCTACGAAGTACAATTACAAACTAAAAAGGAAGAAATAGAAACAAATTCATTCACTAATTCATACAACTTCATTTCTTCAACACAATTGCGATTACATCTTCAGGGATAGGAGTGTACCTGACTCAAAATAAGTCTATGAGTCTAGGCTTTGGGGTTGAAGAATAGTCAGCAAATAACAACAACAGAACAACAACAACAATGAGATATGTCAATCGCAGTAAAGTAGCTAAGAGAATCCCAAATATAGAAATCCAGCAGATCAACAAAGCAAAATCAAGGAGTCCAAGCAAAGTCCAGATGAATCAAAGAACAATAGACCCAGCAGGAATTCCTCTTTTTCTTAATCACTGAACTGAACACTTTGTAAAATGTAAAACCTCTATTTCTAAATTTTAGAGCTGAATCCTTAGAGCTTTTTCAGATTTTTGGAACCCCCTTCTTAGACTCATTAATAGCCTATTTATAAATTGATTTTGCAAAGAATTGGGGGGAAATTCAAATAAGTTAATTTCACTTCCCTCCCCTTATTCTTTTCAATTATTTACAGTTTAGTTCATTAAGAGTGTATCGAAATGCCTTAGAGCCCTTGCTAGAAGGTTCTAGGCAATTCTATAGTGTTCTATTAGATGTATTTTACTTGGTTACCCTCACTTGCTAAGGTTTATTACAGGAATGCTTTTAATTATGCCCAGTTTGTCTTTTGTTTTATAGGTAATTACAGAAATACTAGGCACTAAAGTCATTCTTAGCTTTATAGGCTCTATTAAATCTTCAGGAATACCATTTATTGTTTCTGTTATACCCTTATTATTTATCTCAAATTACCCGACCTACAAAGGTCTGGCAGACTTAGGGTTATGAATTATTTAATTAATAACAACTTCTTATAGCTATTTTAAGACTTAGCCAATTCTAGCCCCAATCCCCTTTCATATTTAGCCATCATTTAGCAGATCCAACCCTTTATTTAATATATAGCCACTTATTAAAAACAAGGCAACTAATTAACCAACATCGATAATTTTTCAGAAACAACTACTTAATACAGCTAAGTAATCAGTATAACCACTTAATAACAGAAATAGCCATTTAACGACCAAACTTTATCTTTCAGAAATAACCACATACTTTAACTTTCAGATATAACCACATAATTTAACTTTCAGAAATAACCACAAAATCTTTACAATCATAACCCAAATCACAAGAGCATCCATAGATTCAGAATGTACTCACAAATGAATCAAGTTACAAATATAGCCAGTTCATGTTATTTTGCACATAAAGCCTTAATCGCAAATTAACTTTCAATCAATCAGAACTCAGAGGGAAAGTTTGATAATGGTTGAATCCCAACTAATCAAAAACTTAATTTTAGACAGAGCATGATGAACAAACACATAAACAAGCTTATTTGCTCATGATTCATATGTGATAAACATTAAGAACCTTAAGAACACTTTAACAGACTTAAGCATGTGTAACAAGCAGAGGTAGATTGTAAGGCCCCGTGAAATTTTTGTGCATAAAACCTAGTAGATGTGGTGTCATGGTCCGAATGATGTGTTAGGAATGCGTAGAATTCTTCGCGGCGAGCTTGCGAGCCGCGGTTCGGACCCTTGGTAGTGATTTAAGTTTCAAAATGTAGAATAAAATTTTTTCCAGAAAAATGTCAATCTGCGGTGCACTTTTGCGACCGCAGAATCAATATGCGGTCCGCATAGTGACCGCAAATCGTTCCGGAGAGTTGCCCAAAATTGTGTCCAATGTGCGGTCGATATGCGATCGCATGTCAATCTGCGGTGCACTTTTGCGACCGCAGAATCGACATGCGGTCCGCATAGTGACCGCAAATCGTTCCAGAGCCCGCGTAATTTTTGAGCCATTCTGCGGCCACTATGCGGACCGCATGTTGATTCTGCGGTCGCATAGTGACCGCATATTTGACCCCGGCCCAGATTTTGTAACATTTTGACCCGATCTCTTCTTTAATATAACACACCTCTTCTTCATTTTTATCATATCATCTCACCAAAAATTAGAGAGAGAAGAGAGGGTTTTAGAGAGAGAAGTTCTTCATCTTCAAAGATTGTTCCAACTACTTAATTCCAAGGGATTCTAGGGCAAGGATTCAACTTCCCCAATATTTTCAAGGTAAAAACCCTAACTATTTTCTTTGATTTTCAGTTTTAATTGGGTAAAGAGAGGTTTGCATATAATAGCTTTTGAAAATAGAATTTTTACACTCATGCATGATTATTGAACTTGATTTCTAGTAAAAAGAAGTGGGTAGAAGTAAGAGTCTTCAAGAACAAGGTTGGCAAGAATAGGATATCTTGGGTAAGCATAAAGTAGAAAGTTAACGGAAGAAAAATCATCACTAGGTATGTATGGCTAATTTTGATTCTTGTGAAATCGCACTTATGTGTAAAATTGTTTGGCATGTGTTGATTTGAGAAATTGTATGTGATTAATTGATGTTGTTGTTGGATATTCAAAGTTGTTGTTGAACTATGAGTGTTGTGGTAAGAAATATGAACCGAAAGGTAAATGAGAGTTGAATTGGGTAAAGAATTTGTGAATAATGATTATGATGGCCTATATGGCACCTTGTGGAAAAGAAATCGAAACACTTGAGAATTGGTTTATTGTGGAAAGAGACGAAACACTTGAATTATGGAAAATTGTTGAATATACATGTGTGAATATTATTGAATGTGGAAACATTGTAACTTGGTTGTGATATTGGCTTGAGAAGTAATTGAGAACATGAAACAATGTGCAAGTTGCTTATTTGAACTTGTTGAAATTGTGTGTAGTACCTTATCTGCTGTTTGAAATTGTTGTGTTTTCAACCGTAAGGCGGGGTCGTGTCGCGCGCCGCGACGTGGTGAAATAAGGTTTGGGTTGGGGTGATAAGGGTGGCCGAGGTAATAAGGGTGGTCAGGGGCAATAAGGATGGAAAGCGATCGAAATCGCTATTGAAAATTGATACATAAATCAATAATGTGAAATTGTGAAAGGAGACGGCAGGAGAGTTTGCAACCTGTGGGGCACTGATTGCCCCTTTGTTTGACTACTTGTGCTTTATGTGATTGATTGGTAATTGTTAAATTGGTTGATCGTAGGAAGTGCTTTGAGTTGAGAATTATTTGAAATGAGGAAAATGTGGAAACATGGTTGGTTGGCTTAATTAATTGTTGATGTAATTTAATGGCTTGAGTTTACTTGGGACAAAGTTTGTCCATACATACCGGTACAATTCAAGTGTACTGACGTCCCTTTTGCCGGGGGCGCTACATTCGTGTCATGATTGTAGGTGGATCAGTAGCAGGCACTTCAGCTCGTCGGCGGTAGTATTCTTCTCCTTCCACTGCCCGTCTTGGTGAGCCCCTTTCTTCCTCGGGGCCTTGTGTGGTTCTTGCCACTTCGGTTTGGATTTCATTTTGGTTTTGAAAGGTATAGCCGGAGCCTTGTTACCGGCAAGTATTGTATTTCCCTTTTGTATCCTAGAGGCTGTGTAGACATGTAAACTGTGGGACTCCAGTCTTATATATATAAGGTGTTATGTCGGGCGTTGTAAAAGTTGAAATCTTGTTAATGAATCACTCGTATCATTTTATTTGTTTAATGTGAAATCAATTATGATTAGTAATATATTTGGTTAATGAGAAACAGTCATCACAGGGGTAACGCGTGGGAATGAAAGGCACCCAGGTCCGCTTGACTGGGGCAACCCGGTCAGGCGCCGGTCATGTCCCTCGATTTGGGGCGTGACAAACTTGGTATCAGAGCTTAAGGTTTTAAAGTGTCCTAGGATGTCTTGGAGCCGTGTCTAGTAGTGCCCTTCTTATAGGTGTGTTGTCGACCACATCATATAAGTAGGGGGCTACACGGACATTTAGGAATCTACCTACTTCTTTGTTAATCTATATCGTGCGGTAAAGTGCAATGTGGAGATATCCGTGTCTAATTCGTGCCTTGTTCCCAAATTTTCAGAATATGGCACCTAAGAAGAAGGCTAGACTCGGCCTTAGGGCCAATGCCGGCCCAAGTGCAGCCGTTAATCATGTACCCGATGCCGTGGGAGAGAATGACCCACCAGTCCCGAATTTGCCTGGCCCATCTGTTCAAAACCCAAGTGTCCCTATTCCAGTTGCGGCAGAGGATGCCACCATTCCTCCTGCCAGTGTTCCTGACTCAGATACAGTTCCCGCTTCGGGCTCTGGTATCTCTAATGAAGAACTTAGGGGAGCCATCCATATGTTAACACAGTTAGTGGCTGCCCAGGCCCAGAGATCCCATGATGCCCCTGCATCCTCCAGCGGACAGGGAGATTCCTTTGGCTCCAGAGTCCACCTGTTCTTGCGATTGGCCCCTCCAGAATTTTCAGGTACCGATCCAGAGGCTGACCCACAGGAATTCCTTGATGAGATATACAAGACCCTCAGAGTGATGAAGGCTACAGATATAGAGGGGGTAGAGTTGGCCTCTTACAGGCCGAAGGGAGCGGCACGTTCATGGTTCGAAATGTGGGAGGATTCCCGTGAGGAAGGAAGCCCTCCGGCCAGATGGGATGAGTTCGTGGATGCATTTATGGACCACTTCTTACCTGCTGAGGCAATGGCAGCCCGTGCCACTGAGTTCGAGGTTCTCAAACAGGGCGGTATGAGTGTTTGGGAGTATCACATGGAGTTCGTAAGGTTGTCCAAGTACGCTCCTCATTTAGTGTCGACCATGGATGCCCGGGTTCGACGGTTTGTTCGGGGCCTTAGCCCTTTGGTAGTGAATGAGGCCGCCACAGCAGCTTTGCACTCAGACATGAACTATGGGAGGATTGTGGGATTTGCTCAGGCCACAGAGGCCAGGAAATTGAAGATTCGTGCAGAAAGAGAAAGTAGCAACAGGGCCCGGTCAATGGGTCGTTCGGGGAGATCACTTCCAGGGAAGGGGTCATCAGGGCCATCCCAGTCATATGCTCAGTCCTCCGCGAGTGCACCGCCATCCGTGCACAGTCATCAGCAGAGCAGTTACTCGAGACCTGGTTCAGACAGCAGGAGGTCTCGTCAGTCTGGTCATCCTGGGGTGAGATCCCAGCAGCAGGGGAGACCTACATGCCCCAAGTGTGGGAGATTTCATACGAAACTTGCTACCTTGACCTTCCGGTGTGCTTCGGGTGCGGGGTGAGAGGTCACATTCAGCGGGACTGCCGTGCACCCCTCAGGGTATAGGTAGGGGATCTGCTCAGTCATCCGGTTCTTCGGCCGCTACATCATCAACATGTACTCCAACATCAGCAGGGCGTGGTGCAGCTAGGGGTGGAGCTCATGGTAGGGGTGGACCTAGCCGATTCTATGCATTGAGTGGCCGCCAAAATGCTGAGGCTTCTCCAGATATTGTTACAGGTATCCTGTCTGTTCGGACTATTGATTGCTATGCCCTTATTGATCCGGGGTCCTCCTTGTCTTATGTTACTCCATTCATTGCTTCAAGTTTTGGGATAGAACCCGAACAGCTTCGTGAGCCGTTCTCTGTGTCGACACCTATTGGTGATTCTATTACGGCCTCACGAGTCTATAGGAATTGTGTTGTTACGGTGGGTGGTCGTGATACCACAGCCGATCTTATTGAGCTTGGGATGGTAGATTTTGATGTAATTATGGGGATGGATTGGCTCTATTCGTGCTTTGCCAAACTTGGCTGTCGAACGAGAGTTATGAGGCTCGAGTTCCCTAACGAGCCAGTTATTGAATGGAGAGGAAATGGTGTAGTGCCAAGGGGTAGGTTTATTTCCTACCTTAAGGCTTCGAAGATGATTAAGAAGGGGTATATCTATCACCTGGTTCGGGTAACGGACACCACCTCAGATGTGCCTACCCTCGAGTCTGTGCCAATTGTGAATGAATTTCCTGAAGTGTTTCCAGATGAGCTTCCAGGCATTCCGCCAGATAGGGAGATTGACTTTGGGATCGATGTATTGCCGGATACTCGGCCAATATCCATTCCACCATACAGAATGGCGCCAGCAGAGTTAAGGGAGTTAAAGGAGCAGTTGAGGGATTTATTAGAGAAAGGATTCATACGACCGAGTGTGTCGCCATGGGGTGCTCCGGTTCTCTTTGTCAGAAAGAAGGATGGGTCACTTCGAATGTGTATTGATTATCGCCAACTTAACAAAGTCACCATTAAGAATAAATATCCATTGCCTCGAGTGGATGATCTGTTTGACCAATTGCAGGGAGCGAAGTTCTTCTCAAAGATTGATTTACGGTCTGGGTACCACCAGTTAAAAATCAGGGAGCAGGATATTCCTAAAACCGCCTTTCGAACTCGTTATGGTCACTTTGAGTTTTTGGTCATGTCTTTTGGGCTAACCAATGCCCCAGCAAGCTTTCATGGACCTTATGAATCGGGTTTTCAAGCCATTCCTAGATTCCTTTGTGATTGTATTCATTGACGATATTCTCATATACTCTCGGAGCAGGGAAGATCATGCCGTTCACCTCGGGGCAGCATTGCAGACCCTTCTTCAGCATCAATTGTATGCCAAGTTCTCAAAATGTGAGTTTTGGTTGGAGTCCGTAGCTTTTCTAGGGCATGTTATTTCCGGTGAGGGAATTATGGTGGATCCTCAGAAGATTGCGGCAGTGAAAGATTGGCCTAGACCCACGACCCCGACAGAGATTCGCAGCTTTTTGGGTCTGGCAGAGTACTATCGGAGGTTTGTAGAGGGATTCTCAACCCTCGCCTCCCCATTGACTAAATTGACGCAGAAAGCAGTTAAGTTCCAGTGGTCCGAAGCATGTGAGAAAAGTTTCCAAGAATTGAAGTCAAGATTGACCTCGGCACCGGTATTGGCCTTGCCAGAAGGCACAGAGGGATTTGTAGTCTATTGTGATGCCTCCAGAGTCGGTTTGGGATGTGTATTGATGCAGCACGGAAAGGTTATAGCTTATGCTTCCAGACAACTCAAGAACCATGAGAAGAATTATCCGACGCATGATTTGGAACTTGCAGCTGTTGTGTTTGCCTTGAAAATATGGCGACACTATCTTTATGGGGTTCATGTAGATGTGTTTTCGGACCACAAGAGCCTCCAGTATTTGTTCAAGCAGAAGGAGCTAAATCTGAGACAGCGGCGGTGGTTAGAATTACTCGAGGACTATGATATGGACATATTGTACCATCCAGGGAAGGCAAATGTGGTAGCCGACGCTCTTAGTCGAAAATCCATGGGTAGTTTGGCTCATTTGGGTGTGGATCAGAGACCCCTGGCTCGAGAGGTCTGCCAATTAGCCGGTTTGGGGGTTCGTATTTCGGCGTCAGACGAGGGGGATATCTTGGTGCATAATGGAGCAGAATCATCATTGGTCGCGGAAATCAAGGAAAAACAATTCACGGATCCAGCATTGGTTCGGGTGAAAGAAGCAGTCCTGAATGACAAGACCTCAGCATTTGTACTCAGTAGCGAAGATGGTGTATTGCGGTGTCAAGATAGGCTATGTGTTCCGGATGTAGACGAGCTTCGGGAAAGAGTGATGGCAGAGGCTCATACTTCTAGGCATTCTGTGCACCCTGGTTCAACGAAAATGTATCACGATCTCAAGGAGATTTATTGGTGGAACGGTATGAAAAGGGATGTGGCAGGCTTTGTAGCTAAATGTCCGAACTGTCAACAAGTGAAGGCCGAGCATCAACGGCCTGGTGGATTAACTCAACTTATAGAAATACCAAGGTGGAAATGGGAGATGATCAATATGGATTTCGTGGTGGGGTTACCTCGCACTCAGCGTAAGTTTGACTCAATATGGGTGATAGTGGATCGACTTACCAAATTAGCTCACTTCTTGCCAGTCAAGTCCACTGATACTGCGGAGCAATATGCAAAGCTATATATCAAAGAGATAGTAAGGCTTCATGGAACTCCACTTTCTATCATCTCGGATCGCGGGGCTCAGTTCACGGCAAATTTTTGGAAGAAGTTTCAGCAAGGTTTGGGAACTCAGGTGAATCTCAGCACAGCTTTCCATCCACAGACCGATGGACAGGCCGAGCGGACCATTCGGACGCTTGAAGATATGTTGCGGGCTTGTGTCTTAGATTTTAAAGGTAATTGGGATGAACACTTGCCACACTGATAGAATTTGCTTACAATAACAGCTATCATGCTAGCATTCAAATGGCCCCGTTTGAGGCATTGTATGGGAGAAGATGTAGATCGCCAATCGGGTGGTTTGAGGTAGGTGAAGCGGAATTGCTAGGGCCGGATATGGTATACGAAGCTATGGAAAAGGTCAAAGTTATTCAGGAGAGAATGAAAACAGCACAAAGTCGTCAAAAGTCCTATGCAGATGTTCGTCGAAGGGATTTGGAGTTTCAAGTCGATGATTGGGTGTTCTTGAGGGTATCTCCTATGAAGGGAGTCATGCGATTCGGAAAGAAAGGAAATTGAGTCCTAGGTATGTCGGGCCATATCGGATCGTTCAAAGGATTGGTCAAGTTGCTTATAGGCTAGAGTTGCCTCCCGAGATGTCATCAGTGCATCCGGTATTCCATGTGTCCATGTTGAAGAAAGTGATTGGAGATCCATCCACCATCATGCCAGTCGAAGCTATAGAGGTTAATGAAGATTTGTCATATGAAGAAGTTCCGGTTGCCATTCTTGATAGGCAAGTCCGTAAGTTGAGAAATAAGGAAGTTGCCTCTGTTAAAGTATTGTGGCGAAGTCAACAAGTAGAGGAGGCCACATGGGAAGCAGAAAAAGAGATGAAAGAAAAGTACCCCCATTTGTTTGATCAAGCCTAGAAGAAATTAGGTGACCCTCCTACTCCTAGTAGTTGTCATCTTGCCTAAGTTGTTTCCCTCTTAGTATTAGTAAGTCTCCTTTATTTGTAATGAGTTAGATGTGTTGTTACCTTGGGTCACTTGAACCGTTCTTGATAAATGAAAGCCTTATAAAGATTTACGTGTTTAATAAACAACTAATAGTAAGTGTAGATTGGTAATGATTTGTTAAGCGTACATGGTGTGTTAAAATGGTTAAATAAGGTAAGAATTCATTGAAGTGACTAGTTTATGTGCATTCGTTGAGGTAAGAAGGTGTATACCAGTTGTGAATAGTGTTATTGTTGTATATTGTTGTTTGGTGATGTGTTTCGGGGGCCCTCTGACAGGTGGGTATGTCCATAATACAAAGGAAACTCTGGCGAAATTTTTCTAAAATATAAGAGTTAGTCAAAATTTTGAGGGTTGCATATCATGTCTTTCAAAACCAACTCATTTATTTCAAAATCCTCATTCGAGGACGAATGATCTTAAGGGGGGAGGATGTAAGGCCCCGTGAAATTTTTGTGCATAAAACCTAGTAGATGTGGTGTCATGGTCCGAATGATGTGTTAGGAATGCGTAGAATTCTTCGCGGCGAGCTTGCGAGCCGCGGTTCGGACCCTTGGTAGTGATTTAAGTTTCAAAAATGTAGAGAAATAATTTTTTCCGAAAAAGTGTCAATCGGCGGTGCACTTTTGCGACCGCAGAATCAATATGCGGTCCGCATAGTGACCGCAGATCGTTCCAGAGAGTTGCCCAAAATTGTGTCCAATGTGCGGTCGATATGCGATCGCATGTCAATCTGCGGTGCACTTTTGCGACCGCGGAATCGACATGCGGTCCGCATAGTGACCGCAAATCGTTCCAGAGCCTGCGTAATTTTTGAGCCATTCTGCGGCCACTATGCGGACCGCATGTTGATTCTGCGGTCGCATAGTGACCGCATATTTGACCCCGGCCCAGTTTTTGTAACATTTTGACCCGATCTCTTCTTTAATATAACACACCTCTTCTTCATTTTTATCATATCATCTCACCAAAAATTAGAGAGAGAAGAGAGGGTTTTTAGAGAGAGAAGTTCTTCATCTTCAAAGATTGTTCCAACTACTTAATTCCAAGGGATTCTAGGGCAAGGATTCAACTTCCCCAATATTTTCAAGGTAAAAACCCTAACTATTTTCTTTGATTTTCAGTTTTAATTGGGTAAAGAGAGGTTTGCATATAATAGCTTTTGAAAATAGAATTTTTACACTCATGCATGATTATTGAACTTGATTTCTAGTAAAAAGAAGTGGGTAGAAGTAAGAGTCTTCAAGAACAAGGTTGGCAAGAATAGGATATCTTGGGTAAGCATAAAGTAGAAAGTTAACGGAAGAAAAATCATCACTAGGTATGTATGGCTAATTTTGATTCTTGTGAAATCGCCCTTATGTGTAAAATTGTTTGGCATGTGTTGATTTGAGAAATTGTATGTGATTAATTGATGTTGTTGTTGGATATTCAAAGTTGTTGTTGAACTATGAGTGTTGTGGTAAGAAATATGAACCGAAAGGTAAATGAGAGTTGAATTGGGTAAAGAATTTGTGAATAATGATTATGATGGCCTATATGGCACCTTGTGGAAAAGAAATCGAAACACTTGAGAATTGGTTTATTGTGGAAAGAGACGAAACACTTGAATTATGGAAAATTGTTGAATATACATGTGTGAATATTATTGAATGTGGAAACATTGTAACTTGGTTGTGATATTGGCTTGAGAAGTAATTGAGAACATGAAACAATGTGCAAGTTGCTTATTTGAACTTGTTGAAATTGTGTGTAGTACCTTATCTGCTGTTTGAAATTGTTGTGTTTTCAACTGTAAGGCGGGGTCGTGTCGCGCGCCGCGGCGTGGTGAAATAAGGTTTGGGTTGGGGTGATAAGGGTGGCCGAGGTAATAAGGGTGGTCAGGGGCAATAAGGATGGAAAGCGATCGAAATCGCTATTGAAAATTGATACATAAATCAATAATGTGAAATTGTGAAAGGAGACAGCAGGAGAGTTTGCAACCTGTGGGGCACTGATTGCCCCTTTGTTTGACTACTTGTGCTTTATGTGATTGATTGGTAATTGTTAAATTGGTTGATCGTAGGAAGTGCTTTGAGTTGAGAATTATTTGAAATGAGGAAAATGTGGAAACATGGTTGGTTGGCTTAATTAATTGTTGATGTAATTTAATGGCTTGAGTTTACTTGGGACAAAGTTTGTCCATACATACCAGTACAATTTAAGTGTACCGACGTCCCTTTTGCCGGGGGCGCTACATTCGTGTCATGATTGTAGGTGGATCAGTAGCAGGCACTTCAGCTCGTCGGCAGTAGTATTCTTCTCCTTCCACCTGCCCGTCTTGGTGAGCCCCTTTCTTCCTCGGGGCCTTGTGTGGTTCTTGCCACTTCGGTTTGGATTTCATTTTGGTTTTGAAAGGTATAGCCGGAGCCTTGTTACCGGCAAGTATTGTATTTCCCTTTTGTATCCTAGAGGCTCTGTAGACATGTAAACTGTGGGACTCCAGTCTTATATATATAAGGTGTTATGTCGGGCGTTGTAAAAGTTGAAATCTTGTTAATGAATCACTCGTATCATTTTATTTGTTTAATGTGAAATCAATTATGATTAGTAATATATTTGGTTAATGAGAAACAGTCATCACAGGGGTAACGCGTGGGAATGAAAGGCACCCAGGTCCGCTTGACTGGGGCAACCCGGTCAGGCGCCGGTCATGTCCCTCGATTTGGGGCGTGACATAGATCTTATTATTTAAGCACGGAGAACAGATAGGCTCATAAGAATATCATAAACATATCAAGAAAATATTTTCAGAATCAGCAAACAAAAAAGAGGTAGTAAACTTAGCTTTTGGGCTTTCTTTTTCTTTTTCTTTTCTTTCTTTCTTTTCTTTCTTTCTTTCTTCTTTATTTATTCTTTCTTTCATTCTTTATTATTTCTTTCTTTCTTTCATTCCAGATCTCCAAAATTTCGAAGACGTTTAGTCTTCTGATTGTTGGACTTCTCCGATGGGGCTTCTGTTTTGAGTTTTGGTGTGTGTGGGGTGGTTTGGGGTCTTGGTATAGTGGTTTTGGGGTTGGATTGTTTTTGGGTGCTCGCCGGAGTAGGGTTCCGGTGACATTAGAGACTAGCCACCTAGATAAGGTGATAGATCACCTCAAGGTGATCTTATGGTGTTAATCTCGAAAACTGGTTCATAGTTCTTGAGGTCGTCGGCTAGGGTTCCGGCGACTTGAGTTTCAAGAAAAAGGGGGTCTTTGGTTTAATGGGGTTCTATGGTGGTTGCAAGGTTTGGTGGGTAAAGAGGGAAGTGTTAATAGCTGCGTGAGCCGGAGATGGTGGTGGTGATAGGCCAGTCTCTATGGGAGACTAAGGAGGAAGAAGGAGATAGAAGTGGCGGCTAAGGTTATACAGATTGTATATGTGTGTGAGTGTAAGGATATTGAACGGAGATGAGAGTATTTATACCTATCTTGTCTCGTGGAATCCTGGCCCTTGGATTAACCAAGATCAACGGCCAGGATCTTTTGCCTCTAGACGACATCGTTTGGTTAAGAGGGGGGCTGCTTCATGTCCGTTGGATATTGAGTTTGAACGGCCAGGATTAATCACTTATACTATGTCGTTTGGCTTTTAATGAAGCTTAATGTTGTCCGTTTGATTATTCTGATTGAACGGCCCAGATTGATTTTAAACAGGCCATTTATCAACTACAAAGCTCTCATTTAGGGACTAAGTGTCCCAAAACACTCCAAATTGTAGAACTGACCCTCCCGGCAAACCACAATAGAAGAAATGAACTTAGGGGAACAGTTAAATTAGGGATCGGGACGTAAATTTCAAAAACGACCGACCGGGTCGTTACAGTATTTTATAATACAGCCCAAGTTATTATTGAATTTTGTCTTGTATTTTAATTATTTTCTTTGTATTTTCTTTTGTAATTTATTTTTCTTTTTTTGTATGTATTTTCAATTGTTATATTTCTTTTATTTTACTATTTTTCCAGATTTGTCTGATATTTTATGATATTTTTTCCATTTTTCTTTTGTTTTCCAATATTTTGTATTTTTTGTTGATTTTTCTGAATTTTCATATTTGTTGTGATATTTTTTAATTGATTCCTTTTGTAATTTTAATTTCAACTTATTTTTAAAGTACGCACAAGTATTTCAATTAAATCACTCAATTGCACATCAAAACTATTATTGTATCATTTTTATATTTATATTGGAATTTAATAGCTTAGGAAAACAATCACGTGCTCACAACAACTATTATTAAAATAAATCATATATTTTTAGAACCTCAAAATTAAATATAATTGCCAATTCCATTTTTATGGTAAAGAGTTTAGTGCCCACCGTGGGGCTAAAAATAATAGTTATTATTTTGGTGCTAGTTTTCTGAAATCACAAGTTATTTTTCACAATATTTCTTATCCTAG
The DNA here is from genome assembly GCA_032618575.1 of Nicotiana noctiflora. Classification (NCBI taxonomy): domain Eukaryota; kingdom Viridiplantae; phylum Streptophyta; class Magnoliopsida; order Solanales; family Solanaceae; genus Nicotiana; species Nicotiana noctiflora. Next base: position 149,209 of record JASVEL010011837.1, read on the forward strand.
AACTTCTGATTTCAGGTCAAAATGTCTAACTCAGTAAGTGGTATGAAAAAATAGTATTGGGCTTCATGGAGAGAGCAGTGCAGATGTCGGTGTACAACCGCAAAACCCAAGGGTTGCTCAAGCAAATGCCGGTGTACGACCACAAAATTCAGGAGTGGTACTAGCCCAAATCCTCATGGATTTGAGCTAACAAAATTCTTTGCATGTAAATGTAAGCTCTCATACCGACAAAAGTGTATACAGGGAGGAAAGAGACATTAGCCTTCCAATCATTTTGAGATGTTGCAAGCACAACAAATGGTTATTGCTCAACTGCAAAGTCACTAAAAACTCCAAGAACCGTAGCATCAGAAATGACTCCTCGATTTGTGCAGGTACTAGAGAGATCGATTAATAATGGGTAGGCAACATACCCCACTATTATGAAGATGCTTGAGGCGTTGACCAAAATGATCGAATTGGGAGAAAAGAAGATAGAGGATAATAATTAAAAGGTGGAGACTTATAACTTTAGGGTCAATTTGATCCCGCGTGCACCCCTATTATGGATGGCGTAGATTCGAAGAAATTCATACCAAAACAATTCCTACCAAGTGCAGCTCCGAAGTCCATCCCAAAAATAATTAGATTGCCTTACATCACAAAGTATAATAGGACCATAGACCCTACTGTGCAGATTACCCCTTATACTTGTGGTGTAAAAGGGAATGACTTAAAAGACAATGAGTTCGAATCTATCTTGCCGAAGATATTGAGAGAAACACCATCGAATATGGCCATAATGTGGTATCACAACCAACCCCTGAACTTCATAGAATCATTTGCCATGTGGGTAGTTTTGTAAGGGGAAACGCTTGTGCCATTAAGGTCGCCACCAGGAAGTTCGATTTCCTCAAAATCAAATAGAAAGAAAATGAGATGCTAAGGAAATTGATATCTCACTTTCAGATAGAGCGAATGGAATTACCACCAGTCTCCGGTGACTGGGCAGCGCAGGCCTTCTCTCATGTCTTGAACGAATGGGGCTCGACAGCTTCAAAGCAGCTAAAACAAAATTTGATCGAGTATCCCTCTGTGACCTGGGTGGATGTACACAATAGATACCAATCAAAGGTCACGGTCAAGGAAGATCAAGTGAGAGCCCCCCCTAGATTAGTACATCTAAGCAGGCTCATAACAAAGGAATCAAAGTCTACATAAAAAGAGTCGAAAATAGACCAAGAAAGGTATTATTTTCTAATTAACAACATTGATTTATTTTTTTGGTCCCATTTAGACAAAAAAAGGGATCCCGCCAAAGACAACTACCAATCAACTAAGTGTCGATCCTAGGTTCAAACTAGTGAAGAAAATAAGGAGGCCTCTATCCGAGGTAAAATATGCATTCATCAAAGACAAGGTAACAAAATACTCAAAATAGGGTGAATTAGGGCGGTAAAATACCCCTAAGGGTAGGCTAATGTAGTTGTCCCAAAAAAGGAAATTAACTAATAATGTGGGTAGAGTATAAAAACTTGAATAAAGCGGGCCCTAAATACTCTTTCCCATTGCCCAACATCGATTGCTTTATCGATGCCACGATCTGCCACGAGATCTTCACTTTTGTCGACGCCTACTATGGGTATAACAAAATTCTAATGAACCTAGAGGATAGGAAAAGACTTTGTTCATCACAAAGTGTGGTACATATTGTTATAATGTAATGCCCTTCGGGCTAAAAGATGCAGAATCTATGTACCAACAACTAGTTAATAAGATGTTCAAACAACAAATAGGATAATCTATGGAAATGTATATTTATGACATGGAAGTTAAGTCCACGCGTGGAAAAGACCATCTGAATCATTTGCAGGGAATGTTCGATATGCTTAGAAGTTACAACTGTGAGCACGTGATTTTTGCTCTATATGAGAATTACTCCCAAAAATTTAAAATAAAATAGTTTTGGGTTGTGTGTGATTTTCTGTTGATTTTTTGTGTGATTTCTTAATTAGATTTTGCATTTAGCATTTAAAACTCTAGTTGTGTGATTAATATTTAATTATATCTTTTAATGGATAGTAGAAGTTAATTAACCTATTATAAGTTAATTTGATTTTATAGTATAATTTAGAATTTTTGTCTTTAATAAATTAGGAAATTAAATTAAAAAAATAGAAAAAAAAGAATTAGAAATAAAGTGAAAATGGGACTGGGCCGTCCAGAATTTGGCCAAGTCCAGGCTCAAAACAGGGATTAAACCCAGTCGAAATCGCCCTGTCTCTGAGACCACTAAAACGGCGTATAATAGCAGTGAAGCTACGTCGTTTCAACGCCAACAGATCTCAACAATTCAATCCAACTAATCCAACAGCCTCAATCACTCCATTTTTGCTCGACCCATTCACCCTTGTGACCGACCCAGTCTCATTTAGTTGAGACGACACCGTTCGTTACCTGGCAAGAAATCTTGGCCATCAAACCCACTTAATCCAACGGCCCAACCCCCCCCCCCCAAGCTGATATCACATCCCAGCCCCCCCAAGCTCGACCTATCTTCATCGTCTCTCTTAGAGACAAACAAAACCCTCCACCTTACCCCGCCGTCTTTCGCCGGCCTGAATTCGCCTACGGCGGCAGACGGTGGCCAAACACTGCCATTTATACACTACACACTCGCCTCAATCTCCCCATCCCAACCCCGAGCATAGTTTGGCTTGAATTGGTCTATAGCTTCTTAAATCTTCGTTTGAAGATTCTAGCCAAACTCAAATATACACCAATCACTCCTAAATTCACAACCCAACTTCACCTGACCTTCCTCATCCCTAAATTAAAGCCATCTTTGTTCGAATCAAGCTAGAAATCTTCGAATCTTAGATCGATCGAACGAAGCCCTAACAGTAATTCAAATAAGCAACTATGAGGATTTTTGGGTTAAATTAGATTTTAGTCGTATGTTTCCATATTGGAAATATGCGATTAAAGTCCATTTCAGTCCAAAATCAAATAGACGAGGGTTGTGAAGTGTTCCATTCGCCTGAGTTCTGGCTATTTTCGTTAAATCCCTTTCCTTTTGTGATCTTTTGTTTAAATTTCATACTTTTTGTCACGACCCCAAATCCGGTCGTGATGGCGCCCAGCACACTGCTAGGCCAGCCCGACCAATCAACAACAATCATAGAGCTAGGAGCTCGCCTTATCCCATTTAAGCATAACAATTGTAAAATAACAGTGATGGATATATTAAAAACAGGGGAACCAAGTCCCAACATAGTGCAACTCCCATAGACCGAAGGGTCAAGAGTCATGAGCCTCTACAGAGTATACCAAGTGTAAATAGTGAATATAACTGTGCACAAGTGTGGGATGATCAGAACAAAATACAGACAAACTGGAGAATCAGGTCCTGCGAACGCTGGCAGCTACCTCGACTGTCCAAAAGCACTCCCGAGCAGCAATGGAATCAGCTCTGCTGTAATGTACCTGGATCTGCACACAAGGTGCAGGGAGTTGGGTGTGAGTACTTCCAACTCAGCGGTAATAAAAGTAAATAATGCTGAAGGGAAGAAAACCACGCAAGGCACTATCTCTTGCTACACAATACAGAACTATCATTAAACTTCAAAACACTATCATTTTATTTCTTTTCAGCATATGTGAGTAGATTATTTAGAAATCCAAAGTTTTAGCTACTTTCTTTCATTATAACATACCAATACCTGGGAGAATCTCAAGCAGTGCAAGTCAGCACTCAAATCAGCCTCTCGGGCTCAGCACTCCTTAACAATTTATACCAGGAGATCTGGTCAATAAAGCAACAAATGCACATGTGCCGGTAAAGTATGAGTGCTAAAATGTTATGCCACGTAGTACACGTAAACCAATGTATGTATGCCATGCAATGCATATGACTGCTACGGCGTGTAGCCCGATCCTTTTGGGTACCCGTGCTCACTGTGGGGGTTCAGACTCCGGAGGGGCTCATACAACCCAAGCACAATATCAATATCACACCTGCTGCGGCGCACAGCCCGATCCATATACCACTGCGGCGTGCAGTCCGATCCATGCATGTGTATGCATATGCTCACATGAATGTCATGCCCTAACATATGGCCCTCGGCCCCAATAAGTCTAACAAATAATCAAGAAAAGCCCTACGGGCAACAATATCACATTAGCTCACAGCTAAAATATTATTAAGACCTTGTTCAAGTTTTTCATAACCTTATAAGAATGCTGAATAGCAAAAATCCCATTTTAAACCTTAAATTATAATAAAATATGCACGGTGTTATCAAAACATTGATACCAATCCTTGAAGGATTCAAATAATTGGCACGAAGCCCAAACATAATAATTAGTCCAATTCACTTCAACAATTAGGTGTTATTATTTATTACGCGGGACGGACCAAGTCACAATCCCCAATAGTGCTCTACCCCACGCCCGTTATTCGGCGTGCAAGTCACCTCAACACAACACTAAGATGTGCAAGTCCGGGGTTTACTAACCCTCAGGACATCATTTACAAGTATTACCCACCTCGAACCGACGAAAACTCATACCCGCGACGCCTTAGCTCCTCGAACCGGCATCCACGCACGTCCAAACAAGCCAAAATCAGTACAAATATATCAAAATAGGCTAATGGAACATAACCCAATCGAAAGAACTCGAAAAATATCAAAAATCACGAAATTTGCAAAACCCGAGCCCCGGGCCCACACCTCGAAAAATTTCGAAACTCATATTTCCAGAACCCTCGTCTCGCCACGAGTCCATACATATAAAATTTACCAAAATCGGAGTTCGATTGGCCTTTCAAAACCCAAATTATCGTTTTCTATATCTAGGCCACAATCCTTCACAATTTCTACCCAAATTCATGAAGATTGATGTTAATTCTACCATAAAGTGATGTTTTTGAGTCAAGAAACTTACCTCCGATGAATACCCGATGATTTCCCAGCGTTTTCCCGTGATTTCTTCTCTCTAGGGCTCAAAAATGGTGCTTTGGGGTGTATGAACCCGTAATGAAATGTTTATGGACTTAAACTCACTGCCTGGGCCATTTACTCTACGCGATCGCAGCACTGGGCGTGCAATCGCGATGCACAAAAATTCTGGCTGCCAACTTTCCTCTACGCGATCGCGTGAGCCTGGACGCGATCGCAGTGCTCAACTCAGCGACCCTACACGATCGCATCAAAGGGGTCGCGATCGCACTGCTCAAGAACACGACCTTACGCGATCGCATCGACCGACCCGCGATCGCGATGCACAAACACTCAACCTCACGCGATCGCATCACTACTCATGCGATCGCGAAGAGCAATCTCCCAGCCTCATCCCGATACCCTACGCGATCGCAGTCTCAACCTTGCGATCGCAGAACTTCCCGCTTCCCAGCTTTACCCTACGCGATCGCGAAGCACAAAAATTCTCTGCATTTATTGCAGCAGAAACAGCAGTGCCTTTGGCACAAATTGGTCCGTTTGGACCCCGAATTCATCCCGAGGCTCCCGGGACCCCAACGAAAACCACCAACATACTCCAAAACACGATACGAATTTGTTCCAATCATAAAAACACCATCCTAAACATCAAAATCACCAATTACACACGGATTCAAGCCTAAGTTTCTTCAAAACTTCCAAATTACACATTCCATCAAAAACCCGACCAAACGACGTCCGAATGACCTGAAATTTTGCAGGCACATCCAAAATCACCTAACGGAGCTATTGCAACTGTCAGAATTCCATTGCGACTCCCGGATCAAAATCTCACCTATCGATTGGATTTCGCCAAAATTCAACCTTAGTCAATTCAAGCCTATTTCTACACCGGATCTCCAAATTCAATTCCGATTACTCTCCTAAGTCATAAATGATCCCTCGAAACTAGTCGAATCATCAGAATCCGATTCCGAGCACTCTAACTCGATAGTCAACTATAGGTTGACTTTCCATATTCAAACTTCCTTCAAACATGCTATTTGCTTCATTTTTAATTCAATTCACTCCTAACTCACCCGATAGGCTCTAACACTGATATAAAAGCATAAAACATGTAATTGAAACATGACGGGGTGGTAATTACCGTAACGATAGGCCGGGTCGTTACACTTTTCCTCCTTATGTTTCCTTTCTATGCCCACTATGATGAACCATGCCTATTTATATGTGCAAACTTAGAGATTAGTTCATCACAAATGATTGAATGATTTAGTCACGTTGAAATGAATTAATAAATCAATTTGGATGTCTAGAATTTGTTGATCTCTTTACGTTATTCTGGATGGTTTTCTGTTGGTGTCAATTACACAAAATATTTTTTTTCATCTCATTGTTATCAATTCCATTAGCCTAGTAATTGATTGTTTTGATGTTTTGAATAAAGAAAAAAGAAAAAGAAATAGGATACTTAATTGTGTTCCTTGTGTTATTTCAGAAAGCATTAGGCCGATGAACCTTTAGAATAGGGAAGTTGTGAACCGAGTGAACTAATGAAATAGTTTAAGGATTGATTACTGTTTAAAACACTGTCAGAGATCACATGGGTACCATATTACAAAGGGAAGGCATGCCTGGATTAAACAATATGGCTGCTAATACACTGTTGATTTAAAAATAGGATTAGACATTAAGTAGTGGGCCGAGCAGAGAATATCAGGGCAATAAATTAGTTTTTAATACTGTAAAATGCTCTTAAGAGCTGGAAATTAGGAGAACACATGGGGGGATGGATTAAAAGGTTTAAGAGAGGCATGTGCAAGGCAATAACACGAGCGAATTTGAAAAGGTTTAAGGGCTGTCTTCTTTGTCTATAAAAGGGAGAGGGTACTAATAAGAGGGGGACATTCGAACACACACACATATATAAAGAAATAGATTTTAAAGATTATAAGAGTGAATACTGATAGGGAAGTCTTTTGTGAAGCAACCGCTGTCTCATTTTTGTGTTTCAAGCTTCCTTTTCTTAGAGTGTTGAAAACCAGAACCATTGTTGTATTGGTGCTGGTTCTTTCCGTTTCTACTTGTAATTTGCATTTGGTATTCTTGTGGTGCAAATTGGTTTTGACTGAGGTTATTTTGGAGCATTTTTGATGTACTGGTTGTTGCTGGAATTTATTCCAGTGGTTTCATTTCGGTTCTTATTTTCCAAACTTTTTCTATCGATTGAACTGTTTTGGGTGGTGTGAGAATTTGCTGTTGAACCTGCTATTTGCTTGCTTGGGTGCCATTGCTTTTCACTGATCTTCATCTTCTTTGGTTTCATATCCAGGTACTCCTTTGTCCATTTATGAACTGGAGAAATTGTATAAACACTGTCCTAAAATTTGATAACGAAACTGTCATTTGAAGAGTTATATGAGTTTTTCTGTTATTTCGGCGTAATTGTCGATAGTTGTAATTACGGTAGTAGGTTTAATTGAAAAGTTGAAGTCAAATTAATGAAACATGTTAGTTTTCACTTTCTTGTGGTTTAATATTGAATTGTAATTGTAATTACTACTGTTAAAGTCTTGGGCTGTAATAGTTGTTTAACTAGCTTAGAATTTCGATCTTTGTTATCTGTTTAAAATTCTGCCATGTTAGTTTGATCGATTTAATTTGATAATTAAAATAGAAAGCACATGTTATGCCAACATTTTCAAGGTTAATATAATAGTTTATTATAAGCATAGGTTAGATTAGAGATAAAGCACATGTTATATAAGGCAGATTGTTATGAGTAAAGAATAAAATTGGCGATTTGGGTCAAAGAATTAGAGTAATCATCCTAGGCATATATTATTAAAAAGCAAGGTTAAAAAAAAGTTTTAGTTAATTTATTCGCGGCTTTAACAGTTATTAGTAACATATTAGTATAACTGTAAATTAAGCCTTAGTAATTTGTCTATAAAATTGGTTTATGCCTTTAAAGTTTTATACAACTCCTCTATATCCGATTCCATTAGGCAGTATATAGGCTAGTGTTTAGTCTAGTTAGTAACATCCTTTAGTAGTTAATTCCATTATATTTTTAAAAAAAAATGTTAGTTTAAATTAATTAGAGAATGGTTAGTTTATTTTAATATGATGTAAATCTTGTATGCTATTTGTCATTTCAAGCTTTAGTAATGTTCACTTATAAAATAGGGTATGAAACAATCTGATAACTAATAAGAGGCTCGCACTGACAAACATATTATTAATTAGGACCTTTTCTTTATATTCAGAGATAAATTTAATAAAACATATAGTCATTTTAGATTTATCCTTTTGTTATAAAATGAGACAAACCTCGCTCAATAAAACATAAAATTATGGGACCTTCCTAAACGTACATGTATTAAAAATGCTTAGACTTCGGGACATGCCGTTTAGCGAATTTCACGGCATTCCCAAGGTAATAATGCGCTAGCATCTTTAGGCACGTACTTAATAAAATTACCTCCCTAAACTCGGGTACACATTTATGTGACCCTAATCCAAATCTCAATGAAGTCGAAACGCATCAAAAATTGCGGACACATTTATGTAACGAAATTCGAGATGAATTCTCACGACGTTGTAATCCCCTTTCAATATAATAATCGATAAAAGCGGTTTGAAGTAATAATTGGCAAATAAGTTCATAATTGTTGAAAATCAGGTAATTAAGATGAAATATGATAATTAAGCGACCGTGCTAGAACCACGGAATTCGGGAATGCCTAACACCTTCTCCCAGGTTAATAGAATTCCTTAACCGGATTTCTGGTTCGCAGACTATTAAATAGAGTCAAACTTTTCCTCAAATTCGGGATCAAACCGGTGACTTGGGACACCATAAATCTCCCAAGTGGTGACTTTGAATCTCTTAATAAATGAATCTCGTTTTGATTGTCCTTTAATTGGAAAAACTCCCTTTTATATCTCGCGCCATCATGGGTTAGCGGAAAAAGGAGGTGCGACAGCTCTGGCGACTCTGTTGGGGACTAAGATAATCCGGAACCACAAGTTCAGGGTTAGACATTCGAGCTCATGATAAATTGTTGTATTATTAGCTTTATTATCTGATATTTTATATGATATATGCTCAATGTGCAAAATGATGATTTTTTCTGCTTTGATATTATTTGGACTGTACATATAAACTGTGCCGAAACCACTCCCTTATCACCTCCGGGGATGTGCTTACTGGTTGAGACTCTCTATTCTGTTAGTGTTAATATCCTGAAATAAAAAAAAGAGGTCGGACAAGTTACTATGCCGGACGATCCCGCGGGTCCCCGGTACGTTGCCTCCTCCTCGACTCGAGTTGTCCGCTCGGGTACACAGTCTTGAACATATACCTAGATTTTTAGCCTAGAATAACTTGACTTCATGCCGGATCCCTAGTAGGAACACATATTCGCATCATGTTGCATTTGAGTTAGGGGACTCAACAAAGGGGTTGGGTCCGTCTAAGACAGGCAACCTGAAATGAAAAGACCGTCCTGCTGCATCCTGTTTGTTTTACGCATTTATTTGCTTCAGAATTGTATGCTGGCCGGTTTATAAATATTAAGGAAAATGAAAAAGAAAGAAAATATTTTTTGTTAGTTTAAAAATAGTTTGTTTTTTTTACTTAAAAAAAGAAGAAAAAACAATGTTTTAAAAAAAAAAAAAAAAATATATATATATATATATATATATATATATATATATATATATATATATATATATATATATATATATATATATATATATATATATAATAAAAAATGTTATACAAATATTAATATAATAATAAAAAATATTTTAGTTGTTTTTTTAAAAAAAATAGTTTGTTTCATTTACAGATGTAGTTTATTTTATTCAACCAAACTACGCGGGTTTGATTCTCACCGGATGTGAGATACGTATGCAACATTTATCAGGTCCAACCTCCCCTTTTGCAAAAGATAACCAACAATATCGAAATTAATTTTTCGTCGAAATAAGTCGGTGATGTCGTTTTCAAAAATGGCCGAATGTTACCGAAAGGGACACTGGAAGGTTGATTTTGTATAAACAGCCACCTTTGGGTCAATTTTTTAGATTTTAATCGATTGACCCACACAGCCTTAAAATCTTCGTCCCCGAAGTGTTGAAAGGCCTTGTTTTCAAAAACAACTTTTTTATTATTATTATTTGAAGAAACAAAACAAGAAAAGAGTCAGTGATCAAATGAATGTCGTTTGCATTCTTGGTCAGAATAAGCCAAGACAGGTTTGTAGAAATAACCATCTGGTTGAAATTGGGAAAAAGGGAAGGAATATGCCGGTTATTTTTTTTTCATATTTCTTTAGATTGGAGCATATGGTATCAGATTTTCAAGTATGTAAATTCTTTTGGCAAAGTTTGTTAATATGGTCAGTCTTTTTTAAAAATCTATGTAATCAAGTCTGTTTTTTCTTTAAAATTTTGAAAAAAAAATGTGTTTTATTGTTATTGACCTTTCATTGACACGAACTACGCCGGGTATGATTCATGCGGGGACGTGATGCGTAGGCAATCCACATAAGATTCGACCATCACTAATAATAAAAAAAAAAGAAAAAGAAAATAAAAATGAAAGTTTGAAAATTCCAAAAGACAAGCTGGGATGACGCATGCAAAACATGTTAGAAAGGATTAATTGATTAGGAGACATTGTATTCCAATATGTGATTACTAAATCTATTAAATCCTAACACTAACAAGTTTGTTGTTTGCTAATCCCTATACCAGTCAGTTGTTAGCACGTTCTGGCACCACACCATTACCCAGCCAGATCTAAAGGACCCCTACATTCAAGCATGACTACTTTAGAGCACAACGCCGAGGAGGAAAGGCCCACTAGCCAGCTACTGAAAGAGGCCATGGAAAAGATAGAATGGATAGGTCTAGAAATCAGTGCGATGCACTTGGCTTTGGAAAAAGCACAAAAGAGCCTTGAATTTGTCACGACCCTAGTTCACCAATCGTGAACATGTCGTGACGGCACCCAGTCCCCACGACTAGGTAAGCCTAACACTTTGCGGAATGTTCAAGTTTATGAACTTTAAACAAGAAATAGCGGAAAATGATATAAATAGGAATGTAATCCGTGCCGCTTGGCACATACACTCGTCAACACACTGCATAAAAATACCACCAAGACCCGGAATCCCACGGGTAACACAGACTAAAAGAAATACAACTGTGGCTCTATGTGTAAAGAGTATCTAACAATGAAATGAAGGAAAACATCTACTAATACCATCAGAATAGAAGGAGGGCCTCCGGATCCGCGGACGTAGCGAATCATACCTCGAGGTCTCCCAAAGTGCTGCTGAATCACCTAGTATGAGCCTGTCCTAATGTACCTGGATCTGCACAACAAAAGTGTGCAGAAGAGTAGCATGAGTACACCACGGCGGTACTCGGTAAGTGCCAAGCCTAACCTCGATGGAGTAGTGACGAGGAAGGTCAGGGCCCTACTGAGAGAACAATAATATAATGATGATAACAATGACAAGCAGTTTAAATAATTATGAATCTGAATGACGACAGTAAAGTGATTTCTGCAACCGTCTACAATGTAAGCTAGCAGCAAGTAAATAACTAAATAAAAACTCAATCGGCAAGTCCAGGACCTGTGGGAATCGAACCCACAGTCCCATTGACAGTACCTCTGGGTCTCCGGGAATCGAACCCGCAGCCCATATCTCAATAAATAATCAATAACTCGGGATCTCCGGGAATCGAACCCGCGGTCCCTACCAATAACTCGGGATCTCGGGAATCGAACCCGTAGTCCCTACTAATAACTCGGGATCTCGGGAATCGAACCCGTAGTCCCTACCGATATCACGCCGGGTCTCTGGGAATCGAACCCACAGCCCTGGGTCTCCGGGAATCGAACCCGCAGTCCACAAACAATATCACTCCGGGTCTCTGGGAATCGAACCCACAGCCCTGGGATCTCCGGGAATTGAACCCGCAGTCCACAAACAATATCACTCCGGGTCTCTGGGAATCGAACCCACAGCCCTGGGATCTCCGGGAATTGAACCCGCAGTCCACAAACACATCAAATAAAGAAAACACACAGAGAGAATATAATATGTTAAATTACAACTTCATCAAAATTAGTGCCAACAATTTATCAAGAGTTTAAGTAAATCAACTAGGCAATTAAACATGTTGAATCCTAGCTAATCATGCTTTTCTAAGTAATACCGGGTAATGGTAACGCTTTTATCAGCTAAGAGCAGGAATATCACTAATCAGACAATTCAAGTAAAGTGTGTGTTACAACAACGAGCGCATGTACACGCCCGTCACCTCGCGTACAAGGCATTTAAACTATCACATAATATCCTAGGGGTGAAAGTTCCCCCACACGAGGTTAGACAAGCCACTTACCTCAATTCCGGTACAAAACCGCTAAGAAACGACTCTGTTGCCACGAGTATCCGACTCCGAGTGGCTCAACTCTATCCAAATAAATTGTATATTGTAAATAATAATTCAAGTAATTTATTCTACACATAAATTCTAAGCTAATACGTGAAATTATGTAAAATGACCAAAATGCCCTCGGACCCACGAGCTCGGAATCTGAAATTTTTTGAAGATAAAGATTACCCATGACCTTAGGAACTCAAATATATAAATTTCTCTTAATTCCATACTCAAAATCGTGGTCAAAATCCAAAAATCCCAATTTCTAGGTTTTTCTTTAAAACCCAAATTCTCCTTTTGATTCTCATGAATTTTGATGTTAAATCTAAGGTATAAACACAAAATAAAGGTTGAAAACTAGTTAGAGGAACTTACCCAATGATTTGGTATGAAAATCCACTCTCAAAATCGCCCATTCTCGGACCTAGGGCTCAAAATATGGTAAAATGAAGCAAAAACTCGAGGTTCACAGCTAAAATCAAGCTGCGGAAGTCGCATTTGCGATCCGGGGTTCGCAATTGCGAACCCTCGCAAAAACGAAGAAGTTCTTCGCAATTGCGAACAAAGAGAGGCTGGGAAGGGTCGCATTTGCGACAAAAAGTTCGCAATTGCGAACAGGCATCGCAATTGCGATGGAAATGTTCGCAATTGCGAGCATACCAGAAGCAGCAGTTTTCCCCGACACAAAAATAAGCATAACTTCCTCATACGATGTCCAAATTCGATGATTCTTTTTCCTATGGCTCCGTAATTTCGATACGGATCTAATCGTTTAAACAAAATTGAATTTGGAGATCATTTACCTAATATGGTACCCCTTTATGTTCAAAGAAGCAAAGGTTGAAACATCAAATAAGAGCGTGATCACAACCCGAAACACACCCGAGGCCCCCGGGACCCCAATCAATCATACCAACCAACCCCAAAGCACATTACGGACTTGCTCGAGGCCTCAAACCACATCAACAACTCTAAAACCATGAATTACACCCCGATTCAAACTTTATGAACTATGAAGTTTCCAACTTCTATTTCCGATGCCGAAACCTATCAAATCGCATCCGATTGACTTCAAATTTTGCACACACGTTCAAAATGATATATCGAAGCTACAGAAACTTTCGGAATTCCATTCCGACCCTCGGATCAAAATCTCACCTATCAACCGAAATTCGCCAAAATACTAACTTTGCCAATTCAAGCTTAATTCTACACCGGTCGTCACAAAAATATTCCGGACACACTCCTAAGTCCCAAATCACCTAACGAAACTATCCGAACCATAAGATTTGCATTTTGAGTCCGATATCAAAATTTCCACTTCCGGTCAAATTTTCTCAAAAACCTTCAATTTTCTATCTTTCGCCAAACGACTCCAAAATGACCCACGGACCTCCGAATTCACTTCCGATCGCGCTCCCAAATCCATAATAACCATACGGAGCTACTCCCAGTCTCGGAATCCCAAACGGACATTAATAACACTAAAATGCATTTTAAGCCAAATTGATGCCATTTCTTCTAAAATGCTATCTTCCATAATATGCGCCAAAATGCTCCCGGGTTATCCAAAACCCGATCCAGGCATACGCCCAAGTCCGAAATCATCATATGAACTTGTTGGAACCTTCAAATCTCAATTCCGAGGTCGTATACTCAAAATTCCAATCCTAGTTCATTTCTTCAGTTTTAAGCTTTGGAAATAAGAATTTTCATTTAAATTTGACTCCAAACTTCTTGAATTTTAATTCTGACCATACACACAAGTCAATATACTTGAGATGAAGTTGCTCGTGGCCTCAAACTGCTGAATGACGCGCCGTATCTCAAAACGACCGGTTGGGTCGTTACAATCTCCCCCACTTAAACATACGTTCGTCCTCGAACGTGCTGAGAACTACACTGAAGTAGTCTAAAATCACTGGTTTAACATCTCATGCAACTTCCTGTGCTTCCGCAACTCATTTGAGCACATTAGCTCGATAACTCTATAGACATACTCCTTTATTCGAGTAAATAAGCCATTAGACCCAATTCCAACATCCGGAATTTCCTGCCTAGCATGTTTCCATCATACGACCACAATATCATTCTTCACATGTTGTACCCATACATGACTGCATAACTTTGTTGAATTCACACTTTGCATCACTTTACTCATGGGACCACAATAATATTCTTTAAATATAATAGTCGAAATTCCACAAATCCGATGCTCTCATTGCATCTCATGACCTACATGGGTCTTGCTCTAGCTTTTACAACACCGATACGACGGAAGAGATGTGCAGGAATTCATATTTAGTTGCCAAGTCAACAAATCATTCAGTCTATACTTCTAACAAGATCCATTACCTTGTCCTAAACGAGAGAATGTTATTTTCCTCTATAATATACTTCATATAATCAGTTTGCACTGACCCCAAATCCCATAACCTCATCTCACCCGGTACGAACTGCTCAGGCGATAAGCCACCTCAGACATAATCAAAAGTCCTGCAAGATGACATAATGCGTCAGTAGGCTACTAATTCGTACGTGATACAAAGGAAGGCGAAAACTAGAGAGAATTATTCAGCTCTCACATAAACATGGGCCTCCTCAGAAAATAGGAAACATAACACATAAAAGCAATTATAGACACCGAAATAGACACCACATTGTTGCGGCGTGCAACCCGATCCCAACAATATGCCCATGGCGGCGTGCCACCCGATCCCAACAATATAACCATGGCGGCGTGCCACCCGATCCCAACAATATAACCATGGCGGCGTGCCACCCGATCCCAACAATATAACCATGGCGGCGTGCCACCCGATCCCAACAATATAACCATGGCGGCGTGCCACCCGATCCCAACAATATAACCATGGCGGCGTGCCATCCGACCCCAACGATATAAAACTCACACAAGGAGTCATATGTCGAGCTGAATAGCTCGTCACATCAAAATACCGACTATCGATCATAAGCACACTAAGGTGCATGATATCAGACACAATGAAACATATAGCGCTATAGGCTACAACTTAAGCACAACTGAGGTGCGACATAAGATATGAGCCTCAAGAGCCATCATGCTCATATAACATCACCGCTGAGCGGAACCTCAACACATAAGGAACTTACCAAGCCGTCACACACTCATACGGTGCAATATATCTTTACTTGAATTAACTAACCGCGAAATAAGACCGCGACTATCCCTCCATAAAGGGCGCATTGCTGGAAGAAACATAACTGGCCTGACGCAAGGCTCACTTCCACATTTAAATCTATCCACCGACCTTAAGTCTATCCTGGTCGTGCCAAGCTAAGTCAATAATATTTCACAGGTCTATAACCCACTAAGCAGAGTGCCCTCCAGGCATAAGTTCTCAAATGGATGATATCACCAAAATCCTCATACTTGGTTTAAATTTCTAACCAATCAAGTGACTACAAGTCACACCTATACAATCTTCTTGTGGGTCAAGCTCCCACCATCTTCCGAATAATTAAACGGACCTGCACATTCAACCCACCGGCTGCACTAACACTAAAAAGCGATCAGGAGTCCCTAACAGGGATGCAAAGCCTTTCTCATAGAACACCGATCTCAAATGATACTGATGTTAATACCCATCTTACTTAAAACACTGAAACTCCTTTCCTGCTCATCCGAGCTCTTCATATCACATTCATTGACCAAACTGTGACCTTGGTCCTTACTTCAATTTTCATACTACTCACTGCACCTCACGTGCCGATATACGATAGACGCAATTTCCATCATAGCTCTAGAACCGACGATAGACTAATACTTCATCACATAATACTTTCCATTTAGCTCACTGCAGGATAACTATAATAACATACGGTGAATTCTAATAACCATTGAATATGCTAATCTCTAAGTAGTGGTCCAAGCCACCATACCCCTTTTCGAGGTCTGCCTACTCATAACAGGCCCCTAACAGACGAATACTTCAGAATGACATCAATCACTGCGGCCGACAAGTCTCAAATGCACCGCCACAAATCACATGCATAACTCGTTGCATGAACCGATCATTGACACCAATACGCCAACTCAACTATGGCTGATCAATCTACTTCCTTCCAGGTTATCCTTGATTACCTTAGAAATGTTAATATCTTCCTTCAATACCTAACTTATTTCAACCGCACTTACCCCGAGTGACCTTAAATCATAAGGCCATGCTATCTCAAGAACGACGACCATTTCATGTCTCTCAAATACTACACCATAAGTCAAAACATCATAGATCGTTTTGTGCCTTTCTTCATAAGTTGCTTCAAAAGCTTGAGCCTTAACTGTACTTATAGACTCAGAATTATCGGGCACCACACTTTACCTCTTGAATTCATTAGGACCGCTATTGAGAACCATCCGGTTCTAACTTGCCCCAATACGCAACCAACTCTACTGAATTTCTTTATAACATATGAATACCCTCTCGATAAAGCATCCAGCGGAATCACTTCCCGCGAAGTCTGCACCTATACGAGGCATAAATCATGAATTTCCCCTCAAGTTTGAACATGAGCCAGTAAGGCTAAACATAACACGCATTCAACAATACATATACTCAAATTACCACTCATGGCCCTTTTCCGTGGCTGCGATAACACAATAATACGCTAGTATCCAGAATTCACACAGGTAATTAACCATGCGACCCAATCTTAAGCGGTGGGACTCTCCCACTTAGCCCAAAGCCACTATTACACGACTCTCGAACACATTATAACCATTCTCTCAAGTCATTTACTATTATTCAACTGCAACTCACTTGATCCAACGAATATAACCACCTGTGCTATATTAGCACTCTAACACCATAGGGTATTGAACTCGTCCCAATACAACCAAGCATATTCCCGCTCTATGTATCGAGCATTCTTTACCACGACAGCTTAAGACATACTGTGATTCTCACACCTACGAAGCACCATGTAGCCTTCGCCGAAGTCTTCCCTGCCGATAATGAAATGTAGAATTATTATGGACACAGGAACATCAAAAGTCCCAACGTCATACCATACGAGTCTCAACTCTTACTCTTCCACAAGTTTCAAAGAACTTTTTGAATAGCACCTAAATACAGTGCGAGCCAAATCTGATATGATACATGACCCATAATTTGGTCGTTGATAGTGAAATCCTTTTAGTTAGCACGAAGCCTTAAAGATACATCTTGCTAATCCACGATAATAGCCTTTATCATATGTACGTCTTCATCATAAGACAACCCAAGACATTGGTTTGGTACATGTCCTTCTTAAGACAGTTAAACTCATTTCCCCCAGTATCTCTGCTGGTTGAATTCTTCGCTAAATAGATATCTCATATGAACCATATAGTCTTTATTACCACTAACTATCTTTAGATCTACATCCACGTTGTGATTCTACCTTTACTGTGACGATTAGGCAGTTAAGTAAACCTTCTCAAGACCATACTTATCAACTGAATGTCAGAACCTAGTGCACCCCCATGTGCACGGTTGAAGATCTCTCAATTCTATTGCATTATCGATATGGATGACACGCGGTAACAATGGTTGAGTAAATTCTTGACTTCCTTGAGATCTCTCTGCAGCGTCACGAACCGTTGGCGCATACTTGATACCGAGTGCGAAATTTCAATACACGAGTGGATGCAAAAGAACATATGACATAGGCTCCAACTGAATAAATGGCGCACGATAAGGAATTCAAAGAATTGAAGAGTTTCCTAAACAGTTACATAGCCCCTCGTAGATAAATACAGACGTCTCCGTATCGATCAGCGAGAATCTAAGTAACCGGTCTGTGTCCCGTGACTCCTACGAACCTAGAGCTTTGATACCAACTTGTCACGACCCTAGTTCACCAATCGTGAACATGTCGTGACGGCACCCAGTCCCCACGACTAGGTAAGCCTAACACTTTGCGGAATGTTCAAGTTTATGAACTTTAAACAAGAAATAGCGGAAAATGATATAAATAGGAATGTAATCCGTGCCGCTTGGCACATACACTCGTCAACACACTGCATAAAAATACCACCAAGACCCGGAATCCCACGGGTAACACGGACTAAAAGAAATACAAGCTGTGGCTCTATGTGTAAAGAGTATCTAAAACAACGAAATGAAGGAAAACATCTACTAGAACTATCGAGAATAGAAGGAGGGCCTCCGGATCCGCGGACGTAGCGAGATCATACCTCGAGGTCTCCAAGTGTGCTGTGTTGATATCACCTAGTATGGGCATGTCCCGATGTACCCGGATCCGCACAACAAAAGTGTGCGAGAAGAGTAGCATGAATACACCACGGCGGTACTCGGTAAGTGCCAAGCCTAACCTCGATGGAGTAGTGACGAGGAAGGTCGGGGCCCTACTGAGAAAACAATAATATAATGATGATAACAATAATAAGCGATTTAAATGATAATAATTCTGAATGACGACAGTAAAGTGATTTCCGCAACCGTCTACAATGTAAGCTAGCAGCAAGTAAATAACTAAATAAAAACTCATTCAGCAAGTCCAGGACCTGTGGGAATCGAACCCACAGTCCCATTGACGATACCTGCGGGTCTCCGGGAATCGAACCGCAGCCCATATCTCGATAAATAATCAATAACTCGGGATCTCCGGGAATCGAACCCGCGGTCCCTACCAATAACTCGGGATCTCGGGAATCGAACCCGTAGTCCCTACTAATAACTCGGGATCTCGGGAATCGAACCCGTAGTCCACTACCACATCACGGGTCTGCGGGAATCGAACCCGCGGCCACGGGTCTCCGGGAATCGAACCGCAGTCCAGAAACAATATCACTCCGGGTCTCCGGGAATCGAACCCACAGGTCACAGGATCTCCGGGAATTGAACCCGCAGTCCACAAACAATATCACTCCGGGTCTCCGGGAATCGAACCCACAGCCCCAGGATCTCCGGGAATTGAACCCGCAGTCCACAAACACATCAAATAAAGAAAACACACAAAGAGAATATAATATGTTAAATTACAACTTCATCAAAATTAGTGCCAACAATTTATCAAGAGTTTAAGTAAATCAACTAGGCAATTAAACATGTTGAATCCTAGCTAATCATGCTTTTCTAAGTAATACCGGGTAATGGTAACGCTTTTATCAGCTAAGAGCAGGAATATCACTAATCGGACAATTCAAGTAAAGTGTGTGTTACAACAACGAGCGCATGTACACGCCCGTCACCTCGCGTACAAGGCATTTAAACTATCACATAATATCCTAGGGGTGAAAGTTCCCACACACGAGGTTAGACAAGCCACTTACCTCAATTCCGGTACAAAACCGCTAAGAAACGACTCCGTTGCCACGAGTATCCGACTCCGAGTGGCTCAACTCTATCCAAATAAATTGTATATTGTAAATAATAATTCAAGTAATTTATTCTACACATAAATTCTAAGCTAATACGTGAAATTATGTAAAATGACCAAAATGCCCTCGGACCCACTAGCTCGGAATCTGAAATTTTTTGAAGATAAAGATTACCCATGACCTTAGGAACTCAAATATATAAATTTCTCTTAATTCCATACTCAAAATCGTGGTCAAAATCCAAAAATCCCAATTTCTAGGTTTTTTCTTTAAAACCCAAATTCTCCTTTTGATTCTCATGAATTTTGATGTTAAATCTAAGGTATAAACACAAAATAAAGGTTGAAAACTAGTTAGAGGAACTTACCCAATGATTTGGTATGAAAATCCACTCTCAAAATCGCCCATTCTCGGACCTAGGGCTCAAAATATGGTAAAATGAAGCAAAAACTCGAGGTTCACAGCTAAAATCAAGCTGCGGAAGTCGCATTTGCGATCCGGGGTTCGCAATTGCGAACCCTCGCAAAAACGAAGAAGTTCTTCGCAATTGCGAACAAAGAGAGGCTGGGAAGGGTCGCATTTGCGACAAAAAGTTCGCAATTGCGAACAGGCATCGCAATTGCGATGGAAATGTTCGCAATTGCGAGCATACCAGAAGCAGCAGTTTTCCCCGACACAAAAATAAGCATAACTTCCTCATACGATGTCCAAATTCGATGATTCTTTTTCCTATGGCTCCGTAATTTCGATACGGATCTAATCGTTTAAACAAAATTGAATTTGGAGATCATTTACCTAATATGGTACCCCTTTATGTTCAAAGAAGCAAAGGTTGAAACATCAAATAAGAGCGTGATCACAACCCGAAACACACCCGAGGCCCCCGGGACCCCAATCAATCATACCAACCAACCCCAAAGCACATTACGGACTTGCTCGAGGCCTCAAACCACATCAACAACTCTAAAACCATGAATTACACCCCGATTCAAACTTTATGAACTATGAAGTTTCCAACTTCTATTTCCGATGCCGAAACCTATCAAATCGCATCCGATTGACTTCAAATTTTGCACACACGTTCAAAATGATATATCGAAGCTACAGAAACTTTCGGAATTCCATTCCGACCCTCGGATCAAAATCTCACCTATCAACCGAAATTCGCCAAAATACTAACTTTGCCAATTCAAGCTTAATTCTACACCGGTCGTCACAAAAATATTCCGGACACACTCCTAAGTCCCAAATCACCTAACGAAACTATCCGAACCATAAGATTTGCATTTTGAGTCCGATATCAAAATTTCCACTTCCGGTCAAATTTTCTCAAAAACCTTCAATTTTCTATCTTTCGCCAAACGACTCCAAAATGACCCACGGACCTCCGAATTCACTTCCGATCGCGCTCCCAAATCCATAATAACCATACGGAGCTACTCCCAGTCTCGGAATCCCAAACGGACATTAATAACACTAAAATGCATTTTAAGCCAAATTGATGCCATTTCTTCTAAAATGCTATCTTCCATAATATGCGCCAAAATGCTCCCGGGTTATCCAAAACCCGATCCAGGCATACGCCCAAGTCCGAAATCATCATATGAACTTGTTGGAACCTTCAAATCTCAATTCCGAGGTCGTATACTCAAAATTCCAATCCTAGTTCATTTCTTCAGTTTTAAGCTTTGGAAATAAGAATTTTCATTTAAATTTGACTCCAAACTTCTTGAATTTTAATTCTGACCATACACACAAGTCAATATACTTGAGATGAAGTTGCTCATGGCCTCAAACTGCTGAATGACGCGCCGTATCTCAAAACGACCGGTTGGGTCGTTACAGAATTACCGGTTAATCCTACCGAAGGACATACCTCGGAGTGCCTGCACCCAGGTCCTTCAACGCACACTATTATCAGGGGAGAAGCCCCTATGACACTCAAACCCCGCCACTCAACTAGCATTTTCCACCACCAAGCACTCCCGTTTTTATAGGACCCCCGCCAGCCACACTACAAAGATCGAACAGCGAGCCATTATTCCCGGCTCATGATGCTCAGTACTATCCCCCAGAACATACCTTCAATGCACCAGAACCTCACCACCCTCGCATGGAAATCCCAACGGAACATGAAAGGCCGGCAAGGGCCCTAGAACAAGATGATATGATAAGAAGGTTAGAAGCATTGAACAAACCCTCAGAAGTATGCACGGGTTGGGCAATCAGGTTAGTTTGGCCTATAAAGATTTGTGTCCCTTCCCCGATGTTTAATTGCCAGCAGGATTCAAAATGCCAAAGTTTGATTTACATGAGGGGCATGGTAATCCAATGTCACATCTGCGAGGGTTTTGTAGCAAGATGAGAGGAGCAGGCGTGAGAGATGAGCTTCTAATAGCATATTTTGGTCAGAGTTTAAGCGGGTCGACACTTGAATGGTACATTAGGCAAGATCCTAGCAAATGCTACACTTTGGATGATCTGGCCCAAGCATTCACCGCTCATTTTCAGTACAATCTTGAGATAGTTCCTGACTGTCTCACATTACTGAGGATAGTAAAGAAACCCGGAGAAACTTTCCGTGAGTTTGGCTTTCGGTGGAGAGAGCAAGCAGCCGGGGTGGATCCTCCCATGAGAGAGGGAGAGATGGTGGATTATTTCTTACAAACGTTGGACCTAACCTATTTTGGTCATTTGGAGACAACGGTTGGAAAGCTTTTCAACGTGGTGGTAAAAGTTGGAGTCATGATAGAAGAAGGACTGAGGTCCGACAAGGTTCTGAGCTACTCGGCGCTCAAAGCCACAACCCAAGCTATTCAAAGTGGAGCAAGGGGTGCGCTGGGCAGAAAGAAAAAAGAAGAGGTTGCTACGGTGGGAGTAGGAAATTGGTCCAGGGCCAACAGATCGTACTATAGCCAGGCAAGATCCCACACTCCAAATTAGCCATATTCCCTGCACAACCTACCACAACATTACTATCCTCCGCAAGAAAAACATTTTTCCGTGCACTAGGCACAGACATACAATCAACCACCGGTTCGCCCACAATGGCGCGCACCGGCTCACCAAAACGCATATGCACCTCCTCAAAACACCTATCCACCACAAAACACATGCCCACCACCCTAAAATGCTTATCCTCCATCAGTGGCATACAGGAACCCTCCAGGAGCAGGTTTTTGCGGAAATCAAGCTTCCAAAAATGAAAGGTTACAAAGGCAAAGAGCCTTTACTGAACTGGAGAAAACTATACCGTCTTGTTCCACAAATTGAGGCAGGTAGGTTTGTTGAGTCCTGTCGAGCTTAGGGTTCAAAACCCCCCCATCCCAGAATGTAGACCAATCAAAGAGCTATGAGTACTATTCAGGGATGCTGGGGCACGACACCGAGAAGTGTTGGAGATTGAAGCATGCGAAGCAATATCACATCGACACCCATAAGATTGAGTTCCAAATGCTAGAAGCGCCCAACATCAATCAAAACCCATTTCCACTGCACCACGAGGCTCAGATGATTGAGTTCGTGCATGAAGGAGGAGAGTCAAAAAAGCCATCACAAACAGTGATGATGATCCGAGCTACTCCGAGAGAAAAGTTGATTGGTAAGGAAGCAGTGATAGGTTTGGAGAAGGTAGACTGGAGAGGGTTCCAGCAAAGCAGACATACAATTTGTGGGGCCTAAGGCCGGTATCACCAATTGGGCAGCTATTCCTCTTCCCACTCGGAAGGAGTCTTCGTAGTAGGCTTTGGATTTTCTTTCTTGTTTCCTGGATTATCCCAGAGTTGTAATCCTTTTATTTTGTTTGTATTTATTCAAGTATGAAACTCTGTTATCCCGCATTTTCTTAATAAAAATGAAAGTTTCCTTGTTTTTTGTCTAGTTTTAAGTTTTATTTCTTCTTTTCTGAACAGTTCTTCTTTTACTTGTCCTAAAGACATGGAATGCACAATGGATCTTCGGCCTAGTCTAAATAATCAATCCAACTCCAACTTAATTGAACAAGAGATTGAGTTAAATAACGAATCTGAATGCAAAGAGGATGAGGACTTCGAGGAAATAAGCAGAGAATTGTGCCAGTTCGAAGAGAAACCAAAGCCCGATCTGAATGAAACTGAAGCTGTTAACTTAGGGAGTATAGATGATGCGAAGAGGTTGAAATTCCATCTCTCCGAATTGTAGAAGGGTCTAGGCAATGGCATGAAAAGTTGCCATTTGCATTGTTGGGTTATCGCACTACCGTCCGAACTTTTGTAGGTGCAACTCCTTACTTGTTGGTATATAGAACAGAAGCAGTAATACTAGCGGAGGTTGAAATTCCACCACTCCAAACTGTCACTAAAGTCGAGATTGATGATGATGAATGGGACAAAGCTCAACTAGAACAGTTGAGTTCAATCGATGAAAAAGACTGGCAGCAGTATGTCACGGCCAATTGTATCAAAAGAGAATGGCGAGAACATACAATAAGAATGTGCGCCCCAGAAAATTTGAAGTAGGGCAGCAAGTGTTGAAACGGATTCTCTCGCATCAAATTGAAGCAAAAGGCAAGTTCGCCCAAATTGGCAAGGACCTTATACTGTGACCAGGGAGTTATGCAACGGTGCTTTATGTTTGACAGATATTGAAGAAAGAAGCACCGACATGGCCATCAATTCTGATGCAGTCAAGAGATATTATGTGTAATTTTCTTGATCATGATAATAATTTGCTCGTTTGTCTGTATTTGGTGCTTATTGAGTAATGAAATGATGGAGGCAGTTCTTTCTTCTATCCAAACACTTTCAACCTTCGTTGTCCCTTTTGAGCCTTAAATATTTTGTTTCATACCCCTCTCTTGGAATCGTTAAAGATAAAAAGAAAAAAAAAATGATGATGAAAATGATGATAAGAAAAACACAAGAAATCAAAAATGTTAGAACTACGTTTGACCTGATTCCTCAAGAAAGGATATGCAGGTGCCTCATGGCTCGGTTGCAACGTGACAAATATCACGCGATTCAAAAATCCCCAAACAAGAAAACTGGGGCAGAAGTTATGTTTCCTTTAAGAAATTTGGTGTGACGACCCAAAGGGTCATCACTTATTTAATTAATCATTTCGAGCTTCTGAGGCCTTGAAAACCTCATTCTATGTTGCCTCGATTTACGTGCAAGATCCGAGCATGTAGCCGGAAAGATGTTGTGATAGAAAATATGAATTCTATGAGAAATTTGGATAAAAATGATATTAATATTGATATGGTTGACTTCGGTCAACATTTTTGGTAAACGGATCCGGACCGAGATTGGATGGTCCCGAGAGGTCCGTAGAAAAATATGGGACTTGGACATGCGTCCGGAGTCGAATTCCGAGGCCTAGAGCCCAAGTTATGAATTTTTATGTGAAATTGTTTTTGATGTAATTATTAAAGGAAATAAATTAATTGACCTTGGTATCGGGCTCGTATTTTGGTTCCGACGCCCGGTACAAGTCTTAAATATTATATATGTGATTTTCTGTAAAGTTTGGTGACATTCGGATGTCGTTTGAGATGTTTTGGACCTTGAGTTCCAAGTTAAGAAGTTTTGAAAATCAAAAGTATGAAAATCATGAGTTTGAGGCTTGATTTGATTAAAACGAAGTGATATTGGCGATGTGATCGCACGAACAAGTCCATAATGTGTTTTTGAGGTTATGTACATGTTTGGTTTGGAGCCCGGGAGGCTCGGGTAAAGATTTGATAGGCCGTTGGATGAAATTCTGAATTTTTGAACTGCTGGTTTTTCACCCGGCTGTTGGCTTCGCAATTGCGAAGAATTTCTCGCAATTGCGAAGGGGACAGTGTAAGGCAAGGCTCGCAAATGCGAACCTTTATCGCAAATGCGAAGCCCCCTTTGACCCAGCCTTGTTCGCAAATGCGAACAATTGTTCGCATTTGCGAAGGTCCCCGGTGCCTGCCTATGTTCGCAAATGCGAACAAAAGTTCGCAAATGCGAACATTCCCCATACTGCCTTGGTTCGCAAATGCGAACCATTATTCGCAAATGCGTGTTCGCAAATGCGAACATTAGTTCGCAAATGCGCACATCCCTTTGACTGCCAGTGTTCGCAAATGCGAACATATGTTCGCAAATGCGAACTTCCCAGCTTTAGCTTATTTTTCAAACTCCGGAAATTGGTCGGGGTTCGCAATTGCGAACCCATGTTCGCAAATGCGAACACAGAGACCTGAAAAACACGAATTTCAGTCATTTCTTCACATTTTACAAAACCAAAACACCCATTTACGATTCTTCAAGGATTTCTTCTTCATCAAAACGATTGTAAGTCACTTTTTACTTAATTCTTTCAATTCCTAACATCATTAAACATGTTTTTCATAAGAAATCAATGATTTTCATGGTAGAATTCTTGTTTTTGTTAGAAAATAGGGTTTTTCATAAATTGGGGAATTGGACCTCGAATTGAGGTCCGATTTTGAAACAAATCATATACATGAACTCGTGGGGGATGGGTAACCGGATTTTGGTCCTAACCCCGAGTTCCGACCATGTGGGCCCGGGGTTGAAATTTACTATTCCGGGGCAGAATGTTGTAAAAGTTGTATTTGGTCTTAAGAATTAGTTCGTTGAGTAGAATTGATGATATTAAATCAATTGTGTATAGATACGGTTGGATTGGAGCCAAATTGAAAGAAAAGACATTTCCACGGAGTGAATTGTTCATAAGCATTCGAGGTAAGTGTTTGTTCTATCCTAGCTTGAGGGAATAGGATTATGTGTTATGTGTTATGTGATCGAGTGCGGTGTATGGGCTGTGGTGACGAGCATCCATACACCGGCGTCTAGTATGACCGTGAGTCGTTGGAAAATGATTATTTTTGAGATATATTACAGATGAATTGTTATTGTTCTCCCTTGTTGGGACTTGTTGTGAAGATAATTATTGATTGCCCTTGATGGGACGGTTTATGAATTACTGTTTCTTTCTTTGCCCTTAACTATGATTGTTATTTGGGTGAGGAAGAGTGATAAAGCACGAAGGGTGATGTTGTGCCATGTTTATTTATTTATGCACGAAGGTTAATGCCGTGCCATGTTTATTTATTGATTATGCACGAAGGATCATGCCGTGCCTGTTATTTAACCATGTACGAAGGATCATGCCGTACTATGGATGTGAGGATGAGAGTAAAAGCACGAAGGGTGATGCCGTGTACTTTATTTGTTTATTTGGTGAGGATGAGAGTAAAAGCACGAAGGGTGATGCCGTGTACTTTATTTATTTATTTGGTGAGGATGAGAGTAAAAGCACGAAGGGTGATGCCGTGCAACTGCTTGCTATTTCTTGAAGTGATATTACTTGTGTTTACATTATACTTTGTTTTTCCTTGTGAAATTATTAATTGTGGTTAATTGTTGAATTCTTTAAGATGTTCCTTATTGTGTTAATACTTGATTATTTCTTGTTATTTTGTGGTACACATATATATATTGAATTGCATAGGTTTATGTGAGTGTATGGTCCTAGGCTTGTCACTACTTCGTCGGGATAGGCCAGGCACTTACCAGCACATGGGGTCGGTTGTGCTGATATTACACTTCTGTGCGTTTTTGCACAGGTCCAGGTTACGATCAGGAGCAGCAGCAGCGGTAAATCGATTGCGTGGGAGCTAATCATATTTGAGACCGAGGTAGCTTGCAGACGTCCGCAGGCCTGGCGTCTCTTTCTTTATTTATGTTATTAGCTGTAGTCTCTTTGTTCCGAGACAAACAGAATTATGTTATATTTCCTTCGGACTTTTATGTGTAGTATTCCATAGTAGTTCGTGAGTTGGTGACTCCACGTCTTGGGTAGAGGATTTCGGTATGATTTTCATCTTGTAATTAGTTATTTCTATTTCGATAAAGTATTCCGCATTTATTTAATTAAAATTGTGTTAAAAACAGGATAGTATGAATACAGTGGCTTGCCTAGCTACCACGAGTAGGCGCCATCACGATCCCGATGTTGGGGAAAAATTCAGGTCGTGACAAGTTGGTATCAGAGCTCTAGGTTACATAGGTCTCACCACTCACGAACAAGCTTAGTAGAGTTTGAGAGGTAGGTACGGAGACGTCTGTACTTGTCCTCCAGAGTCTATTGAGTTAGGAAAGAGTCTCTCATTTGTTCTTTCTTGTCGTGCGACTTGTTCCTCAATTACTGATTGAATTTCTATTCTGTCCTTTCGCGGATGGTGAGGACACGCGCTTCTTCGTCCGCTGACCAGCAGCCCGAGCCCCAGGCAGCTGCCGTGAGGGACCGAGGCCAAGGCCGTATCAGAGGCCGTGGTAGGGGTAGAGCTCAGCCCCAGGCAGCTACCCGAGAGGTGGAGCCTCATATTGAGATTGACGAGGAGGTTCCGGTTCCAGCAGCTCCAGTGGGCCCAGCTCAGGTCCCAGGAGAGGCTTTATTTACCCTGGATCTCCGGGATGCCTTGGTCAGAATAGCGGGATTCATGGACAGCATTGCCAGAGCGGGTCTATTATCA
The DNA here is from genome assembly GCA_032618575.1 of Nicotiana noctiflora. Classification (NCBI taxonomy): domain Eukaryota; kingdom Viridiplantae; phylum Streptophyta; class Magnoliopsida; order Solanales; family Solanaceae; genus Nicotiana; species Nicotiana noctiflora. The sequence continues at coordinate 177,485 of JASVEL010011837.1, forward strand.
GTTGCACCAGCCACTTCTCAGGCTGGAGGAGGGGCCCAAGACTCCTATTGCTCATACTCCGGAGCCAGTAGCTCCTCAGCCTCAGGCACCGGTAATCCAGCCAGCTGTGGCCACTCAGTCAGGTACCACAGGTCATGCCGGTGATGGAGCGGCCATGACTTCTGATTCGTTATGGAGGCTTGATCGGTTCTCCAAGCTATTTACCACTACATTCAGTGGAGCCGCATCAGAGGATCCTCAGGACTTCTTATTCAGTTGCCATGAGATTCTCAAGACTATGGGGATCGTGGAGACAAACGGAGTTGACTTCTGTACCTTCAGACTTGCAGGATCCGCCAAGACTTGGTGGAGAGATTATTGCCTGACTCGACCAGCAGGGTCCCCAGCTTTATCATGGGACCGGTTTGCGGAACTATTTATGGAGAAGTTTCTCCCTGCTACTCAGCGGGATGTACTTCGGAGGCAGTTTGAGCGCCTCCGTCAGGGCACTATGACGGTTACATAGTATGAGACGAGATTTGTCGATTTGGCTCGTCATGCAGTGGTGATACTTCCCACGGAGCGGGAGAGGGTCCGCAGATTTATAGATGGGCTTAATCGGCCGATTAGACTCCAGATGGCTATGGGCGTGGGGAGTGACATATCATTTCAGGAGGCAGCCAATGCAGCACGCAGAGTTGAGATGGCTCTTGCTAGAGGAGGCGGTTATTCTTCAGATAAGAGGCCTCGTCATTCAGGCAGGTTTGGTGGTTCTTCCTCTGGTAGCAGAGAATCCTTTGATAGAGGCCAGTCCTCCAGGCCTTTTCATTCCGCCCTTCAGGCCTCACAGGGTGGATCAGGTGATCGTGGTTTTCGGGGGAATTATTCAGACCGGTCTCCTATTAATGCTCAGCCTCTTCAGAGTGTTCGTGGAGGCCATTCAGGTCGTCAGGGCTAGCAGCCCTATCAGTCTAAGAGTTGCTATGGTTGTGGTGACCCGGGTCATTTTATCAGGTACTGCCCTCGAGCAACGGGCAACTCTCAGCAGCGGGGTCCTCGTCCTATGATTCAGGCCCCAGCTGACCCTCAGCCTGCCCAGCCAGCGAGAGGCGGGGGTAGAGATTATAGAGGTGGAGGTCGAGACCGTAGAGGTGGAGACCGTCCAGCCAGAGGTAGAGGTCAGCCAGTTGATGGTCGTCCTAGAGACACAGCTCAGAGGGGAGGTGCAGATCCCCGATTCTATGCTTTACTAGCCAGGCCAGAGGCAGAGGCATCAGATGCTGTGATTACAGGTACTATTCTTGTGTGTGGCAGAGGTGCTTCGGTATTATTTGACCCTGGATCTACATATTCCTATGTGTCTTCCTACTTCGCACCGTATTTGGCTCTGTGCCCAGCTATGCTCTAGATATTCCAGTTTATGTGGCTACACCAGTGGGTGACTCCATTGTAGTCGATCGGGTGCACCGTTCGTGCGTAGTTATATTTGGGGGTCTTGAGACCCGTGTTGATCTGTTGCTTTTGGATATGGTAGATTTTGATGTCATATTGGGGATGGACTGGTTGTCCCCATACCATGCTATTCTTGATTGCCATGCTAAGACGGTGACCTTAGCCTTGCCAGAATCACCCCGACTAGAGTGGAAAGGTACCTCAAGCCACTCCGTTCGCACTGTTATTTCCTATGTTAAGGCTCGACGTATGGTCGAGAAGGGGTGTCTAGCTTATTTGGCTAATGTTCGTGATTCCAGCGCAGAAGTTCCTTCCATTGAGTCGGTCCCTATTGCACGGGAGTTTCCGGAGGTTTTTCCTTCAGACCTGCCGGGCATGCCACCCGACAGGGATATTGATTTCTGTATTGATTTGGCACCGGGCACTCGGCCCATCTCTATTCCACCCTATCGTATGGCCCCGCCGGAGTTAAAAGAGTTGAAAGATCAGTTGCAGGACCTTCTTGAGAAGGGCTTTATCAGGCCCAGTGTTTCCCCCTGGGGAGCACCTGTATTATTTGTAAAGAAGAAGGATGGCTCGATGCGGATGTGTATTGATTACCGGCGGTTAAACAAGGTGACTATCAAAAATAAATATCCACTGCCGAGGATTGATGATTTGTTTGACCAGCTCCAGGGAGCGAGGGTATTCTCTAAGATAGACTTGAGATCAGGCTACCATCAGCTGAAGATTAGGGCGGCTGACATTCCTAAGACAGCCTTTCGCTCTAGATTTGGGCATTACGAGTTCTTGGTCATGTCCTTCGGGTTGACCAATGCCCCAGCAGCATTCATGGAGTTGATGAATCGGGTATTCAGGCCTTACTTAGATCCGTTCGTGATAGTCTTCATAGATGACATCCTGGTGTATTCCCGCAGCCAGGAAGAGCACGAGCAGCACCTCAAAGTGGTTCTTCAGACTCTGAAAGATAACCAGCTATATGCCAAATTTTCTAAATGTGAGTTCTGGCTGAGTTCGGTAGCATTTCTGGGTCACATTGTATCAGTGGAAGGTATTCAGGTAGACCCAAAGAAGATTGAGGCAGTCCAGAATTGGCCTCGACCAGCTTCAGTGACTGAGATCCGAAGTTTCTTGGGATTAGCAGGTTACTACCGTCGTTTTGTAGAGGGTTTTCTTCTATTGCAGCCCGATGACCAAGTTGACCCAGAAGGGTGCCCGGTTCCAATGGTCAGAGGAGTGTGAGGCGAGCTTTCAGAAGCTCAAGACGGCCTTGACCACCGCACCGGTGTTGGTACTACCTACAGGTACAGGGCCTTATACAGTTTATTGTGACGCATCTCGTACAGGGCTTGGAGCGGTATTGATGCAGGATGGTAAGGTTATCGCTTATGCTTCGAGGCAGTTGAAAATACATGAGAATAATTATCTAGTTCATGATCTTGAGTTGGCAGCGGTGGTTCATGCCTTAAAGATCCGGAGGCATTATCTATATGGTGTGACATGTGAGGTGTACATTGATCAAAAAAGCCTACAGTACTTGTTCAAGCAAAAGGAGTTGAATCTACGACAGCGGAGATGGTTAGAGTTGCTAAAAGACTACGATGTTACTATATTATATCACCCAGGTAAGGCCAATGTGGTGGCCGATGCATTGAGTAGAAAGTATGCCGGCATGGGTAGTCTTGCATATATTCCGGTCAATCAGAGACCATTAGCTCTAGATGTCCAGGCCTTAGCCAACCGGTTCGTGAGATTAGACATTTCTGAGCCTAGCAGAGTGTTAGCCCGCACGGTCGCTCGTTCTTCTTTATTAGAGCGTATCCGTGAGAGGCAATTTGATGATCCTCATTTGCGTGAGTTGAGAGATACGATACAGCGGGGAGGTGCCACACGGGTAAATCTAGATGATGATGGGGTATTGAAATTGCGGGGTCGAGTTTGTGTGCCCAATGTCGAGGGAATTCGAGAGTTGATCTTAGCGAGAGGCCCACGGTTCGCGGTATTCTATTCACCCGGGCACCGCGAAGATGTACCGGGACTTACGGCAACACTATTGGTGGCAGGGAGAATGAAGAAAGATATCGTTGCGTATGTCGCTCGGTGTCTAAATTGTCGACAGGTGAAATATGAGCACCAGAGACCTGGTGGTGTATTCCGAAGGATTGAAATTCCCGAGTGGAAATGGGAGCGGATCACTATGGACTTCGTTCTTGGACTTCCTTTGACTCGGAGGAAATTTGATGCTATTTGGGTCATTGTTGATAGGTTGACCAAGTCGGCACACTTTATTCCAGTATGTGTCTCCTACTCGTCGGAGAGGTTAGCGGAGGTTTACATTAGGGAGATTGTTCGTCTCCATGGGGTGCCGGTATCTATTATCTCTGATCGGGGAACGCAGTTTACCTCGCGGTTCTGGAGAGCGGTCCAGCGGGAGTTAGGCACCCAGGTTCAGTTGAGTACAGCATTTCATCCTCAGACGGATGGCCAGTCCGAGAGGACTATTCAGATTCTTGAGGACATGCTTCGAGCCCGTGTTATTGATTTTGGAGGCTCTTGGGACCAGTTTCTACCATTAGCAGAGTTCGCCTACAATAACAGTTACCAATCTAGCATCCAGATGGCTCCGTATGAGGCGTTGTATGGTAGGCGATGTCGATCACCGGTTGGATGGTTTGAACCGGAAGAGGCTCGGTTGTTAGGTACAGACTTAGTTCAGGAGGCCTTGGATAAGGTCAAGACAATTCAGGAGAGATTGCATTCAGCTCAGTCCAGGCAGAAGACTTATGCGGATCGTAAAGTTCGAGATGTGGATTTCATGGTTGGTGAACGAGTATTGCTCCGAGTGTCGCCTATGAAGGGCGTGATGAGGTTTGGGAAGAAGGGCAAGCTCAGCCCTAGGTATATTGGTCCATTTGAGATTCTAGACAGAGTGGGAGGGGTGGCTTACAGATTAGCTTTGCCGCCTAGCTTATCAGCCGTGCATCCGGTTTTTCATGTATCTATGCTTCGGAGATACCACGGCGATCCCACACATGTGTTAGACTTCAAGTACTGTCCAATTGGACAATGATCTATCTTACGAGGAGGAGCGGTACCCATCCTAGACCGGCAGGTTCGACAGTTGAGGTCGAAGAGTTATCCTTCTGTGCGTGTTCAGTGGAGAGGTCAGCCTCCTGAGGCATCGACCTGGGAGTCCGAGTCTGATATGCGGAGCCGCTACCCACACTTGTTTCCTGACTCAGGTACTTCTTTCTTTTGTCCGTTCGAGAACGAAAGGTTGTTTTAGAGATGGAGATTGTGACGACCCAAAGGGTCATCACTTATTTAATTAATCATTTCGAGCTTCTGAGGCCTTGAAAACCTCATTCTATGTTGCCTCGATTTGCGTGCACGATCCGAGCATGTAGCGGAAAGATTTTGTGATAGAAAATATGAATTCTATGAGAAATTTGGATAAAAATGATATTAATATTGATATGGTTGACTTCGGTCAACATTTTTGGTAAACGGATCCGGACCGAGATTGGATGGTCCCGAGAGGTCCGTAGAAAAATATGGGACTTGGACATGCGTCCGGAGTCGAATTCCGAGGCCTAGAGCCCAAGTTATGAATTTTTATGTGAAATTGTTTTTGATGTAATTATTAAAGGAAATAAATTAATTGACCTTGGTATCGGGCTCGTATATTGGTTCCGACGCCCGGTACAAGTCTTAAATATTATATATGTGATTTCTGTAAAGTTTGGTGACATTCGGATGTCGTTTGAGATGTTTTGGACCTTGAGTTCCAAGTTAACAAGTTTTGAAAATCAAAAGTATGAAAATCATGAGTTTGAGGCTTGATTTGATTAAAACGAAGTGATATTGGCGATGTGATCGCATGAACAAGTCCATAATGTGTTTTTGAGGTTATGTACATGTTTGGTTTGGAGCCCGGGAGGCTCGGGTAAAGATTTGATAGGCCGTTGGATGAAATTCTGAAAAGGCAAGGCAAGGCTCGCAAATGCGAACAATTCATCGCAAATGCGAAGCCCCCTTTGGCCCAGCCTTGTTCGCAAATGCGAACAATTGTTCGCATTTGCGAAGGTCCCCAGTGCCTGCCTATGTTCGCAAATGCGAACAAAAGTTCGCAAATGCGAACATTCCCCATACTGCCTTGGTTCGCAAATGCGAACCATTGTTCGCAAATGCGAACACTGCCTTATAAGACATGTGTTCGCAAATGCGAACATTAGTTCGCAAATGCGAACATCCCTTTGTCTGCCAGTGTTCGCAAATGCGAACAAATGTTCGCAAATGCGAACTTCCCAGCCTTAGCTTATTTTTCAAACTCCAGAAATTGGTCGGGGTTCGCAATTGCGAACCCATGTTCGCAAATGCGAACACAGAGACCTGAAAAACACGAATTTCAGTCATTTCTTCACATTTTACAAAACCAAAACACCCATTTACGATTCTTCAAGGATTTCTTCTTCATCAAAACGATTGTAAGTCACTTTTTACTTAATTCTTTCAATTCCTAACATCATTAAACATGTTTTTCATAAGAAATCAATGATTTTCATGGTAGAATTCTTGTTTTTGTTAGAAAATAGGGTTTTTCATAAATTGGGGAATTGGACCTCGAATTGAGGTCCGATTTTGAAACAAATCATATACATGAACTCGTGGGGGGATGGGTAACCGGATTTTGGTCCTAACCCCGAGTTCCGACCATGTGGGCCCGGGGTTGAAATTTACTATTCCGGGCGCAGAATGTTGTAAAAGTTGTATTTGGTCTTAAGAATTAGTTTGTTGAGTAGAATTGATGATATTAAATCAATTGTGTATAGATACGGTTGGATTGGAGCCAAATTGAAAGAAAAGACATTTCCACGGAGTGAATTGTTCATAAGCATTCGAGGTAAGTGTTTGTTCTATCCTAGCTTGAGGGAATAGGATTATGTGTTATGTGTTATGTGATCGATTGCGGTGTATGGGCTGTGGTGACGAGCATCCATACACCGGCATCTAGTATGACCGTGAGTCGTTGGAAAATGATTATTTTGAGATATATTACGGATGAATTGTTATTGTTCTCCCTTGTTGGGACTTGTTGTGAAGATAATTATTGATTGCCCTTGATGGGACGGTTTATGAATTACTTGTTTCTTTCTTTGCCCTTAACTGTGATTGTTATTTGGGTGAGGAGGAGTGATAAAGCACGAAGGGTGATGCCGTGCCATGTTTATTTATTTATGCACGAAGGTTAATGCCGTGCCATGTTTATTTATTGATTATGCACGAAGGATCATGCCGTGCCCCTGTTATTTAACCATGTACGAAGGATCATGTTGTACTATGGATGTGAGGATGAGAGTAAAAGTACGAAGGGTGATGCCGTGTACTTTATTTGTTTATTTGGTGAGGATAAGAGTAAAAGCACGAAGGGTGATGCCGTGTACTTTATTTGTTTATTTGGTGAGGATGAGAGTAAAAGCACGAAGGGTGATGCCGTGCAACTGCTTGCTATTTCTTGAAGTGATATTACTTGTGTTTACATTATACTTTGTTTTTCCTTGTGAAATTATTAACTGTGGTTAATTGTTGAATTCTTTAAGATATTCCTTATTGTGTTAATACTTGATTATTTCTTGTTATTTTGTGGTACACATATATATATTGAATTGCACAGGTTTATGTGGGTGTCTGGTCCTAGGCTTGTCACTACTTCGCCGGGATAGGCCAGGCACTTACCAGCACATGGGGTCGGTTGTGCTGATACTACACTTCTGTGCATTTTTGCACAGGTCCAGGTTACGATCAAGAGTAGCAGCAGTAAATCGATTGTGTGGGAGTTGATCACATTTGAGACCGAGGTAGCTTGCAAACGTCCGTAGGCCCGGCGTCTCTCTCTTTATTTATGTTACTAGCTGTAGTCTCTTTATTCCGAGACAAACAGAATTATGTTATATTTCTTTCAAACTCTTATGTGTAGTATTCAGCAGTAGTTCGTGAGTTGGTGACTCCACGTCTTGGGTAGAGGATTTCGGTATGATTTTCATCTTGTAATTAGTTATTTCTATTTCGATAAAGTATTCCGCATTTATTTAATTAAAATTGTGTTAAAAACAGGATAGTATGAATACGGTGGCTTGCCTAGCTACCACGAGTAGGCGCCATCACGATCCCGATGTGCTGGGAAAAAATCCGGGTCGTGACATTTGGTTCCAAGAGTTGTATTCCTTCACTCATCAAGATATTTTGAATTTTTTGATAATCCTTTCTTTTTCTTACCCACACAAAACCCCCATCTTATGTCAAAAAGACCTCCCGACAATTATTTAATAAGTGTCAAGACGGGAAGACGAGAGCTCAGGGTAACACTCTGATCCTCGAATGAAAAGGATCACGAGTTGAAAGAATTCCCAACAGAGAGAATCTTATCAGCAGCACTTCAAACCCCAACTGGAAAATAAAATGAGAGAGTCTTATTAGTGAAAACCTTTATAGGCACTGTAAGGCGAAGTAAGCTAAGATGAATTAAAATGAGATAGTCTTAGGGTGAAAACCTTCACAGGCACCTTAAGGTGACGGGAGCTGAGAGAAATGAGAGAGTCTCATTAGTGAAAACCCCTCGAAGGGCGCTCTGAGTCGATAAGACGAGTTTTGGCGGAAAGGATCCATATTGGCAAAGAATTGCACATCTGTTTACGGCAAATGAGGCCATCGAAAAGTTTGATTGATGCAAATAGACTGGGTTGATTAATCCGGAATGCATGACATGATAGTTGGGAAAAGTCATACCATATAGATAAGTTCTTTTCTTTTCTTTTCTGAGCATATTGTTCAGAAATATTTTCTTTTTTTCTATCTTTTCATCTCTTTGTCTAAAAGACATTTCCAGAAATTTGTTTTCTTTATATTTAAAAGAAAGGTTTTTCAGTGTCTACTACCAGTCACCGAGATAGTACAATGAAAAATATGGAGAAAAGCTGGGAAGTAATGGTTGAGGAACTTATAGATCAAGTTCCAAGAAGACCCCCAACAGGACTCTGATGGATTACCGACCAAGTTCTAAGATGGTCAGACCATGCAGAAAAAGGAAGGAGAAAGGGAAAATCCATCCACGGCAAAATGATCCCAGTATCTGCATCTAATAACGTCTTGGCCCCTACAGTATTGAAGGAAAGAGTAACTTGTGAAGAGAGTGGTTTGGAAGACTCCCCCAAAGTGTTTTGAAGCAAGAAAGAGGCAAACGGATGAATGGAAAGTCCATTCCCAACAGGGAAATCATCACTAGCAAGTAAAATTATCCTCAACCAGCTGGGAGGCACATAGCAAGAAAGATAGAAGAAAAAGAAAAATAAACAGTCCCCGTCAGGAGTATCGAGATTACTCGCCATGTTTTTAAAATTAACGAAATTTTCTTTGGTCTTATAGGAAAATAAAGGTTCGAGATTGCAGGGAGATACGCCCCAAGGAATGTCACACAAACTGGGGCAGAAAATTTTCTGTCATTGTCAAAAAAATTTCTCGATTTAATGAGGAAACAAGCAAATACATTTTTGTATCTTAGAAGTTAGGCGCCAACCTATATAATAAGGGAATACGTTTTCATGTCTTAGAAATTAGGCGCCCACCTGTATAACAAGGGAATACATTTTCATGTCTTAGCAATTAGGCGCCCACCTATATAACGAGGGAATACATTTTCATAGCTTAGAAATTAGGCGCCCACCTGTATAACGAGGGAATACATTTTCATGTCTTATAAATTAGGCGCCCACTTGTATAACAAGGGAATACATTTTCATGTCTTAGCAATTAGGCGCCCACCTGTATAACGAGGGAATACATTTTCATGTCTTAGCAATTAGGCGCCCACCTATATAATGAGGGAATACATTTTCATGTCTTAGCAATTAGGCACCCACCTGTATAACAAGGGAATACATTTTCATATCTTAGAAATTAGGCGCCCACTTGTATAACGAGGGAATATTTTTCATATCTTAGCAAATAGGCGCCCACCTGTATAACAAGGGAATACATCTTCATGTCTTAAAAAATAGGCGCCCACCTGTATAACCAGGGAATACTTTTCATGTCTTAGCAATTAGGCGCCCACCTGTATAACAAGGGAATAATTTTCATGTCTTAGAATTAGGCACCCACCTGTATAACAATGGAATACATTTTTCACATCTTAGAAATTAGGCGCCCACCTGTATAACAAGGGAATACAATTTTTGTATCTTAGCTTTAGGCGCCCACCTGTATAACAAGGGCATATAATTTTCTGATCTTAGCAATTAGGCGCCCACCTGTATAACGCGGGAATACATTTTCATGTCTTAGCATTAGGCGCCCACCTGTATAACAAGGGTATCATGACCCCAATCCTAGTCGTGATGGCACCCAACACAACTGCTAGGCAAGCCCGACCATTTACCCTCTCATCCCGAGCATGAAACTCAAACCAATTACCTGGATATTATTATCAACAATAAAGCTAAACTAAATAACCACCCAAAAATCTAGGGTCACGAGTCTAGAGCCTCTAAACATGATCGGATAACAATATCTAAACCAAATACTCAAGTATGTATAATATATATACCAAGGAAAACTGGAATAAGAAGAGAAGCCAGGTCCTACGAACGCCAGCAGCTACCTCAACAACTCGGATAAATACTGATAAAAGCTGGAGTGCTCGTCTATCCCTCCTGTGTACCTAACTCTGCACACAAAGGTGCAGGGAGTAGGGGTGAGTACTAAGTACTCAGTGAGTAATAAATATATACAAGTGGCTGAAAGTAAGAAATCCACATAATACCACATAATGAAGCTAAACTACAGTCTGATTCCTCCTACGAACTAGCAACAACAATAGTACATTACCACTATCATAGATAATTCACAGCAAAAGATGCAATGCAAAGCACATAACCACTACGGCATGTAGCTCGATCCATTTAACTTCGACGGCACTCACTGGGGGTGTGTACAGACTCCGGAGGGGCTCCTACAGCCCAAGCGCAATACCGTTGCAGCGTGCAGCCCGATTCTCATATCATCCACTGCGGTGTGCAGCCCGGTCCTCATATCAACCGCTGCGGTGTGCAGCCCGATCCATCCTCATTCCACAACATGCATATGAGTCACATAATAGCTCAACTTATTTATTTCTATGTTCCAATTCATTTAATTATGAAAATACTTTAATGCTTATTTAATTTTCCAAAACAGTTGACTTAGCATTTTAATACGGAGCTTTCAATCCAGGACTGGGATCAGTGATTAAGCAATTAGAGGTATCACATATATAATTATCCCCTAGGGATACTACAGGTCGGCACAAGGCCCCAAACATGGCTTACAGCCCACAAAATATATCTAACACAATGTGCGTTTCAACCACTAATATCATATTATACTCATTCGGGATGGACTAAGTCTCAATCCCCAATCACAATCAATCTCGCACCTGCCACGGGGTGCAAGCCACGCCCTACTAGCATCACAATGTGCTAAGCCGGGGTTTCGAAACCTCTACTACCATATATACAAACTACTCACCTCTAGCCTGTCGAAGACACGCCTGCGATGCCTTTTCCTTTTGAATTTTCCGCCTCTTGCATAGAATCTAGACGAACCACAAAAATTATATCAAATATGGGTCAAAGAAACATAACCCAATTCAATTTATACGAAATACGCGATAATACACCAAGTAGGTAAAACCCGAGCTCCAGACCCACTTCTCAAAAAAATTCTGAAAATTATACCGACGGATTCCTCGTCTCGCCATGAGTCCGTGCATATAAAATTTATCGAAATCGAAGTTCTAATGGCCTTTCAAAACCCAAAAATTCGTTTTCATGATTTAGGCCCTAATTCTTCACAAATTCTACCCAATTTCAGGAATTTTGGTGTTGATTCTAGCATAAAATCATGTTTTTGAGTCAAGAAACTTACCTCCAACGATTACCCATTGATTTCTCTCTTAAATATAGCCTCAGAAGTTTCTTCCCGTTCAAAAATTGGAAGAAAACTCGACCTGCTCATTATAGGTATACTGTTCACGCGTTTTACTGCTCCCAATGGATTCCTTGTGAAATTCTTATGAACTTAGGCTTTTGAATCACTCAGTTGGACCTTATAATGAAGGAGATATGTAGGTTTTAAGATTTGCAAATAGTGCAGGTTTTTAATACGCCGTCAGGGGCAGTTTCGTCATTAACCTGAAAATCTGAGCAACTTTAGTAAAATGGCCATAAATTCCTCATACAATGTCCAAATTCGATGATTCATTTTGCTACGGGTCCGTAATTACGATACATATCTAATTCTTCATTCAAAACAGTAATCGAAGCTCATGTGTTCTATACGATATCATTTATGCTTGAAGAAACGATGTCGAAGACTAAGAAAAACGAGCATAACGCAACCCAAACCTATCTGAAACTCACCCGAGCTCGTCGGGACTACATACGAACATACTAACATGCCACATATGATCATGCAAACTTAGTTTCACTCTCAAAACACCAAAACTAACATCAAAACACCAAATTTACATCGTATTCATGCCTAAGTTCTTCTAAAACTTCCAAAACTTTCATTTGATCTAAAACCCGACCTAAACACCTCTGAATGACTTGAAACTTTGCACAAATATCCAAAATCACCTAATGGAGCTACTGCAACTCTAAAAATTCCATTCCGACCCTCGAATGAAAATCTCACCTACCATCCGGAATTCGCCAAAATTCAACCTTAGCCAATTCAAGCCTAAAACTACACCGGACCTCCGAATGCGATTCCGATTGCTCTCTTAAGTCATACACGATCCCCCGAAACTAGTCGAATTATCAGAATTCAATTCCAAGCTGTCTAACTCATCGGTCAACCTTCAGTTGACCTTTCCAACCTATTCTTCTCATAAAGAAGTTTATGGCCTCATTTTTATCTAAATTTCTTCCGATTTGCTTCTAACTTTCCGAACAAATATAAATTAGCATACTGAAGTGTTAAATAAAGAAAACGAGGTGATAACTCCCGTGACGACGGGTCGGGTCGTTACATTCTCCCCAACTTAAATAAACGTTCGTCCTCGAGCGTACCCAGAGTTGTACTAGGAGCAATCCAATAGTTGAATGACCTTACCAAGCACATATGTAGGGTGGTACCACGTCACCCTATCTATCATAATTACGATAACACAATATAGATGAACTTCCATAGTCTATCTGAACCATAGACCACATTGCACTTTCCGAAATCATATACCAAATCCGAATCCCCCGTCTATACTCAGAATACACCCGAACCAACTGTAATAGCCCATACTCGCCACTCCGGGTGAGATATTATAGTGTACCAAACAACCGAATCACTTGAGGTGATGCCCTCTAATCACAATAATTTCCCGCGATAACCAAATACTAACTGAAAACCCTTTTTCATTAGCTAAAGTCTTATTCCAACACCTTCGTATATTGCCAACGGCAACCGAACACGCGATATATCGAATCCATCTCTCAGGTCAACCATTCATGAATCCATTTCCCTTCTAACTAATATCACAATAAATTTCGGAGCCAAACCTCGATATCACCTTTCTAACTAGCTGAAACCACATATGCCCGCACTCATTAATGGCTCCAACGATCATTTTGATTATAACACCCCGCACTGGTGATATGACACCTCAACACCAGCCTAAGCCACGACGAGCACAACACGGCTCCAATAAGAAACGCTCGGTCATACTCAAATCATGACAACTACCTCAACAAAAGAACTGTAATTCAAATTCCTCAATACCATCACAACACATAACTGAGATCTCGTCTCACATCATAGAATTAGAGTACTTGAATCCTCCTCGAAAGGTCATAACTTCACGTGGCCTTGCCACGACTCATGATTCCATCCAAACACTATTACTCCCGAAGCACCTCAAGTCACCATGCTCAAAACAGTCAGCCACGCACAGATTTAGGTCTGAACTCAAGAAATCAGTCTCACCCACGGTGAAACAATTAATATATGCCATCAAATCTTGTAAGGACACAACCGATGCGCCATTCGTCGAGCGACACCCAACACTGACTTCCCTTAGAGACTAGGAAATATAGTACACAAGGTAACATATGGAAAAACTATTCTCCAATTCACACGGTTGCAGCGTGCAACCTGCTCAAAATGACATACCCGTGGCGGCGTGCCACCCGATCCAGATACCATACCTATGGCGGCGTGCCACCCGATCCAAATAACCCATGACGGCGCGCCACCCGATCCACGCAAAACTCTCGCAAAAAGAAATGCACACCGAGTCAAATTGCTTATTACAATAAACATATATATAGCCTCAAGCTCGGCCACAAGAAACGCATCCTACAAAGTTCCCCAATACCGAAACTGAATCAATAGTAGAAACCTCTGCACTGATATCCGCCACGAAGGCCTAATTGACAAAGCAATACCTACCAGCCGCCCGCTGGTCCTAGGTACAACTACCCTGCTGGAGCATACTCTGATGCACTATGCTAAGCAATTTGTGCCATTTCCGACATAGTCCATATCACATTAGTCTAGACGACCTAACTTATGACAACCAGTCTGCAATCAAGTCTCAAAACCCAAATTCAACATATCAAGCTAAGAGAGAGCCACTAGGGCTTCCAATTTCCAGTAATCGCTAAACGGTGCCGATACACACAATATACAACCACTGCATAGACGGATTAACTGCATATAACACCTGAATCACTATGCCTGATTCCACACTCCACTGTGCAAATACATAACACACATCAAGCATCTATTCATACCACGAAAGTCATTCAGAATTTTTCCTATGCCATCAGCAATTCAATCATCACCATCGATCCAACAAGAGAATACCACCATACCACTAGATATTATCATTTTACAACATTGTCCCTTTTTAACCATACACCTTGCCAAATCACTAGAATAGTAGTATCATTTTTTTCCTTAATCACCAGAAAGATCGATTCTTAAATTACCTGCAGCTGCCCGCGCTGCTCATTAATTTTTTTAATGACTTCCCATATATTATAAAATGATCTCAAAACCTTGAACATGCCATTATCAACTTTCCATAACACATTGCATATACCATACCACACTAAGATAACATGGAAACTTCTATCCCTTTTCTGCGCCGCAAACATCGACGCACGCAACTAGTCAAGGACTTCCATGATTCCATATAGATGAATACTCATTACACGTTCCCAGCTTCGCATACCAACAGGAAATACACTCATTTTCAAACCACGGTAGAACACATCACAAACTCCTTCTTCCCATTCATTGCATAAGTTTAACTGTCAAGATTGAGTCCTTCTACCCACATCGAGTTACACAATTGCCGGCACTCATTAGCTTTGTTGCACAACGTCTACAAGACTCATTACTTCGAACACATACCAGGAATTAATCGTATCCTTATCGTGCCGTTTAAGTTTATTAACAAGTTATTCCATTTACTCAATTTCCTTTCTGCTCTTTAACTTAGTATTAGCCTTTACTGTAGCACTACAATATCTCAACTCATGTTACCATACGAGACTCATACACAAAACTACACGGTCTAAGGCTCACACGCCGTTGAATACTCTCTCAATGTTTCCCAGAAGTACCACATTCTACAATACTTTATTTTGAAGAACTTCTTGTGATTTTGAATATCATATCATTACTCTCCAATATAGATACATAGAATATCATCATTCACATATCATTACACAAGTCTTGATCCCTTCTAACGAAACCACCATCTTTAGCCACATACAAAATCTTAAGACACCTTACCGTTACAAGCAAAATCTTGAACACCGCAGGACTATTCTCGGGCATCATTCACCCTTATTCAATTATCATTCAGCTGTCCTGTTGAACAGAACCACTTGTGCCTTGTTAGAACTCTAACACCAGCAGAACATGATTACATACAGATGCACTTAGCTATCTTTCTTTTCTATACTCCGAACATTCTTTACCAACAGCTGTTCAAATCATCCTAGGATTTGTTTTTCACATCTACGAAGCACCATAACCTTTATCAAAATTTTCCCAACATACTTAGAGAAAGAACCAACATAGCACACAACAGCGTAATCAGTTAATCAATAACAACCTCCCCAACTTGGCTCGGAGCCATACATCACAACACTTTTAGCCACCTATGTCATTCTTACTCAAATGATTCCACAATGTTATCGTGAGATTAAACTCAAGTCCTTTACAAGCTTGACAAAGACTTGAATCATCAGAGACCCTTCTACAATTCTTGCGTTTATACATACATCACAGTTAAGCCTACTCTCTTTAGGTGACAGAAATCTTTTTTAAGTCCCAATTTTTTCAAAATTTTGACAGAGTTTCCTCTGTAAATTGGCCTATCTACCTGTCAGAGAATCAGCAAACCATTCTAACAATACATCCACAACTCAACAAGACATCAAAACGTATTCGAACAACATTAAATCTCAATAATATACGAATCATATTATAACAATTTATACCTGAACCTGCGCTACACCTGCTCGCATCATAACACATATTAAATACCCTTCAATTACACATCCGAATCCACCCACCTACTTTGCATCAATCCAGTATTTCAGTACAACACCTTCCACCAGGATATACATAGCATAATCACTTTAGTCTTCCTAAGTTTAAACTCGTTTTACTACACGTAAGGCACTTTACCTTCCAACTAAGAGATATGATAAATATTCAGCACGCCCATAGCTCGGGGCTACACAACAGATTACAATAAAGATCTAAGACCTAACAGCCCGTACATTATTAAGCTGCCATTTCCACAGTTAGGAACAATACCAATCACACGAAATTTCATAATACCAGTTTGTAAAATCAGAACTTTGGTGCTCATGTCATAGACAAAGATCTGGCCTCAAGTCCTCCCGGCTGGCCCAAAATGAACTCGTAGAGATTATATCTCGCCCCTCGACCAAGGAAATCACAAGCCATCAAGGCAATCATATTACTGAGCGCTCGATTATATCTCAAGCCATCAAGGAATTTCAAAGATTATATCTCAAGCTGAATCAAGTACGCAGGATAAGAATTCCAAGAAATGTGAAGTGTTTCCTAAAGGTTTGCAGCCTCCCGAGGATAAGTACAAGCGTCCCCGTACCGATCCACAAGACTCTACCAACCGGCTCAAGACTCTACCAACCGGCTCAAGACTCATGAGGCCTAGTAACCTAGGCTCTGATACCAACTTATCAGGACCCCAATCCCGGTTGTGATGGCGCCCAACACAACTGCTACGCAAGCCCGACCATTTACCCTCTCATCCGGAGCATGAAACTCAAACCAATTACCTGGATATTATTATCAACAATAAAGCTAAACTGAATAACCACCCAAAGATCTAGGGTCACGAGTCTAGAGACTCTAAACATGATCGGATAATATTATCTAAACCAAATACTCAAGTATGAATAATATATATACAAAGGAAAACTGGAATAAGAAGAGAAGTCAGGTCCTGCGAACGCCATCAACTACCTCAGCAACTCGGATAAACACTGATAAAAGTTGGAGTGCTCGTCTATTCCTCCTGTGTACCTGAATCTGCACACAAAGGTGCAGGGAGTAGGGGTGAGTACTAAGTACTCAGTGAGTAATAAATATATATACTAGTAGCTGAAAGTAAGAAATCCAATGAATACCACAAAATGAAGCTAAACTACAGTCCGATTCCTCCTACGAACTTGCAACAACAATAGTACATTACCACTATCACAGATAATTCACAGAAAAAGATGTAATGCAAAGCACATAACCGCTACGACGTGTAGCCCGATCCATTTAACATCTACAGTGCTCACTGGGGGTGTGTACATGTAACGACCCGACCGGTCGTTTTAGAAAATTACGCCCCAATCCCCAATTTAACTGTTCCCCTAAGTTCATTTTTGCTATTGTGGTTTGCCGGGAGAGTCGGTTCTGAAATTTGGAGCATTTTGGGACACTTAGTCCCTAATTGAGAGCTTAAAAGCTAGAAAATGGTCCGTAGCCGGAACGGTGTTAAGACGATCTCGGAACGGAAATCCGATGGTTCCATTAGCTCCGTTGGGTGATTTCGGGGTTGGGAGCGCGTTCGGAATGTATTTTGGAGGTCTGTAGCTCAATTAGGCTTGAAATGCCGAAGGTTGAAATTTTGGCGAATCCGAACGATAGGTGAGATTTTGATCCGGGGGTCGGAATGGAATTCTGACATTTTCTGTAGCTTCGTTATGAGATTTTGGATATGTCCGCAAATTTTCAGGTCATTCGGACGTCGTTTGGTCGGGTTTTAGATCGAATGTGCAATTCGGAAAGTTTTAAGAAATTTAGGCTTGAATTTGATGTGAATTATGGGTTTTGATGTTGTTAGACGTGTTTTTATGATTTGAACAAGTTTGCATCGTGTTTTGGAGTATGTTGGTGGTTTTCGTTGGGGTCCCGGGAGCCTCGGGATGAATTCGAGGGTCCAAACGGACCAATTTGTGCTAAAAGGCACTGCTGTTTCTGCTGCAATTATTGCAGAACATTTTTGCTCTCCGCGATCGCGGCGATGGCCACGCGATCGCGTTAGGAGTGGTGGTGATATATCGCGATCGCGATGTCTGGGATGCGATCGCGTAAGGGAAAAGCCCGGAGCTTTGCGATCGCAAGGTGGGGTGTGCGATCGCGTAAGTCTGGAGGTTGAAGCATTGCGATCGTGTGAGGTTTTATGCGATCGCGTAGGGTATTTGGTCGGAGGCAGTGCGATCGCGGGAGGTAGTACGCGATCGCGTAGGGTAGTTTGGGGAGCCGGACGAGTTTGCTCTCCGCGATCGCGGAGATGGCCATGCGATCGCGTAGGGTCGCTGAGTTGTTCACTGCGATCGCGTCCAGGATCACGCGATCGCGTAGAGGAAAATTAGGCCGCCCATATTTTGTGCATCGCGATCGCAAGTCCAGTGCTGCGATCGCGTAGAGTAAAATGGCCTGGCAGAGACTTTAAGTCCAGAACATTTCAGTCGCGGCCTAACACACCAAAACCGCCATTGTTGAGCTCCAAGAGAGGATTTTGAAGGGGAAACGCTGGGATATCATCGGGAAATCATCGGGGATTCTACACTTGTGGAGGCCGACATTCGCGGCAAGAGAGTTGTTTCATAGCGGTTTTGTACCGGAGTCGAGGTAAGTGGCTTGTCTAACCTCGTGTGGGGGACTTTCACCTCTAGGATATTATTGTGATATTTTAAATGCCTTGTACGCGAGGTGACGGGCGTGTACATGCGCTGGTTGTTGAACACATACTTTACTCAAAATGTTCAATGAGCGATATTCCTGTTTTTAGCTGTTAAATTCGATATTCCTACCCGGTAGTAGTTAGAAAAGCATGATTTGATAGTATTTAACTGTCTAGTTGCCTAATTGTTTTACTTGAGTTTTCTTGGTAATCGCTGGCGCTGTTTATCGGCGAAGTTATTGTTAAGCATATTATACCTCATCTTTGTGTATTCCTTTTTACTTGTATTGTTGTGGACTACGAGTTCGATTCCCGAGATCCTGAGATTATTGAAATGTGGATTGCGGGTTTGATTCCCGAGATCCTGAGATTATTGAAATGTGGACTACGGGTTCGATTCCCGAGATCCCGAGATTATTGAAATGTGGACTACGGGTTCGATTCCCGAGATCCCGAGATTATTGAAATGTGGACTACGGGTTCGATTCCCGAGATCTTGAGATTATTGAAATGTGGACTACGGGTTTGATTCCCGAGATCCCGAGATTATTGAAATGTGGACTACGGGTTCGATTCCCGAGATCTTGAGATTATTGAAATGTGGACTACGGGTTCGATTCCCGGAGATCCTGAGTTATTGAGATATTATTGAGACATGGGCTGCGGGTTCGATTCCCGGAGACCCAGAGGTACTGAGAATGGGACTGTGGGTTCAATTCCCACGAGTCCTGGATTTGTTTTATTGAGTTGGTTATTTGTTGTTAGCTTAATTGTAGACAGTTGCAGTAATCATCTTATTGTTGTTATTTCGGAAATTATTATCATTTAAACTGTTTATTTTTGTTATCATCATTATATTGTTGTTTCTCAGTAGGGCCCTGACCTTCCTCGTCACTACTCCATCGAGGTTAGGCTTGGCACTTACTGAGTACCGCTGTGGTGTACTCATGCTACTCTTCTGCACACTTTTGTTGTGCAGATCCAGGTACATCAGAGCAGGCTCGTACTAGGTGATTCCGCAGCTTTCTGGGAGACTTCGAGGTATGATCCGCTACGTCCGCGGATCCGGAGGCTTCCCTTCTATTCTAGTAGTACTAGTTGACATTTTTCTTCATGTCGTTGTTAGATACTCTTTACACATAGAGCCACAGTTGTATTTCTCTTTTTGTCTGTGTTACCGTGGGGTTCCGGATCTTGGTAGTGTTTTATTCATTGTGTGATGGATGTATGTGCCCAGCGGCACGGATTACATATCTTTTATGCTATTTTCCGTTATTTCTTATTTAAGTATTTATAACTTGTATATTCCGCAACGTGTTAGGCTTACCTAGTTTCGTGGGGACTGGGTGCCATCACGACATGTTCATAATTGGTGAACTAGGGTCGTGACAAGTTGGTATCAGAGCTCTAGGTTCATAGGAGTCACGGGACACGGACCGGTTACTTAGAGTCTCGCTGATCGATACAGAGACGTCTGTATTTATCTACGAGGGGCTATGTAGCTGTTTAGGAAACTCTTCATTTCTTTTGGATTCCTTGTCGTGCGACATTCTTGGCATCAAAAATCTAAACTACTGCATTCTATTCTCTCACAGATGGTGAGGACACGAGCTACTCACGATGATCAGGTACCCGCGCCCCCTGTTGCTGCCGTCAGAGGCCGGGGCCGAGGTAGAGGACGAGGACGCGCCCGAGGTGCAGCCACAGCACCCGCGCGCGCTGCCGCTGAGGTGCCACAGGTAGACCAGGTTGGAGCGCAGGCACCTGGTACACCGACTACAGCTGCTACTACTCCAGCACTACGGGAGACCCTGGCCCAGTTCATGAGTATGTATACCACTTTAGCTCAGGCAGGACTGCTTCCTCTCGTCGCAGCTACATCTCAGGCCGGGGGAGGGGCCCAGACTCCCGCAGCCGTTACACCGGAGCAGCGTGTGCCGGTGGGACCAGGTTCTAGATGTTTTGGTTATGCCTCCTGCCGCCCGAGCACAGCCCGGAGGTGGACCAGCTGCCTCCGAGGACGAGCGGCGTAGATTGGAGAGGTTCAAGAAATATGACCCTCCGGTGTTTAGTGGTTTGGCTTCAGATGATGTATTGGGTTTTCTAGAGGAGTGTCATCGTATTCTTTGTACTATGGGAATTGTGGAGACCGGCGGGGTTTTCTTCACTGCTTTTTAGTTTCGTGGGGCCGCTTATGATTGATGGCGCACGTATGAGTTGGATAGTCTAGAGGAGTCTGCTTCATTGACTTGGACGCAGTTTTCAGACCTATTTTTGAGGGAGTTTGTTCCACAGAGCCTTAGGGATTCTTGGCGCTCGGAGTTTGAGCGGTTGCGACAGGGCTCCATGTCAGTATCGGAGTATGCTATCAGTTTCACCCGCCTAGCCAGGCATGCACCGGCTTTGGTAGCCACGGTTCGGGAGAGAGTGCGGAGATTTATTGAGGGCCTTGTTCCGCCTATCCGATCCAGCATGGCCAGAGAGCTTGAGACAGATATATCTTATCAGCAGGTGGTTAGCATTGCCAAGAGGATCGAGAGTATGCTCCCTAGAGAGCGGAGAGAGAGAGAGCCAAGAGGTCTCGTGAGTCGGGCCATTTCTCCGGTGCCCGCACTTCATCAGCTGGTCGTTTTGGCGGGGGTTATTCCGGCCGACCGGTTCATTCAGCATTGCCCGCAGCCGGTAGTACTCCGGGTCTTCCAGCACCTCAGGAGCCTTATTATGCTCCCCCGGTTTCCGGTGCACCTCCTGCGCGGGGTCCTTCCGGGGGTCAGACTAGTGGGGGTGAGGCCGGTCAGTCACAACCACCGCGTCCTCCTAGAGCTTGTTTTGAGTGCGGGGATACTCGCCACCGGGTTAGGGAGTGCCCCAGGCGCGGGAGAGGAGCCCCTCGTCAGTCATCACGGCATCCGCGTGGTTCTCGGGGCCGGCGGGCTATCATTCCGGCCCCGGCTGCCACTCCACTGCCCGGCCGGCCGGGGGCGGGGGTCGGGGTTCCGGAGGCCACCCTCGAGAGCGGGGACAGGGCCGGATTCTATGCTATTCCCGATCGCGCTGCGGCTGTTGCATCCGACTCTGTTATCACAGGTATTATTATGGTTAGTCACGGGGAGGCATCGGTTCTATTCGACCCTGGTTCCACTTTTTTATATGTGTCTTCTTACTTTGCTTCTCACCTGGGTGTGTCTCGGGATTCTTTGAGTGCCCCCATTTAAGTTTCCACTCTGGTGGGTGATTCTTTGGCTATGGACCGCGTATATCGGTCGTGTTTGGTTACCATTTGTGATTTTGAGACCGGAGCGGATCTATTGCTGCTCGGGATGGTCGATTTTGATATTATTCTGGGCATGGACTGGTTGTCGCCCCATTATGCTATTCTTGATTGTCACGCCAAGACCGTGACACTGGCTATGCCAGGCATTCCACGAATTGAGTGGAGTGGTACTCTAGATCATACCCCTAGCCGTGTTATTTCTTTTCTCAAAGCTCAGCGTATGGTTGAGAAGGGGTGTGCTGCTTATCTAGCCTATGTGTGGGACGTTAGTATTGACACTCCCTCTATTGATTCTGTTCATGTGGTACATGATTTCTCTGATGTATTTCCAGCTGATCTTTCGGGCATGCCGCCTGACAGAGATATTGACTTTGCTATTGACTTGTTGCCGGGCACTCAGCCCATTTCTATTCCACCGTACCGTATGGCTCCTCCTGAATTAAAGGAGTTGAAGGATCAGTTACAGGAGTTATTGGGCAAGGGTTTTATTCGACCCAGTGTTTCGCCTTGGGGTGCTCCTGTATTGTTTGTGAAGAAAAAGGACGGTTCTATGCGTATGTGTATTGACTATCGTCAGCTGAATAAGGTTACAGTGAAGAACCGGTATCCTTTGCCCCGTATTGATGATTTATTTGACCAGCTACAGGGCGCACAGGTGTTTTCTAAGATTGATTTGCGCTCTGGGTATCACCAGCTGAAGATTCGGGAGCCAGATATCCCAAAGACTGCCTTCATGACCCGGTATGGTCACTATGAGTTCCTCGTGATGTCTTTTGGGCTGACAAATGCCCCAGCAGCCTTTATGCATTTGATGCACAGTGTGTTCAGGCCTTATCTGGACTCGTTCGTGATTATTTTCATTTATGATATTCTAGTATATTCCCGGAGCCGAGAAGAGCACGAGCAGCATTTGAGGATAGTGCTTCAGATTCTGAGGGAGAAGCAGCTTTATGCCAAGTTCTCTAAATGTGAATTCTGGTTGAGTTCAATGGCATTTTTGGGCCACGTGGGGTCGAGTGATGGTATTCGAGTAGATCCGAGGAAGGTGGAGGCCGTGCAGAGTTGTCCCAGACCCTCCTCCGCTACTGAGATTCGCGGTTTCCTTGGTTTGGCGGGCTATTACCGTCGTTTCGTAGAGGGGTTCTCTTCGATTGCAGCACCTATGACTAGATTGACCCAATAGGGTGCCCCTTTTCAGTGGATAGACGAGTGTGAGGCGAGCTTTCAGAAGCTCAAGGCAGCTTTAACTTCGGCCCCTATACTGATGTTGCCTACAGGTTTGGGGTCCTATACATATTGTGATGCCTCACGAGTTGGACTCGGTGTGGTATTGATGCAGGACGGTAGGGTGATTGCCTACGCGTCGAGACAACTGAAGGTGCATGAGAAGAATTACCCTGTTCATGATTTGGAGCTAGCTGCTATTGTTCACGCCTTGAAAATTTGGCGTCATTATTTATATGGGGTTCCTTGTGAGATCTACACTGATCACCGGAGCTTGCAGCACTTGCTTAAGCAGAAGGACCTGAATATGCGTCAGAGGAGATGGTTGGAGCTACTAAAGGACTATGATATTACTATTCTCTATCATCCGGGCAAGGCTAATGTGGTTGCCGATGCCTTGAGCCGTCGAGCAGAGAGTTTGGGGAGTTTAGCATATCTACCAGTTTCAGAGAGGCCTATGGCGATGGATGTTCAGGCTTTAGCCAGACAGTTTGTTAGACTGGATCTTTCGGAGCCCAGCCGGATTACGGCATGTGTGGTTTCTCGGTCTTCTCTATTTGACCGCATCAGGGAGCGTCAGTTCGACGACCCTCATTTGCTTGTCCTCCGGGATAGAGTTCGGCGTGGTGATGCTCGAGATGTTACCATCGGAGATGATGGAGTTATGAGGATGCAGGGGCGCATCTATGTGCCTAGTGTGGATGATCTTCGAGAGCTGATTCTAGAAGAGGCCCATAGCTCGCTGTATTCCATCCATCCGGGAGCCGCGAAGATGTATCAGGACTTGAAACAGCATTACTGGTGGAGGCGGATGAAGAGGGATATAGTTGATTATGTTTCTAGATTCCTCAACTGCCAGCAGGTGAAGTATGAGCATCAGCGTCCGGGTGGATTGATGCAACGGATCGAGATTCCCGAGTGGAAATGGGAGCGCATTACCATGGACTTTGTATCTGGACTTCCACGGATGGTTAGGAAGTTTGATTCCATTTGGGTCATTGTGGATCGGCTGACCAAGTCCGCCCATTTTATACCGGTGAGCACTACTTATTCATCGGAGCGACTGGCGGAGATCTATATCAAGGAGATAGTTCGGCTGCATGGTATTCCAGTTTCCATCATTTCGGATAGAGGCACTCAGTTCACTTCACGGTTCTGGAGAGCTGTACAGCAGGAGTTAGGTACTCGGGTGGAGCTGAGCACAGCCTTTCACCCTCAGACTGATGGGCAGTCCGAGCGCACTATTCAGAATTTGGAGGATATGCTCCGTGCGTGCGTGATTGAGTTTGGGGGTTCATGGGATCACTTCTTGCCACCGGCGGAGTTTGCTTATAACAACAGCTACCAGTCTTGTATTCAGATGGCACCGTACGAGGCCCTATATGGTAGGAGGTGCAGGTCTCCCGTGGGTTGGTTTGAGCCGGGCGAGGCCAGGTTGCTAGGTACTGATATGGTTCAGGAGGCTATGGACAAGGTCAAGGTGATTCAGGACAGACTTCGTGCAGCCCAGTCTAGACAGAAGAGTTATGCGGACAAGAAGGCTCGCGATGTGGCTTTTATGGTTGGTGAGCGGTTTCTACTGCGAGTCTCGCCCATGAAGGGTGTTATGAGGTTTGGGAAGAAAGGGAAGCTGAGTCCCAGATTTATTGGCCCTTTTGAGATTTTGAGACGTATTGGGGAGGTTGCCTATGAGTTAGCCTTACCTCCTAGTCTAGCTGGAGTTTACCCCGTATTTTATGTCTCCATGCTCTGGAGGTAACATGGTGACCCGTCGCATGTGTTGGATTTCACTTCTGTTCAGCTAGACAAGGATCTGTCTTATGTTGAGGAGCCAGTTGCCATTCTAGACAGGCAGGTCAGAAAGCTAAGGTCAAAGAACATCACTTCGGTAAAGGTTTAGTGGCGGGGCCAGCCGGTCGAGGAGGCGACTTGGGAGACCGAGCAGGATACGCGCAACCAGTACCCTCATCTTTTCACTACTCCAAGTATGTTTTCTATGCTCGTTCGAGGACGAACGAATCTTTAAGTGTGGGAAGATGTAACGACCCGACCGGTCGTTTTAGAAAATTATGCCCCAATCCCCAATTTAACTGTTCCCCTAAGTTCATTTCTGCTATTGTGGTTTGCCGGGAGAGTCGGTTCTGAAATTTGGAGCATTTTGGCACACTTAGTCCCTAAATGAGAGCTTTAAAGCTAGAAAATGGTCCATAGCTGGAACAGTGTTAAGACGATCTCGGAACGGAAATCCGATGGTTCCATTAGCTCCGTTGGGTGATTTCGGGGTTGGGAGCGCGTTCGGAATGTATTTTGGAGGTTCGTAGCTCAATTAGGCTTGAAATGCCGAAGGTTGAAATTTTGGCGAATCCGAACGATAGGTGAGATTTTGATCCGGGGGTCGGAATGGAATTTTGACATTTTCTGTAGCTTCGTTATGTGATTTTGGATATGTCCGCAAATTTTCAGGTCATTCGGACGTCGTTTGGTCGGGTTTTAGATTGAATGTGCAATTCGGAAAGTTCTAAGAAATTTAGGCTTGAATTCGATGTGAATTGTGGGTTTTGATGTTGTTAGATGTGTTTTTATGATTTGAACAAGTTCGTATCGTGTTTTGGAGTATGTTGGTGGTTTTCGTTGGGGTCCGGGAGCCTCGGGATGAATTCGGGGGTCCAAACGGACCAATTTGTGCCAAAAGGCACTGCTGTTTCTGCTGCAATTATTGCAGAACATTTTTGCTCTCCGCGATCGCGGCGATGTCCACGCGATCGCGCAAGGAGTGGTGGTGATGTATCGCGATCGCGATGTCTGGGATGCGATCGCGTAACGGAAAAGCCCGGAGCTCTGCGATCGCAAGGTGGGGTGTGCGATCGTGTAAGTCTGGAGGTTGAAGCATTGCGATCGTGTGAGGTTTTATGCGATCGCGTAGGGTATTTGGTCGGAGGCAGTGCGATCGCAGGAGGTAGTACGCGATCGCGTAGGGTAGTTTGGGGAGCCGGACGAGTTTGCTCTCCGCGATCGCGGAGATGACCATGCGATCGCGTAGGGTCGCTGAGTTGTTCACTGCGATCGCGTCCAGGATCACGCGATCGCGTAGAGGAAAATTAGGCCGCCCATATTTTGTGCATCACGATCGCAAGCCCAGTGCTGCGATCGCGTAGAGTAAAATGGCCTGGCAGAGACTTTAAGTCCAGAACATTTCAGTCGCGGCCTAACACACCAAAACCGCCATTGTTGAGCTCCAAGAGAGGATTTTGAAGGGGAAACGCTGGGATATCATCGGGAAATCATCGGGGATTCTACACTTGTGGAGGCCGACATTCGCGGCAAGAGAGTTGTTTCATAGCGGTTTTGTACCGGAGTCGAGGTAAGTGGCTTGTCTAACCTCGTGTGGGGGACTTTCACCCCTAGGATATTATTGTGATATTTTAAATGCCTTGTACGCGAGGTGATGGGCGTGTACATGCGCTGGTTGTTGAGCACATACTTTACTCAAAATATTCAATGAGCGATATTCCTGTTTTTAGCTGTTAAATTCGATATTCCTACCCGGTAGTAGTTAGAAAAGCATGATTTGATAGTATTTAACTGTCTAGTTGCCTAATTGTTTTACTTGAGTTTTCTTGGTAATCGCTGGCGTTGTTTATCGGCGAAGTTATCGTTAAGCATATTATACCTCATCTTTGTGTATTCCTTTTTACTTGTATTGTTGTGGACTACGGGTTTGATTCCCGAGATCCTGAGATTACTGAAATGTGGACTGCGGATTCGATTCCCGGAGATCCTGAGATTATTGAAATAAGGACTACGGGTTTGATTCCCGAGATCCCGAGATTATTGAAATGTGGACTACGGGTTCGATTCCCGAGATCTTGAGATTATTGAAATGTGGACTACGGGTTCGATTCCCGAGATCCCGAGATTATTGAAATGTGGACTACGGGTTCGATTCCCGAGATCCCGAGATTATTGAAATGTGGACTACGGGTTCGATTCTCGAGATCCTGAGATTATTGAAATGTGGACTACGGGTTCGATTCCCGAGATCCTGACTTATTGGTAGGGACTGCGGGTTCGATTCCCGGAGATCCTGAGTTATTGAGATATTATTGAGACATGGGCTGCGGGTTCGATTCCCGGAGACCCAGAGGTACTGAGAATGGGACTGTGGGTTCAATTCCCACGAGTCCTGGATTTGTTTTATTGAGTTGGTTATTTGTTGTTAGCTTAATTGTAGACAGTTGCAGTAATCATCTTATTGTTGTTATTTCGGAAATTATTATCATTAAACTGTTTATTTTTGTTATCATCATTATATTATTGTTTCTCGATAGGGCCCTGACCTCCCTCGTCACTACTCCACCGAGGTTAGGCTTGGCACTTACTGAGTACCGCCGTGGTGTACTCATGCTACTCTTCTGCACACTTTTGTTGTGCAGATCCAGGTACATCAGAGCAGGCTCGTGCTAGGTGATTCCGCAGCTTTTCGGGAGACTTCGAGGTATGATCTGCTACGTCCGCGGATCCGGAGGCTTCCCTTCTATTCTAGTAGTACTAGTTTACATTTTTCTTCATTTCGTTGTTAGATACTCTTTACACATAGAGCCACAGTTGTATTTCTCTTTTAGTCTGTGTTACCGTGGGGTTCCGGATCTTGGTAGTGTTTTATTCATTGTGTGACGGATGTATGTGCCAAGCGGCACGGATTACATATCTTTTATGCTATTTTTCCGCTGTTTCTTATTTAAGTGTTTATAACTTGTATATTCCGCAACGTGTTAGGCTTACCTAGTCGTGGGGATTGGGTGCCATCACGACATGTTCACAATTGGTGAACTAGGGTCGTGACAAAAGGGGTCAAAGGAGATTCTACAGCCCAAGCGCAATACCGTTGTGGCGTGCAGCCCGATCCTCATATCACCCGCTGCGGCGTACAGCCCAATCCTCATATCATCCACTGCGGCGTGCAGCCCGATCCATCCTCAGTCCACAACATGCATATGAGTCACACAACAGCTCAACATATTTATTTCTAGGTTCCAATTCATTTAATTATGAAAATACTTTAATGCTTATTCAATTTTCCAAAACAGATGATTTAGCATTTCAATACGGGGCTTTCAAACCAGGACTGAGATCTGTGATTAAGTAATTAGAGCTATCACATATATAACTATCCCCTAGGGATACTACAAGTCGGCACAAGGCCCCAAACATGGCTTACAGCCCACAAAATATATCTAACACAATGTGCGTTTCAACCACTAATATCATATTATACTCATTCGGGATGGACTAAGTCTCAATCCCCAGTCACAATCAATCTCGCACCTGCCATGGGGTGCGAGCCACGCCCTATTAGCGTCACAATGTGCTAAGCCGGGGTTTTGAACCCTCAGGCTACCATATATACAAACTACTGACCTCTAGCAGGTCGAAGACACGCCTGCAATGCCTTTTCCTTTTGAATTTTCCGCCTCGTGCGTAGAATCTAGTCGAACCACAACAATTATATCAAATACGGGTCAAAGAAACATAACCCAATTCAATTTATACGAAATACGCGATAATACACCAAGTTGGTAAAACCCGAGCTCCGGGCCCACTTCTCAAAAATATTCTGAAAATTATACCAACGGATTCCTCATCTTGCCATGAGTCCGTGCATATAAAATTTATCGAAATGAGAGTTCGAATGGCCTTTCAAAACCCAAAAATTCGTTTTCATGATTTAGGCCCTAATTCTTGACAAATTCTACCCAATTTCCGGAATTTTGGTGTTGATTCTAGCATAAAATCATGTTTTTGAGTCAAGACACTTACCTCCAGCGATTACCCATTGATTTATCTCTTAAATACAGCCTAAAAAGCTTCTTCCCATTCTAAAATTGGAAGAAAACTCGACTTGCTCATTATAGGTATACTTTTAACGCATTTTACTGCTACCAATGGATTCCTTGTGAAATTCTAATGAATTTAGGCTTTTCAATCATTCAATTTGACATATAATGAAGGAGATATGTAGGTTTTACGATTTGTAGATAGTGCATGTTTTTATTAAACCGTTAGGGGCAGTTTCGTCATTAACCTGAAAATATGGGCAACTTTAGTAAAATGGCCATAAAATCCTCACACAATGTCCAAATTTGGTGATTCTTTTTGCTACGGGTCCGTAATTACGATAAGGATCTAATGCTTCATCTAAAACAGTAATCGGAGCTAGTAAAATGGCCATAAAATCCTCATACAATGTCCAAATTTGATGATTCTATTTGTTAAGGGTCCGTAATTACGATACGAATCTAATGCTCCATTCAAAACAGTAATCGGAGCTCATGTGTTCAATACGATATCATTTATGCTTGAAGAAACGATGTCGAAACATAAGAAAAACGGGCATAACGCAACCCAAACCTATCTGAAACTCACCCGAGCCTGTCGGGACTGTATACGAACATACTACCATGCCACATATGATCATGCAAACTTAGTTTCACTCTCAAAACACCAAAACTAACATCAAAATACCGAATTTACATCGGATCCAAGCCTAAGTTCTTTTAAAACTTCCAAAACTTGTATTTGATCTAAAACACGACCTAAATACCTCCGAATGACTTGAAACTTTGCACGCATATCCAAAATCACCTAATGGAGCTACTGCAACTCTCAAAATTCCATTCTGACCCTCGGATGAAAATATAACCTACAATCCGGAATTCGCCAAAATTCAACCTTAGCCAATTCAAGCCTAAAACTACACCGGACCTCTGAATTCAATTCTGATTGCTCTCCTAAGTCAACATGATCCCCCAAAACTAGTCAAATTATCAGAATTCAATTCCGAGCTATCTAACTCATCGGTCAACCGTCGGTTGACTTTTCCAACCTATTCTTCTCATAAAGAGGTTTATGGCCTCATTTTTATCTAAATTTCTTCCGATTTGCTTCTAACTTTCTGAACGCATATAAATTAGCATATTGAAGTGTTAAATAAAGAAAACAGGGTGATACCCCCCATAACGACGGGTCGGGTCATTACAAAGGGAATACATTTTTCACATCTTAGAAATTAGGTGCCCACCTGTATAATGAGGGAATAATTTTCATGTCTTAGTAATTAGGCGCCCACCTGTATAATGAGGCAACACTTTTCATATCTTATAAAATAGGCACCCACCTGTATAATAAAGGAATATATTTTCGTATCTTAGCAATTAGGCGCTCACATGTATAATAAAAGGAATATTTTTCAGTTTTTACATAGCAGGTATTGAAACCAGCACCCACCATAAAGGCAGAGGGACGCACCGGAAGATCCCCAGCACAAATCCAAGTTCAGAAGTGAGAAGGAAGGCAATTGTGGCCGGAAAAGCTCTTCGCATTACGGACTTTAAAGCCAGTAACCCATCCGAAAGCAGAAAGTTATAGAAAAGTTCTCAACGCAAATCCAAGCACATAAGTCAAAAGAGATATGAGACACATCCTGAGAGGAACAACTTTCAAACTTTGTCTACCCCCTCAACATAATAGAGTTGACGGAGAAAGCTTTATCACCAGCAGATTAAGCAATACAAGGAAACTGATGTTCAAAGAAGCGAAGGCCAATGCAACCTACAAGTTCTCGAGAGAAAGCGGCGGAAGAAACACAAGACGACAAGAAAGCAAGACGGCAAAAACAAGTTGAAGATATATAGGATCATGTGATCCGTAGGCTAACCTAGCTACTTGTTTCATTTTTAGCACGATGTAATAAGGAGGTCGGCAAACAGTAACAGCATGCAACAACAGTAACACCAAGATCACAGCAGTCATGGTATTTCCAGCTACCGAAACATCCCGAACTGCATTGACCTGATTCATGTTTAGCCCAGGATATGTAAGAGGCCTCCCAAAGCAAAGGCTCGGTCAAGATCTTTTTCAAAATGCTTCATACAGAGTTCTCGAATGGGAAAAAATCGCTCGTATTTGCTCATTATCTTTGCACGAAAACTCTTTGTGTTTACGCGCATAGAGGGGTAGTTGTGAGCACGTGATTTTTGTCCTATATAAGAATTACTCCCAAAAATTCAAAATAAAATAGTTTTGGGTTGTGTGTGATTTTCTGTTGAATTTTTGTGCGATTTCTTAATTACATTTTGCATTTAGCATTTAAAAGTCTAGTTGTGTGATTAATATTTTTTATTAAAATTTAATTATGTCTTTTATTTGATAGTAGAAGTTAATTAACCTTTTATAAGTTAATTTGATTTAGTAGTATAATTTAGAATTTTTGTCTTTAATAAATTAGGATAGTAAATTTAAAAAAAGAGAAGAAAAAAAAAATTAGAAATAAAGAGATAATGGGACTGGGCTGTCCAGAATTTGGCCAAGTCCAGGCCCAAAACAGGGATTAAACCCAGTCCAAATCGCCCTGTCTATGAGACCATTGAAACGGTGTAATATAGCAGTGAAGCTACGTTGTTTCAACGCCAATAGATCTCAACCATTTAATCCAACTAATCCAAGGGCCTCAATCACTCCATTTTTTCCCGACCCATTCACCCTTGAGACTGACCCAGTCTCAATTAGTTGAGACGACACCGTTCGTTACATGGCAAGAAATCTTGGCCGTCAAACCCACTTGATCCAACGGCCAGGATCGCGTCTCAGGCCCCGCATAAAAGTCTGATATCACATCCCAGCCCCCCCCCAAAGCTCGACCTATCTTCATCGTCTCTCTTAGAGATAAAAAAATCCCTCCGTCTCACCCCGCCGTCTTCCGCCAGCCTGAATTCTCCTACGGCCGCGGACGGTGGCCAAACACTCCCATTTTTACACTACACACTCGCCTCAATCTCCCCATCCCAACCCTGAGCATGGTTTGGCTCGAATCAGTCTATAGCTTCTCGAGTCTTCGTTTGAAGATTCGATCCAAACTCAAACATACACCAATCACTCCTAAATTCACACCCCAGCTTCACCTGACCTTCCTCATCCCTAAATTAAAGCCATCTTTGTTCGAATCAAGCTACAAATATTCGAATCTTAGATCGATCGAACGGAGCACTAGCAGTAATTCAAATAAGCAACTGTGACGATTTTTTGGTTGAATTAGACTTTAGTCTTATGTTTCCATATTGGAAATATGCGATTAAGGTCCATTTCAGTCCAAAATCAAAGAGGCGAGGTTGTGAAGTGTTCCATTCGCCTGAGTTCCGGGTATTTTTGTTAAATCCCTTTCCTTTTGTTATCTTTTGTTTAAATTTCATACTTTTCCTCCTTATGTTTCCTTTCTATGCCCACTGTGATGAACCATGCCTATTGATATGTGCAAACTTAGAGATTAGTTCATCACAAATGATTGAATAATTTAGTCGCGTTGAAATGAATTAATTAATCAATTTGGATGTCTGGAATTTGTTGATCTTTTTAAGTTATTCTGGATGGTTTATCTATTGGTGTCAATTACACAAAATACTTTTTTCATCTCATAGTTATCAATTCCATTAGCCTAGTAATTAATTGTTTTGATGTTTGAATAAAGAAAAAAGAAAAAAGAAACAGGATAGTTAATTGTGTTCCTTGTGTTGTTTCTGCAAGAATTAGGCTGATGAACCTTTAGGATAGGGAAGTTGTGAACTGAGTGAACTAATGAAATAGTTTAAGGATTGATGACTGTTTAAAACACTATCAGAGATCACAGGGGTACCATATTACAAAGGGAAGGCATGCCTGGATTAAACAATATGGCTGCTAATACACTATTGATTTAAAAATAGGATTAGACATTAAGTAGTGGGCCGGGCAGAAAATATCAGGGCATGAAATTAGTTTTTAATACTGTAAAATGCACTTAAGAGCTGGAAATTAGGAGAACACATGGGTGGTGGATTAAAAGGTTAAAGAGACGCATGTGCAAGGCAATAACAGGAGGGAATTTGAAAGGTTTAAGGGCTGTCTTCTTTGTCTATAAAAGGGAGAGGGTACTGATAAGAGGGGGCATTTGAACACACACACATACAGAGAAAACATATTTTAAAAAGTCTAAGAGTGAATAATGATAGGGAAGTCTTTTGTGAAGCAACCGCTGTGTCATTTTTGAGTTTCGAGCTTCCTTTTCTTCGAGTGTTGAAACCAGAACCATTGTTGTATTGTTACTGGTTTTTTCTGTTTCTACTTGTAATTTGCATTTGGTACTCTTGTGGTGCAAATTTATTTTGACTGAGGTTGTTTTGGAGCATTGTTGTTGTACTGGTTGTTGCTGGAATTTATTCCAGTGGTTTCATTTTGGTTCTTATATTCCAAACTTGTTCTATCGATTGAACTGCTTTGGGTGCTGTGAGAATTTCCTGTTGAACCTTCTATTTGCTTGCTTGGGTGCCATTGTTGTTCATTGATTTTCATTTTCTTTGGTTTCATATCCATGTACTCCTTTGTCCATTTATGAACTGGAGAAATTGTATAAACACTGTCCTGAAATTAGATGACGAAACTGTCATCTGAAGAGTTATATGAGTTTTTCTGTTATTTCTGCGTAATTGTCGGTAGTTGTAACTGCGGCAGTAGGTTTAATTTAAAAGTTGAAGTCAAATTAATGAAACATGTTAGTTTTAACTTTCTTATGGTTTAATATTGAATTGTAATTGTAATTACTATTGTTAAAGTCTTGGGCTGTAATAGCTGTTTAACTAGCTTAGAATTTCGATCTTTGTTATCTGTTTAAAATTATGCCATGTTAGTTTGATCGATTTAATTTTATAACTAAAATAGAAAGCACAGGTTATGCCAACATTTTCAAGGATAATATAATAGTTTATTATAAGCACAGGTTATATAACGCATATTGTTATGAGTAAAGAATAAAATTGGCGATTTGGGTCAAAGAATTAGAGTAATCATCCTAGGCATATATTATAAAAAAGCAAGGTTAACAAAAAGTTTTAGTTAATTTATTCGCGACTTTAACTGTTATTAGTAACTGTAAATTAAGTCATAGTAATTTGTATATAAAATTGGTTTATGCCTTTAAAGTTTTATACAACTCCTCCATATCAGATTCCATTAGGCAGTATATATGCTAGTGTTTAGTGTAGTTAGTAACATCCTTTAATAGTTAATTCCATTAGTTTTTTTAAAATGTTAGTTTAAATTAATTAGAGAATGGTTAGTTTATTTTAATATGATGTAAATCTTGTATGCTATTTGTCATTTCAAGCTTTAGTAATGTTCACTTATAAAATAGGGTATGAAACAATCTGATAACTAATAAGAGGCTCGCACTTACAAATATATAATTAATTAAGACCTTTTCTTTATATTTATTAGATAAATTTAATAAAACATATAGTCATTTTAGATTTATACTTTTTTTTATAAAGTGAGACAAACCTCGCTCAATAAAACATAAAATTATGGGACCTTCCTAAATGTACATGTATTAAAAATGCTTAGACTTCGGGACATGCCGTTTAGCGAATTTCACGGCATTCCCAAGGTAATAATTGGCTAGCATCTTTAGGCACATACTTAATAAATTTACCTCCCTAAACTCGGGTACACATTTATGTGACCCTAATCCAAATCTCAATGAAGTCGAAACGCATAAAAAATTGTGGACACATTAATGTGACGAAAATCGAGATGCATTCTCATGACGTTGTAATCCCCTTCCAATATAACAATTGATAAAAGCGGTTTGAAGTAATAATTGGCACATAAGTTCATAATTGTTGAAAATCAGGTAATTAAGCCGAAATATGATAATTAAGCGACCGTGCTAGTACCACGTAATTTAGGAATGGCTAACACCTTCTCCCGGGTTAACATAATTCCTTATCAGGATTTCTGGTTCGCGGACTATTAAATAGAGTCAAACTTTTCCTCAAATTCGGGATCAAACCGGTGACTTGGGACACCATAAATCTCCCAAGTGGCGACTCTGAGTCTCTTAATAAATGAATCCAGTTTTGATTGTCCTTTAATTGGAAAAACTCCCTTTTATATCTCGCGCCCTCACGGGTGAGCGGAAAAAGGAGGTGCGACAACAACATAAAGCTAAACCTGGACAAAAGTTTCTCCGGAATAGGATCGGGAAAATTTCTAAGCATCATGGTATCGAAACGGGGGTTCGAGATCAAGCCCGACAAAATCAAGGCCATTGAAGAAATGATGATGGTGAACAATGTGAAGGCCATACAACAGCTGATTGAGAAGATAATAGCCTTAGGCCGGTTCATTTAAATATCATTAGATCGGAGTCATCATTTCTTTTCCTTGCACAAGATAAAAAATAACTTCGAGTGAACTCTAGAATGGCAACATGCTTTACAAGATTTAAAATGATATCTCTCGAGACCTTCTTTTCTCCACACCCGAAAGGAAGATGAGACGTTGTACTTATATCTGGCTGTGTCCGAAGTAGCGATAATATGTGTGTTGGTTTGGGAAGAAGAAGAAGGTACGCAGTTCCTTGTATATTACATAAGGATGGTTAAGGAGATGCTGAAACTAGGTCTTGAGCTGGCCAAGAGCGTAAAAGAAGAAGTGATCGAAGCAAACTATGAATCCCTTCTTGTAGTCAAACAAATAAATAAGAGCTTCGAGATTCTAGAAGATAGGATGCAAAGATACATAGACAAACATCAGGTCATATTGCATCATTTCAAAGAATGGACTCTAGTCCATATTTCTAGAGATCAGAATAGTGAGGCTGATGTACTCGTGAAACTGCGGTAGTCTGTCGTAGAAGACGACATACTTTCTGGGTCTTTTGTACAGCTATCCAATTTGGTGATTGAAATAGGCCACACCGATATCAACTCAACAAGTCTAGCGTGGGATTTGAGGAATAAATACATCAACTATCTGAAAAACGAGAAACTGCCCACAGACTCAAGAGAATCGAGGGCCCTACGAGCCAAAGTAGCTCGATTTTCACTCAATGTGAATGGAACACTATATAGAAGAAACTTCGACGGACCTCTCGTAGTATGATTGGGATCGGAGGACACATATTATGTACTTTCAGAAATCCATGAGGGCACTTGTAGGAATCATTCTGGCTCTAATTCTCTTCTTCGAAAGGTGATCAGAGCAGGCTACTATTGGGATGGCATGGAAAATGAGCCCAAGGAATTCGTTCGAATGTGTGACAAATGTCAAAGGATTGCTTCAATGATTCACCAGCACTATGAACAACTACATTCAGTCTTATCACTATAGCCATTCATGAAATGGGGAATAGACATCGTTAGCCCCCTACTGATGGTGCCAGGGAAAGCCAGATTTATTCTATTTTATGACTGAATATTTCTCAAAATCGGTGAAAGCACAGGCATCTGATATGGTAAAAGAAAAAGAAGTCATCAACTTCATTTTAGACCATATCATATGCCGATTCGGGATCCCCTCCGATATTACATGTGATAATAGGAAGGAGTTCATAGGTAGCTAAGTGACGAAATTCGTCGAAGATCATAAAATCAAGAGGATCCTATCTACGCCCTATCACCCATGTGCAAAAAGGCAAGCAAAGTCCACAAACAAGAGTATCATCAAAAATATGAGAAAGAGGTTAGAAAATGCGAAGGAAAAACTGAGAGAGGTATTGACTGAAGTAGTACGGGCATACCGAACAACATCAAAATCAAACACATGAGGGACACCATTTTCTTTGGTTTACGAGTCTGAAGCTTTGATACCGTCGAGGTTGGAGAGCCAATCTCCATATCTCGATATGCCACCAAGGACTCGAATGGCGAGGCGATAAATATAGTCCTCGAGCTACTAGATGAAGAGCGAGAGGCTGCTCTAGTCCAAATGGCCACCCAAAAATACAGGATTGAGATATGTTATAATAAGAGAACAAATCCCAAATACTTTGGAGTTGGGGACTTATTCCTAAGAAAAGTCACCCTCAACACCGAAATTTGAACGAGGGGAAGATAGGCTTGAGCTAGAAAGGATCGTACCGCGTCCTCTGAGTAGTAGAAAGGATGTTACAGACTCGGCACCATGAAAGGTGAGGAACTTCCAAGCATTAGAACACATCAATGCTCAAACGTTATTATTGCTAATGTACAACCTTCTCCCTTTTCACTCAATGTCTCATAATAATTTCTACAGGTTTTCGAAGGGAGACACCAAAGCACCGTTCAACTCGAAGACGTTGTGTTTTAAAGCATGTGTTGTGCTCTTTTTCCCTTAAAATGAATTTTATCCCAAATGGGTTTTACTGGCAAAGTTTTTAATGAGGCAGCATCTATAGGCTACTTAAGAAGATCTCAACAAGTATTCAAGGCTTCTTCTTAATCGGCCTCCAATACTGGGGGACATCCCCTTGGAGGTTATCTTTTCAAAAAAAAAAGTTACGCCTAAGGGGACCTTGATAGGAAAATATTATATTCGGCCAAATGGTCAAGTGAACTGTGACCTTATAGAAAAATCGAGCATCGAAGTCAAGAACATGTACACATATATCAAGTAATCAAAGAAGCCTCTCGGCTTGTCAAAACTCTATGTTCCTCAAAGATGTTTACTACTACTACACAAAATGACTCAAAAGCCAAAACTCCTCGAACACTTAGGGACTGTCATTGATAGTCAGCTTATCGAAGGCATCATAAATTTGAGTGTATGACCTTAATGATGCAACATCGAACCTATAATACCTCAACACGGCATGACAAAACTTATAAGACCTCAATGAGGCAACACCAAGCTTGTATGACCTCAACGAGGCATAGTCGAATTTACAGGACCGCAAAAAGGCATAACCCCAATATTAAGTCCAAGGCTATATATTCAAACTTGTAAGACCCCTAAAAGTCATACCCTCAATATAGATACCATGGTCACCGCACACGGGGACTATAGGCTATAACCAAACATATAGACTATAGTTGAACCATAAGGCTATGGATGAATTAACGCAGCTCGGAGACATTTGACTGTCGCCCTAAAACTAAAGGCCTTTGAATACTTCAAAAATACTTCAAAAGAATCGATTAATTAGGCACCCTCAAAAAAAAGTAAAGGAGCTTTGATAATATCATCTCCAAACAATAAAAAGATATTTGAAAACAATCAGCCTTCAATGAAAGTGTTTTGAAAATTTAGATTTCAAGCGAACCTCCATGGTACTCAACTATCGTCACATATCGGCTAATAATCGATGTTCTCGATTGAGTCGTCAAAGAGTTGGATGAATACAAAATATTCCAAGGCATCATCAAAACTTCAAAATTCTTTAGCCTAAATGTTGAGATATTAGAGGTCGCATCGACCAAACCAAAAAAGATACTAAGGGCCAATGCATAAGAGCCCAAGCTCGAGCCTATAGAGCCCAAGGGCTGATCTAAAAAGCTTAAGTGCCAATCTA
Organism: Nicotiana noctiflora; assembly: GCA_032618575.1. Taxonomy (NCBI): domain Eukaryota; kingdom Viridiplantae; phylum Streptophyta; class Magnoliopsida; order Solanales; family Solanaceae; genus Nicotiana; species Nicotiana noctiflora. The sequence goes on from JASVEL010011837.1 coordinate 216,047, forward strand.
TTATAAACTTAAGAGTTGACCCGACTGGAATTCAAATCGAGGATCGAACCCCGAACAGTTAACTGTTATTGATAACTAATCGAGTATAAAAACCTGCGGGGTTTATATTATAAGTCAAATCGTCATCAAACCAGTCATCGACGAACATCAACATTTGTTCCAAAAAGTCAAGGGGAAGATAAGAAACGATGAAAAGAAAAGATCCTTACATATATAATAAAGATCCACAAAGACATATTTTCCAGGCTCGTGTCAGGAAACCTACAAAAAGGGAACAAATAAAAACCTAATCTACCACCGGGGTCACTTTACCGAATGGAGCCCCCTCAGAAGATATGCCTTCAACGTCTTGGTCCTCGACCCCCACAACATCAATGACCTCTTCCCCCTTGGGGACTTCTCTTTAATCTTTATCATCCTCTAAATAGTTTCGGAAGCCACTAGTTCAACCAAGATGACAAGAAAGCAAAGCTACCATGTCAGGACCCAAACTGATGGACCACAACAGGTACCCGAGTCCTACCTGTCAAACACTGCTAAGAATGCATCTAATATATAAACCAATAACATCTACTGAATTACGAGTACAATATACGTGAAGGAAACCTTCCAAAAAATTCATACATACATATATGCGCAACATACATAGGGCAAGCCATCAAGGCTGCTATAAATAACTATATACCTCAAAACTCGTAGTTGGCAAGGCCACATATTATCTAACTAGACATACTGTTTACAAACCTCTATTATAAATATAACTGTAAAAAGATGGCACTGTGCCATATCATACCCATATATATATATATAGACACACAAATATATAGTACCAAAATCAAAAGTAGCTCCGGATCAAGCAAAGTGCGCCAACTCTCGCTGATCAGGGATCCTAAGAAGGGGTACGGTCAACTTGTCTACCTACACCTGCGGGCATGAAACGCATGCCCCATGAAATAAGGCATCGATATGAATAATTTATTGAGTATGTAAGGCATTAAAATGTGTACGTAAAAGGCATAGAGGAGACATAGAATTATGAAATCCATCTATAAATGCGAATGACTTTGTAAATTCTGAAACACTAATGATGTTATGCACATGTATATAAATGCCATGTCATGCATGGGTATAGGTGTACATAACATCATCAAGCCACTGAGGGTATCCCATCATATCAACGCAGCCACTATAGGCAACATCATGAACATATAACAACTGATCAGGTGGTGATTCGTATATAACGCTGTAACCTTTTTTTGTATCCCATATAAATATAATATACATATATACGCGTATAAAATGCCACCTATTCATGGGTCAATGTACATTTATAAATGCATGAAATGCATAAGAAACACATTTGTAAAATGTTCTTGGAATGTCATAAAAATCAATATGCCTTTCGGATAAACATTATCTAATGCATATTTTCTTGGGAACCCATGAATGAAAGATAACAAAAATTCACATGGGAAATCAGGAATATAGACAATCCTTGTATTTATATGAATAGATTTATTTATGAAAATCATGCGTTCGTTCGTTTCTTTTGTATAATTTATCATACCAGAAAAAAAAAAGAAATGGCCTTAACATACCTTTGAACTTGAGACATCGTTATCACTATTCATATCACATGACAGAGGAAATCATACAAACTCGCAAATAACTTAGGCAGCTTGATCAATTCCTTTATCAATGAAGACCTTCATACTCAATTCTTTTTTGGAGCAAATGAAGTAATTAATTGGGACAAATACCATTACTTGGCCGCTTTCTATTTCTCTTTATAGCTATAATAAGATCACATGGATCTATTTGGGATAGAACGTTAGGGATTTCGCTAACGGAATTTGGAGTGTATACTTGTATCATTTCGCGTTTGGCCACCTTGACAGGGTCGTGCTTGATTTTTCTTGAAGTTTTAGGTTACTTTGGCGCAGATACATACATCATTTTAGGGGTGGTGTTGATGATGAGGGTTTTTGTAGAGAAAGGCTGATCTTGAATTTACGCACGATAACCTCATCCGGCTGTATCGACCCTTTCATCACCAGGGCCTACTAACCCTGAAGTGCAATTCATCCCTCCCTTTATTGTTGATAACGCAAACGGGGGTGGTCGAGAATGGGCCAATTGGTTTTGCTGGGTCCGGACGATGAACATCATCCCCTTGGAGATTTTACTATTTGCCAAAGGGTGGAATTACGCATGTGAGTAGAGCGTCTGGTGCTTTTTCAAGTTGTACCTATAGTGAAAGTTCATTAAATAATTGTGCTTTTACCTTATTATAGCAACTTCATAGACACCAGGTGAAGTCTTTGATCTACCCGGCTGGGTCCAGAGGCTGGTGACCCATTCTTCCTACGACAACATCGATGGTAAGATGTGCTTCGCGTCAGGTAGGGAGCAAAATACATAGTATGTGCGTGTGCTGCCTTTGCCTTGGCCCTCATATATTTGAGGTAATAGTTTTCCCCTTTTTACTTGCGCTAGATTTACCACTTGCAAACATCGAGCAGTTCCTAGGGATAAGACATTGCTCTTCCGAATAGAGGAAGAAATTGTTCACCTCTCTTCCTACCCCTCGAGGCGATGGAGCTTCTAGTGGTGCTGACCAGGCTAGTGTCTCCAAGGATAAGGCATTATCTAAGTCTTCTACCCTCGGAGTACCTGATTCTAGGCCATCGATGTCTTCAAGCGGATTTTCTTTTCCCTAGGCTGGCTCTCCTGAGAGCGAAGGGACATGATCAATAAGATTATGCTCCGACATCGAGAATGTGTGTCGTTTTCACTTTTTGGTACTTTTAGGCACAGTTTACCAATATTTTGCATCCTTCATTCATCATTGAGTTTTTCTTGTACAGGCTGATGACTGAGCTGGTCCATCAAGGGGCCAAGTTTCAAAAAGTTCGGGGTGATAGAGAATCTCTTAGGTTGCTTAGAAAAGAGAAGAAAGGCGAGTTGTTCCATTGGCGGTACGAAGTGTACTGGTGCTCGAATTATGAGAGTGATGGAGCAGGTAACTTTATGTAGCTCAAGCTTTTCTTTCTTTGGCTTTTTTAGGTTAACGCCCTTCTTTGTTATATCAGCTATAGAAAAAGGCATAGGCAATGGAGTACCTTAAGGGTGATATTGATGTAAGCTAAAGGATTAGGTGCAACCTCATGTTTGTGGTGAGCAAAAGGTATAGGGTAATGCTTGTGGTGAGCTAAAGGCTTAGGTGCAAGTTCATGTTTTAGAGGAGGCAAGTTCCTTGGCCAAGGTTCCTTCCTTAGAAGTCCAACTTTTCGTTGGCTCGAGATAATGCCAAATTCCAAGCATATATGATCAAAAAATTTTAATGCAATCGTTCGATGACTGGGGCCGAGATAATTGATGCTCGGTCTAAAGCGATGCTAAGCCAAACCAACACTGATTGGGAGATGGAAATTCCTATGAAGGATGTCGTGGACGCTCATGCCGAGTTGTAGCGAGCCCTCAACCAAGAGAAAAGATTGAGGAATACGTTCGTTGTAGATCCTGAAGGGAAGTACTCGAGGAGATTGGTACGAGAGGCTTTATTCTTTTTGGTGAATTGGATCGAGCAAGGGCAGATTAGCGTGACATGTGGTCATTTCTTACAAAAGAGGCGGGCAGTGACCCCGGTGAGCTATAGCCTTTCGGAACGGAATGTAGATTGTACAATTTTTTTTTTGTTTTTGATATATGTAGAACATGTTTGTTTATGGAGTGAGTGTCTCCTTCCCCTTTTCCCCTCTTCTTGCATGAAATAAAAAGAGACATTGAAGTGTTACTTCATCCGCATTTCTTTTTGTTTTTGCCTATGATCAGGTCGATTTTGATATTTGGCGGGATCCTCATAGGTCAAGGACCTACTAGGCTATCATTGGGCTACTATGTATGGTTCTTAATGCAAGCAAGTTCTTCGGTCCCTGCACTTTGTCCGGCCATTTAGTTTTAGTCTCCGAGTCATTTTGCAAGTCGAGTTGTAACTGGCCTTTAAGATCTTTCCTGTCAGCATGAGTGTGTGATGGTGGCCTTCTTTTCCTCAGATAAAAATTTCCTTATAAGTGGATGACCTAGAGGCTCACCAGCTTATCGATCATGGCATTTGTGCCATTCGCTTTGGCATGTTATAGTTTTGTGCTTATTGTGGATCCAGTCTCTGAATAGCTTTGTGAATTAGACTATAATTGACCTGTTGGTTCCCTGAATGGGTTAGTGCTTTGCACGTTATTTTGGTCATTGAGACCTTTTCGTAAGTGGCACGGGCACTTGCTTAGTCAATTATTATGGGATTTGGTCTTTGAATCAGGTTACGATTGCAACTCACTTTAATCCTCAAGTTGTCAATGTTTGTTTACGACAATGGCTCTTACGCTTGTTTGGTCGTAAACCTTTGATATGTGGCCCATAGGCTTGCTTAGCTGGTGACAATTACTCTTATGCTATTTTTTCCCGTGGGCTTTTGGCAGGCTTTGTTTTCCGCACATTAAGGTCTTTTTGAAAGAGTTTTGCCTGACCCGTTGTTAGTTCTACAAGAACCTCTATTTCATGTCATTATCAAGGATATTTCCAGAACTTCGGAAGGTTCATAGCCCATTGTTTGCATGTTTGAGGGAAGCCTATTTTAATCTGTTCTTTCAAAAATATATTAGTTGCCCATGATTTTTATTTAATAACGGTCGGGCATCCCCGAGTCGCGTTATTTTGGCCGTATCAGCCAATTTGACCATAGTCATGTGCATTTGGTCATAGCCATTTTTTGATACAGAGTGATAGTTCAGGCATCTACATCGAGGGTATGCCTTTTTAGGATTCTTACAAATATGATGTATAGCCTAAACTTTGGGATTTTCACGCCTGTTGAGGTCTTACTATTCATGGGTGATGTATATTAGACCTGGTTATGTTGAGTATGCCCGTTAAGGGTCTTATAGTTTCAGATTTTCTAGTGTATGGTGATTGACGATATCCTTTGAGTCATCATGTTGTTTAAGCATGAGGATCGCTTCTTGTGAGCTCGGATTTGCCTTGTAAGGGCTTTATAAGGCTAGAGTATTTTATCCTGAGATCGCGCGAGTGCCTAGTTGTAGGCATCGAGTCTCCGAGTATTTCGGAATGCACTTAGTGGAGAAGGGCCTCCTGCTGGGGATATACTTGATATTTCTTATTCTAGAGAATAAAATAAAGTGAAAATATCCTTTAATTGCATAGTATGGATGTACATTGTTTTGCTATTACGAACTCAACCCGTGCGTGCACAGCTTCTCGGACCATTGGGCCCAACATATAATTCCCGATGAGGGTTTAGTTTGTCGTATCTAGGTTCTCCCGAGGAGGGATGCTCTTATAGGAAAACCATCATTTGTTGTTGGGCTATCAGAATAAAGCCCGTAAAATGATCTAACCTTCTTCTAGTATGTTGTTCTGCCAATATTCTTGTTGAAAAGGTTCCTTTTGGGGCAGAATCTCGGTTGAAGGGTGAAAACACGGTGGTCGCTCATAAGAGGTCTAGGGATTTCCATGTAGAGTCTTGAGTACCCATAACCATCATAGCTAGCTATCTGCATTCATGTTAGTAAAATGAAAACGAAGGAGCAAAAGCAGCTCTTTCTCACTGCGGGGTGTGTAGGCGATGTTATGGAACTCGGTATATCCCTTTCTTCTTATTCTAGTTCTATCCTTTTCGAGGAATCTAGCTCCTTTATCAAGATAGGACCATTGACAGCTTCGGGTAGAGCACCTATGGTCGTTGAAATAAAACGTTTATAGTTTGCTCTTCCTCAGATGGTGTAAAGCCTGAGGTCCCAGCTCGAGTTCAAGTGGGCTATATTGAGAGACCGGACTTATAGGTGATTTGTCATTTGGAGTTCAACAAGGATTCATGATATGGGGGCAATTTGGTTCGTTAATGCAGACCGCCCTTTTGACCTTTGGTCTGATACTGTCGTTGTGGGTGATCGAACTTCCTGAATTTTTTAACGCAAGATTTATTTTAAGATTAAGCTGATGAGGGAGAGGTTTACCAATCTGCTAACATGATGCTGGGCTGGAGTCATTGTGCCTTTTTCCCTGAATTCAAGAGTATACTTTGAAATATTTCACTAGATCTGTCTTTGTCCAAATGGCGATTATTTTTCCTCCCACGTTATGAGTTCTCGGAATGCATCGTCGCTCCTCCATTGTCGTGTTGATACATTGTGGCTTATTTACTTCATCCTTCTGAGCTTGACCGTTCAATTGTATTCATCGGCAATTTGACTGAGTAGCACGGCTGTCATATTTCCGTGATGGGAGTCATTCCTGGCCCCACTACTGCTTGCGTCCTGCGAATTTCGCATTAGGTTGCAATTCTTTCGATGGGGCCTTGGTTGAGTAGGCCTGAGTCGCTCAGTATTCCTGGTTTCACTTATAGTGACTACGCTATTTGGCATAACAATGTCGAGCCCGCACTTTGCTGTACGAGGTTCATCTGCCGGCTGTGTCTCACAAGATCTAGTTCTGCTGGAGGTTCCCCGGCGATGTCTCCAGCAAACTACTCCCCTACTGTTGCGAGGTAGGTTGGATCTTGAGGCGTTCATCCCATTAGCGATGCATGGATAGTATCCCCATCCATTTGGCATTAGTTTCTTCGTGGAAGGCCTGTTTGGGTGTGCTATTTTTCGTGAGGTTTCTGGATGGCCGCTCATGGCCCCGATTAGTGGTTGGTGCTGGTTATGGACGTATGGCAAAACTCGGTGGGGGTATCTGGCTAATCCTTATTTGAAATGATCTGGGATCAGTGGGTATGCTCTTTTTAAACCCCGATCAAAGTCCAGCGTTGTCTGTTCCTCTAAATAGGAATGTGATCTCACTCGTCCTACCAGGGAGAAAGATGTGACTTCTTGTAGTGTTTCTGTCGCGACCCAAACCGATGGGCCGCGACGGGCACCCGGTACCTTACTTAATCGAGTACCAACGTAATATATCTTTCTTATTATACTATTATGAGTAAATAAGCCAGAAAACCTGCCACGAGATAACAAGAATAAAACATAAGGGAATACTCAACATATGATGACCCAACATGATATACAAACTTATACATATGACACACGGGCCTATAAGGCCGACATGACCATTTGTAAACTCAAAACATAGGACGACAAGGCCATTCAAGTATCCATACACCTGACATCTGTCTACAAGCCTCTAAGAGTACATAAAATCATAAAGGTCGGGGCAGGGCCCCACTATACCAACCAATACATATTCTAAGCATACTGACCAAATAGGCAACTCCGGAGCAAGTGGAGTGCGCCAACACCTTCGCCGAGCTGATAGCCTAATAGGAGGATAATCAATCTATCAATCGGGACCTGGGACATGAAACGCAGTGTCCCCAGGCAAAAGGGACATCAGTACGAATAATGTACCGAGTATGTAAGGCAAGAAAGCATAAACAAGAATAGTAATGTAAAGAGAGATGGAGGAAATACAACCTGGAACATCGGAGTGCCTCTGGGGGCTACTGACATGAAATGCATAATACATATATATACATATACCTTTAAAAACATTTGCCTCTGGGGGCATCATCATCATCATCATCATCATATCGTACCCGGCCTCAAAGAGGACTCGGTAAAAACGTACCCGGCCACGTGGAGCTCGGTAAACCCAACTGATGAGTGGTTGCACAATAGGTGTCGTACCTGGCCGACTATATCGCGACTCGGTAGAGTAAAATAGATACATATATATAATGTATGCTCGACTCATGGAATCACGTTCTAAACCTTTCTAAGTGACGTAAGAACATTATGGACATACAATATGAACTTCACTAGGACTTATGGATCATACATACTTTCTTAGAATAACTTTGTATGGAAAGAACAACATGGACAACCTTAGTTGCTAGGAGTAGATTCGTTATGAAATAGCATATTCATTTCACATTAGATCATGCCAAAAGAAGGAAGGAAATGCCTTAACATACCTTCACCATGGTGAGTCCTTAATACCTCTCAAGCAACTCTTCAAACAACTCAACTCAATCTACCATGGCATAAAGAGATTCAAAATTAGTGTTGAGCAAAGGCTAAGTCTGAAACTTAAGCTAGTAGCTCGTCTACGTAAATCCGGGCAGCATCTCCCTCGTAACAAGGGCCTCCTCCAATATCATATACCAACAACAACAACAGCCATGGAAGTCCAGCAACCTATAAATATCAATAACAAGACACCATATAACAACAAGAAGTCACAACTACTTCACGACGAGCGGCAAGCTTCGGTTGGAATCCGTATAACCCATATCACCCATTATAGACTTCTTACATTAATTTAAAACTATCATTAATGTGATTATGAAGTCATTCATCAATGATTCCATCCTTATACCAAATATTTATAACAAAGGAAACAATCCTCAACTCCAACTATCTTCAATTAGTAGCTTTATTCACTAGTTCATGTCTACTCTATCCATTTAACTTAATCAACATCAAGATAACCTTAAGCACATGAAAGAACACAATAAAAATACTTGCTAAAGCAACTTCAAGTCGAAATCCAAGTTATAAACAGCTTATAACAACCCTCAATGGCAATACAACACCATAGAAGTGACATAAGCTAATCCAAGTATTATCTTGTAATTTAACATCCTAAAAACTTAACCAACATACAAGAAAGCTTAAGCACAATTAGTAGGCTGATATACTAACCTTATACAGCAGCAACAACTTGGAATTTCATCCAAATACAGCCCATAACAATCCTCAATGACAACATAACCTCAAAGAGGTGTTGTTCTTCACTAGAACTATGTTTTGATGTTGAAATATGGTGTAATCACTTTGGAATCACTTCAAACCCTTGTGGAATCTGTTTATAAGGGTTAGGAGAAGGTTGGAGACGAAGTTGAGTTGAAAATAAGTGAAAAATAGGCGTCCAAATCGTTTAATAATTGAAGTAGGTCAACCACCGCCTAAGTGGGTCCCATTGGGAGCTGCTTGCGCGGTCTCGCGAAAACATGAATATCTTTCTACTCCGATGTCGTATTGATGAACGGTTTAATGCATTGAAAACTAGACTCGTAGATCTTCAATTTGATATGTAGATAATCCATTTATTCAAAGTATATTTGGAGAAAAGTGCATCTACATTTGGCCTAAATTTCAGCATATTATGAATGCAACTTGTGATGGCCTTTGCTAACTTTTGTTCCATAACTCGTTTGACTTAAAAAAATAACACACGACTATTATACGACTACAATAACTCATAACTTAACCTCCTCATCATGTTAATCACCCTAGTCTCACACCAAAAGAATATGTTATAACATTCAAAACTTGTCGATTTTCGACGGAACTTATATTCTTCAATTTGTTTAGCGACTAAGCTTTCCAACCCTTTTGGTACTTGTCGTTAATGATCTTAAGTATTTGTAACCTCCAAAGTAACATGATTAACTTACTTTATTTGCTTTCAAATATAATCTCATTTATGAGCTTACATCAATTGACTTACGACATACTCTCACGTATGAAAACTTGGGGTGTAACATCATCCCCCCCTTTGGATCATTCGTCCTCGAATGTTGACTAATGCATTTATCAATATCATAACCTTTAGCTCTGATGAATACTTGAATATTTTCCTTGACATATAGGAAACTATTTTGTAAGTAATTCCAAAGGCCAGGGTATTCCCCCTTTAGGCCTCTTTCTCACACCACAACCTGTGGTCGGAATTCTTTTAATCTCGTAAATGCTTCTGTCATGCATCATGTACAACCGTGTATTTGTATGTGTGTCTATGCAACTCTTCTCTCCTTTTTTCCTCTTGGTTTTTATCCAATCTCTAGACCTCACTTTGTGGACATATACAGAACTATGACAAGTTGTCACTCTAGGCATCTATAGTTGTACTAAAGTTCTTCGCTTGGTACTTTGTCGAACTTACGACTATTGCTATACCTTGCTTCATATACTTAGGTTTTTATGCTTATGTTTTTACTATATCTAGGTAGGTCATACTATATCCTAACTCTTACTTCGATTTATTATTAACGAGGTCTGCCACTCGGCTCCGGGTTATTCATTCGCTGCTTGTCCTATATGTATAAATCTAAGTCCTTTAATGCATCCTCATTACTGTAAATCTTAATAATGACAGTCTAATCTCATCTCATACTTTGTGAATTTTGTCCATCCATTGTTGATTCATATCAATTTTGATCCATAATCCACCCCTGATAACTTAACCTTTTATGTAATATGGGTGCTAGGATTCATGTTTTATTAGGGGATATCTTAATGATCAGATTGATCCATCTGGGGCGATACCCTGCTTTCATAACCGTATCTAACGGTATCCCAATGTGATTTACCTTGCGTGGATATTTTAATTCTGTCCAATTCATGAGACCCCTTTCTTTTATTTGTCAGATCATTACTCAATCGAAGGCTCATGGTACAAGTTATCACCTTAGCCTTTCATGGGCATTATGAAATATCCATGATACAATCTTCTAACACTTTAATCCTTTGTTTATGCCCTGGGTTCAATTCTTTATTTCAACTTATACCGGAGTCTTCTATGGCTGTATGATTGTTAATAGATATGTTGCCTGGATAATGTTCCAAAATCTTGAGTGTAATAATTCTTTCTTTCCATATTAGCTTTCTTTCAATGTAAGCTATTTCGTTTCCATGTTTTTCTGCCTCCTTGTTGCGTCCATACTTAGCTTATATTAGTGCCCACACTTGCCAAAGTTGTTATACTACTCATGATTTTGAATATTACTTGTAACTCTTATTTCCCGTTCATTAGCCATGGTAGGTGCCACTTTCCTTTGGAATTCTTACAATGTTGTTGCGAGATTATTGTTACACGACTATTTCATCTTTAGGTCGTTGTGCTTAGGTTGGAGCCTTCTTTCTTATCTCCTCGGCTAGTCTTTCATTATAGTACTTAGGGAAAACCCTTGACTCTCGCAAAGTTGTAAGCTTATTACGGACCTCCTTTTCTGATGTCTTTACTTGCCTATAATCATCTGTAGTTGCTTGCTTTCATGCCCCTGTGCTTGTATGGTTGCTTTTAAACTGATATTTTGACTGCCTTTCAAGTGGCTCTTTCATTTACCCCAAAAACTCTCATACGGTACCTTTAACTACCTCGACTTTTGTTTGAATATATATCTCAAAATGATATTCTCCGAAACTGAATTCTCCATGTTGGGTTCTACTATGTTTATCTTACACGATCTGATGATTCGTCTATAACCTCCTATTTTGCCATAACTGAGATCTTCCTGGCCAATTACTACCTACTCGTTAGCCCATTCTCATATCAATATTCCTCGTAATCTTTCTTAGGTTAATTACTTTGTTTTAACTTATGTCACGCACTGGATCCTTATTTATTAATAACAGCTCGAGCAGGAACCTTTACTTCCTCTCCTTGATGTCGTGCTTGCAGAATATTCTTGAATGGTAGCGTATCTATATGATTTGGATAAGTGCCATCTCATTCCACTTTTATTTAACTCATTCTTCCTTTACCATTTAATAGTTACTAGAACCATTTAATTCTGACTTAATGCGATATCACTCCATATTCCCCCCTTTATGGGTGTACTAAAAGCTGAAGCCACGAGGATCTACCTATAGATGTTTTACCTCTTCATCTTTGGCGTTGTTTCTCATCAATGATCCTTACTTGCCTTGCGGCAATTCTGCTGTACAAAGGATGAAAAATTCCCTACTCGTGAGGGTGACACTTAGCGTAACTGGAACATACAGTCTCTTAAGGTGAACTTTGCTCACATTGCTTATTCTAGGGAAGCGTCTCCATAATGACTATTCTCTGCATTCATCGTGAATCTTCTTCTGTGGTCCATTGTATTACCGATGGACTGAAATCTGAAATTCCCATGATGACGAGTACTTTCCAATCATTCAGTCCCTAATTCATATTTAGATTATCGTATTTAATAGTCCATACTGATTTTTGTTACTCTAGGGATTAACTCTCCCCTCTGGTAGTCGCGTTGGCATCACGAACTTATTTCTCAAAATGAGGATATAACCTTATGGCCTATACTCTTTTGTTGTCTCAAAGCTTGTCACCTCTTGTATTTCCTTTCACTTGACTATAAACTCTATAATATTGTCATTTTTTTTTCTACTGTTGTCATTCATGTATTAGCTCTTACTCATAATGCTTCATTAACTCTCTTCTTATTTTCTTGCTAACATTTCTGTCAATCACTTTATTTTGAACACTCGAACAAAACATTCTTTTGCCTTTAGCTTCCATTTGCTCCATCCAGTGGCTCTTCAGGTTGCTTAATGCTCTCGCTTTAATAGGAACACAAGCCACACTAAGGTAATATGTATCAATTCAAGACTTATGGTGCATGTCTTTGTCGTACTCAAATCTGGCTACACTATTTTAAAGTGTACCATCTGGGTGTCTCACAAGGAGATCTGTTAGCATATTTGCAATATCCTTCAGAAATGTCAACTGACACAAACAATTCCGCCATCCTATCTTTTTATACTACTTATATTAACCCCCATAGGGCATATCTTGAATGGGTGCGAGCAATTGTATATACCTCTGCTACTATTTAATATAACTCAAAAAGCTTATGTTCCTCTGCCTTAACTATAAACACTGTTAACCTTCATTAATTGGGCGCCTCGTACCCTTCTTTATCTTGCATCTTTTGCTTGTTGAAACTTGTAGTTTTTAATCTCTCATTGTCTTTCACCATAAAGGTGGGTAGGCATTCTTGGCTTAAGGCTCCTTATCAAGAGGCTTACACCTTTCACTACACCCATGATCTGCTAAAGACCTCAAATTTACTTATCGTAGATTTACTTATCGTAGGCATTATACAAAATCCAGTTCCTTTGATTCAGCTCTTCCACAACTATATTTCTTTCCAATCCTTCTTTCAGGATGTACGTATCGTCTTATTACGAATAACAAAAAAAATTCGGATTTGAATTCTTATAAGTGGGCTCTACCACACGATCTAGAGTAAGAAGAAAGAGTGACAATCCTAAATGCCCTGTAGCCTCCTGCTTATAAGTGTGGTGCACGACACACCCATAAACAAGACTCTACTAGACACGGCTTGTAGACCCCCTAGGACAGAACTGCTCTGATACCACTTTTGTCACGACCCAAACCGATGGGCCGCGACGGGCACCCGGTACCTTACTTAATCGAGTACCAACGTAATATATCTTTCATATAATACTATTATGAGTAAACCCGCCATGAGATAACAAGAATAAAACATAAGGGAATACTCAACATATGATGACCCAACATGATATAGAAACTTATACATATGACACACGGGCCTATAAGGCCGACATGACCATTTGTAAACTCAAAACATAGGCCGACAAGGCCATTCAAGTATCCATACACCTGACATCTGTCTACAAGCCTCTAAGAGTACATAAAATCATAAAGGTCGGGACAGGGCCCCACTATACCAACCAATACATATCTTAAGCATACTGACCAAATAGGCAACTCCGGAGCAAGTGGAGTGCGCCAACACCTTCGCTGAGCTGATAGCCTAATAGGAGGATAATCAATCTATCAATCGGGGCCTGCGGGCATGAAACACAGCATCCCCAGGCAAAAGGGACATCAGTATGAATAATGTACCGAGTATGTAAGGCAAGAAAGCATAAACAAGAATAGTAATGTAAAGAGAGATGGAGGAAATACAACCTGGAACATCGGAGTGCCTCTGGGGGCTACTGACATGAAATGCATAATACATATATATACATATACCTTTAAAAACATTTGCCTCTGGGGGCATCATCATCATCATCATCATCATATAGTACCCGGCCTCAAAGAGGACTCGGTAAAAACGTACCCGGCCACGTGGAGCTCAATAAACCCAACTGATCAGTGGTTGCACAATAGGTGCCGTACCCGGCCGACTATATCGCGGCTCGGTAGAGTAAAATAGATACATATATATAATGTATGCTCGACTCATGGAATCACGTTCTAAACCTTTCTGAGTGACATAAGAACATTATGGACATACAATATGAACTTCACTAGGAATTATGGATCATACATACTTTCGTAGAATAACTTTGTATGGAAAGAACAACATGGACAACCTTAGTTGCTAGGAGTAGATTCATTATGAAATAGCATATTCATTTCACATTAGATCATGCCAAAAGAAGGAAGGAAATGCCTTAACATACCTTCACCATGGTGAGTCCTTAATACCTCTCAAGCAACTCTTCAAACAACTCAACTCAATCTACCATGGCATAAAGAGATTCAAAATTAGTGTTGAGCAAAGGCTAAGTCTGAAACTTAAGCTAGTAGCTCGTCTACGTAAATCCGGGCAGCATCTCCCTTGTAACAAGGGCCTCCTCCAATACCATATACCAACAACAACAACAGCCATGGAAGTCCAGCAACCTATAAATATCAATAACAAGACACCATATAACAACAAGAAGTCACAACTACTTCACGACGAGCGGCAAGCTCCGGTTGGAATCCGTATAACCCATATCACCCCTTATAGACTTCTTACATTAATTAAAAACTATCATTAATGTGATTATGAAGTCATTCATCAATGATTCCATCCTTATACCAAATATTTATAACAAAGGAAACAATCCTCAACTCCAACTATCTTCAATTAGTAGCTTTATTCACTAGTTCATGTCTACTCTATCCATTTAACTTAATCAACATCAAGATAACCTTAAGCACATGAAAGAACACAATACAAATACTTGCTAAAGCAACTTCAAGTCGAAATCCAAGTTATAAACAGCTTATAACAACCCTCAATGGCAATACAACACCATAGAAGTGACTTAAGCTAATCAAAGTATTATCTTGTAATTTAACATCCTAAAAACTTAACCAACATACAAGAAAGCTTAAGCACAATTAGTAGGCTGATATATTAACCTTATACAGCAGAAACAACTTGGAATTTCATCCAAATACAGCCCATAACAGTCCTCAATGACAACATAACCTCAAAGAGGTGTTGTTCTTGATGTTGAAATATGGTGTAATCACTTTGGAATCACTTCAAACCCTTGTGGAATCTGTTTATAAGGGTTAGGAGAAGGTTGGAGACGAAGTTGAGTTGAAAATAAGTGAAAAATAGGCGTCCAAATCGTTTAATAATTGAAGTAGGTCAACCACCGCCTAAGTGGGTCCCATTGGGAGCTGCTTGCGCGGTCTCGCGAAAACATGAATATCTTTCTACTCCGATGTCGTATTGACGAACGGTTTAATGCGTCGAAAACTAGACTCGTAGATCTTCAATTTTATATGTAGATAATCCATTTATTCAAAGTATATTTGGATAAAAGTGCATCTACATTTGGCCTAAATTTCAGCATATTATGAATGCAACTTGTGATGGCCTTTGCTAACTTTTGTTCCATAACTCGTTTGACTTAAAAAAATAACACACGACTATTATACGACTACAATAACTCATAACTTAACCTCCTCATCATGTTAATCACCCTAGTCTCACACCAAAAGAATATGTTATAACATTCAAAACTTGTCGATTTTCGACGGAACTTATATTCTTCAATTTGTTTAGCGACTAAGCTTTCCAACCCTTTTGGTACTTGTCGTTCATGATCTTAAGTATTTGTAACCTCCAAAGTAACATGATTAACTTACTTTATTTGCTTTCAAATATAATCTCATTTATGAGCTTACATCAATTGACTTACGACATACTCTCACGTATGAAAACTTGGGGTGTAACAGTTTCTTTCTTTATTTGTTCAACCTCCAACTTGTTGGTTTCCGCTGCGTCTGCTTCGATGACATCAGTGTATGTTTCTTAGGCGGGGTCATCTTGAAAGTCGATGTTTTTCTTTGTACAGGATGAGTGATGGTGCGCTCCTCAGGGGAAGGTGTCTCTTGTGTTTCTACGCTGGGGGCCCTCGGGTGGCTTCGCTACTAAGCAATGGCCAGTTGTTGTGCCTCAAACATTTCGAAAAATATCATTAAGACTAACTTCCTGTTCTTCCCAGGCCGGGGTTCTTGAACTTTCTATCGGTCATTGTGTCTCACGCTTCTATCGATGTGAGAAGTTTCATTGCCTTGTTATGAGTCATGCGAGTCCCCATCTGCTAGTACTAGACCAGGTGTGTTATCGGGATCATGCATTGGTGCTCCAGCGGCCGAGATAGCTACACCGTTTTCACCATGATCTTAGAGGCGGTCGTTTTCAACTCTGTTCACTAAGCCAGACATTTTTACCTGAAATGAAAGGATCTTGGACAAGAAAAAGTGTGAAAGATAATATGCATTTGTGTAATGAAACTAGCAAGAAAATAATCACTATTATGTTTAGCCGCACAGTGGGCGCCAAACTATTTATGGTGAAAATGATAACTACAATTAAATTTATAAAATGGGACTCTAAAAAATGCGATATATCCCCAAGCTAGTTGTTAGAGCAAATGGTCCTAGTAATACAGAATATAGCGGTGGAGCGTGAGCTAATACGAGATAATGTTTGAATCGAAGGGCCTGCTACCCAGATGTGAGCTTGGTCGATGGAGACATCAAGGTCGATCTAGAGGTCGTGCTAGGGCTATCGGGGACAATAAGGAGTAGTATAATAGCTAGAGATATAAACGAAGCTATATATAACCAATACAAAGTTGTATGATGAACAACACATAAAAATAAAAAACACATATAAAGATGAATAA
This sequence comes from Nicotiana noctiflora, assembly GCA_032618575.1. Taxonomy (NCBI): domain Eukaryota; kingdom Viridiplantae; phylum Streptophyta; class Magnoliopsida; order Solanales; family Solanaceae; genus Nicotiana; species Nicotiana noctiflora. Next base: position 232,819 of record JASVEL010011837.1, read on the forward strand.
CACATATAAAGATGAATAACACATATAGAGGCAAAGGATATCGAGGTATCCCCTGTATGAGAGAGAGAGACAGTATGTTTTAGTAAGAAGAGATATATATATATATATATAGAGAGAGAGAGAGAGATATTATTGAACTTTGTAGAATTATTGGAGCAACAAGAACCCCATACAAGGTAGGGCGAGTCCCCTTTATCTAGGAGAGGAATCTTAGTTACGCATACATGTATATCTAATTTATGAAATGTATAGATGTGATAGCTTGACTTGACACATCAGCAAGGCTATGAATAGGCCAGCCCTTCAGTCTTAACCGCGCAACATAGGGGCTTCCCCCTTCGTCTTTATATCGGCCTCGAATTGGACCTTGACAAGCGCCGTAGTAGATGGTAAAGTCATTGCTTCGTGTCCTCGGGGTCTTGAGCTACCTCCCAAAGATATCTTGATGGTAGGAAATTGGGCTCTCTAATTTCACCGTGTACAAGGAACATCGTCGGGTGACCAATAAGTTTCCACAAATAAAGAATAGAAAGATATCGTTACGGAGCAGACCTCTGGTCAAAAGGAACACAGTTCATATGAGGCACTAACAGGTGAAGTTATATTTCTCACGAAATGGAAAAAATTCTCAAGGAATGATGTCATTCGTTCGGATCCAAATGAACCGATTCATCCATCCTCGATCCTCATCCTTCTCGCCACTAACTACGGGAGCTGAGGTAAATTGATGTTGAAGAGCTATCAGGCCCGGTAGCACAACGGCTAATACAACCTCACAAGATGGCTAAGGGTATACTCTATCCCGTCCTTATCCACAAAATATCTCATCACCTGCACTATTCTACAAAGGGCGGGATGACCCTTAGCCAGTGTTATGTGATAGCTCCTAAAAAAATCAAGCACGACACGGTCGGGGGGACCCATCACAAAAACATGAGTTAATACACTGAAAAGTTCCTCAACAGATGTCACAATGCTCTCCTCGGAGGAAGGTACTTGCAAAATCACGCCTTTCCCCCCATCTGCAATCTTTTCTGATCATCTCAAGGTTTTCCTTTCCCGCTGTTGAAAAGATCCTCGACACATGCTACCGATGGTCCAAAACATTACTAGGTTTCCCCGACATGACAACCTTTTTCAAGCCAGGGCATCGAGAACCTCGCTCTCATGACGTCGCAGGTAAGCTGCTGGCAGCAACCAAATGAAAAACGTAGGACAAATTACCCTCTACCCGATGATTGGACATAAAAAAAACAGGCACGACTATGGCATACTAAGGAGGGAGAAAGTAAGGATTTGAGTAAAACTTTTCTGAAATGGGGAAGCAGAATGACTAGCACAAAGCAGAAGAGACAGCCTTTTAAGAACACCAAATTCGCCACTTAAGAGATAGATGAACAAATATATAGGGGCAAAGCATCAAATTCCTGCCTACCTAAAAGGGATAATTAATTTGGGCTACACTAAAGTCACCCTCTCCTAGTGGAGCGTACTCGCGAAATCAGGTCGTCCCCTACAAAACTCAAAAAGTTGTGGGACCTTTGGGAGCCCACCAATGTCATGAGCACTAGTTCGAGAGGAGCTATCGATTAAACCCTAAAGCATGGCCTGTTTCAGGTCCTAATTAATCTGAGAGCAGGCCCCGGAGGGTAGACGATGAGAAGCAAAAACTAAAATGCAAAATAAAAGGGACAAGGTGAAAGGCTAATAGAATAAAAACACCTTTGTTTTTACATTGTCAAAAAGAAAAACATCTGTACCTAATCCATTCCCCTGGGGGCACATATAACGGGAAAGGAAAAGGATACAAAAATGATTTGGAGACTACTCCTCAATATTATTATCATCGCCCTCATCCGGGGTAACTAAAAGCGCTTTGTTCGGCCACAGACTTAGCCGCGGCCAAGGCAGCTATTTCCCTACAAGCATACTCGAGAAGATCTCTGTATGTCGCCAACTCCCCAGCTGCTATTTCATTTTTCTCTTTCATACAAAGAAATAAACACATGTGTTGATTAATCTGTTAGCCACTCTGCTTGACCTACGTAAAAAAGGTAAGACAACGTATATGTGAATACGAAACAAAAAATCAGGCACGAGCAAGGCAAATGACCTGAGAAGCAAGGTTGTCTTTATCCCAGAGCATCATTTCCAAAAAAACCCGAAGTTCTCCTAGTTTTTACCTCCCCGGGTGAAATGATCCTTTGAATCCTACAGTTTCGAATTAACTTTCTTACACTCCTTTTTATGATAAGAAAGCTCCCCACAGAGATGAAGGATGTCATTATTGTACATCTCCTTGCACTACGACATAGTAGAAAAGTTAGAAAGACGGAAAATGATTTTCGAGAATGAAAGAAATGCTCGAGAAATGGCTATCATCTACTGCATGAAATTCTCTGTCGCTTTGATGACATCAGGAATATCGAGAACGGCTCTATCGATAATGCCATATGTTGGCAATAGAGCCTCCCCCTTTTAGAGGAATCCCCGGTGTAGTGCCGACCATCCGTTGAGTATCATGCAGTTCCACTAACAAGACATGGAAGCACGAGAAGAAGTTTTTCATGTCACAACCTTCCCCTAGAAGAAACCCATGTTCCTGAAAGTCTCCAAGAGTAGACCCCTCAGGACAAGTGATAGCGATCCCCCCAGTTGATATTGTAACGAATCCAGTTACACGAGTTGAAGCTACATCAATATCCAGTTCGAGGGTTCCCGATTTGTGAGGCCAATCGGAGTCAGCCATCCCGGACACAGCTTCCTCCATTCGAGGCACCTTCGAGGCTCTTGCATTCAAGTTCATCATTCGCTCCAGCGGGCGTTCATCTTCATGCTCTCCCTCGGTGCCAGGATTCACCTCTCTACTCGAAGCATAAGTACCAGCAGCGGCTCGATGGTCAAGCACCCTAGTTTTCTTTCTCGAAGGAAGAACAAAAGCTGCTCTGCTTTCCCTCTTCTTACTCCTGGCGAGCTCCAAAGCCCATACTTCACCACCTGGAGGTAGCCTCATCTGCATATTCTTGCAAACACCTGCACTAGCATAGTAATCGTAAGGCATTTTCTCTAAGGGCTAAAAAAGAAATGCGAAGTACAAGGCATAGGTGGTAAAGGAACCTTGCCATGATTCTTAGCCACCCAACATTGTTTGGCAAGGCCGGTGCAACACCAAACACAATACGGTAACTTCTCATTCAAACGCCCGATCCATCCCGGCAAATCTAGAACCACCTATGGGTACCTAGTAGCGGTTGCAGGAAGCACAAAGAAATCATTATTCTGTAAGGAAGAGTAATTGTAAAGCAGCTAGGGAAACTATTGCTTACTTCAAGTATTCTACCTCTCTGGAAAAGGCATCCTCTGGGCCGGGACGTTGTTCAAGGTTTTACCCGAATAAACCTGCTCATCCATCCTCGATCCTTTCCTTCATCGGCACTCGAGAAAAAAAATATTTTTTGGACGGACGGAGGAACATTATTAAACCTTGATACAATTATGGGTTATATATCTTAATTATATGATCAAGGCTAAAACTCTCTCCCTTAATCCCTTCAGTTAAATGTTGAAGCATCAACACCATCCTAAAAAAAGAGGGGTATATCTATCCAAGTGTCACATTGTATCGGTCACAAAAATCACGGATAACCTAGTCTATCTCCAGGGAAGACAACTTGGTAGAATTATCAGGACCCAGGGTGAACGGGCAGGTGTACACATGAAAAAAGTCACCCTTTTAGTCAGATATAATACCGTTGGGACCGAGAATCTCCACCCCCACTACCTCCCTCCATCGGCAGTCCTTCCTCACCTTGCTAACATCAGTCACGAACATCATGTATCAAGACACATGCTCTCACCGTTCTAGAGTAGATGAAGTGGCATCGATATTAAAAGTGTTTGACATATCGAGATCTGGTGGGGTACACTATTCAAAAGAGGGAATTACTTTGGTTTCTTCCTTAGGCAATCAGAATGATGATGCAGGGTCATTCCATCGGCAAATCACCCTAGAAGTCATATCTATGTCAATGGTAAAAACTCTTCTATAAAAAGATGAAAGAGTGGAAAATATAAAACAATTGTGACTCTTAAGCTTTCAAATGGAGTGAAAGTTGGAAGTGTTAAGCGACCAATGCATTAATAGGAACGGCTGAGGAAGCGAAAAGGATGAACCAATGGTAGTTCTTGAGTTTCTCGATTATCGAATCTAACGGCAGCCTCACACAGTTTTCTGGAACATGGAATTTAATACTCTTAAATGGCTGATGCCACGATAGTGATGACCTCGCGACAACGGTTCAAAACTGTTCCTATTACTTTCTTCTTAGAAATGCAGAAACTATCTGCATATAGTGAAATTTTAGGGACCTATTTCCTGCCACTAAGGTGCATTCATGGAGTCATATCGATATCTCGAGGCTGTAGGACTATGATCACGCTCCCTCCCCCCGAGGTTCACCCAAGGTTCACCCACGACCCAACAAAGATTCTGAGGGTAAGGAATTCCCTAAGTGAGCAACTAGCATCAGCAAAGTCTAATATCATGCCTAGAGGTCTGATCCCCGTGTCTTTATATTTAAAGCATTTTGTAATATATTTTGTTCCTTTTCCTATATAAAGGGAATTCACACCACTTTGTAAGGGGCGACTATTGTTCTAACTACTCCACTAAAGATTAATAATATCTCTCTCTCTTTCTTTTGTCTAACTTGTTCACTCTTACTAGCTCGAGGCCATTCTTAGCTTTTATTGCCTTCATACATGTTCTTCGTTTTTTGCCTGTTAATGGCCATAAAGAGCAATCTTTAATTATATTCTAGCAATTATACCTTTATAGGTCATCCTCTATAGCTCAGGCTCAAGCCACGTATCGACCCCAAAGTCCTTCATCGACTCATCTAAAGCCTGAGCAGCAGGACCCCCGGTTTGTTTTCTGCCTCGTTTTAGCCTGTATCGCATCGTTAAAACTTCATACTTTTAGCATCAAGTGCTGTAACAACTAGCATAAAATTGATCACATATTTTTAGGGTGGCATTTACAAATTTAATTATTGTTACCATTTTCCTGGTAAACAGGAGAGCCACCCACATCAATAACTCTGGCTAGATCGATGTGGGCCTTTTCTTCCGTCCGGGGAGCCTCAAAGTTGGGTCCCCTAACCCATCTACTAAATGCCCCTCAGCTCGAGGAATGTTTTGCCCACCAATCGGCTTAGGGAATTATTTGATCCATCCTCGAGAACCTCTTCGGCCCGAGGTGGGACAACATCAACAACTTCTGGTTTGGAATCCTTCAACTCAACAGCCATCAACTAATCAAAACACAAAGCAGCCATCATCTCAACAACTATCAACTTCTGTAGGGAGTCATCCTTCTCTTCGCCCCTAGCTCGGTGGATCTCTCTTGCTTTCGTAGTTAGGCTCGGTGAATCAACCTTAGGTTTATGAGCTTTTGCCTTCTTCAGTTTCAAAGATTTAGTTGATGGTTTTATCTTTCTCTTATCTTCCTTGGCAAGATTTGATGTATCCGCCTCCCCGCATCGGTTTTCCCTCAGCAAAAAAATATCTAACAGGCCTACACAAACACAAAAAGGTAGGAATGAAAATGGAGAATACGGCTAAGGGGTACCTCCTGTAACGAGCTCAAGTACGGTAGAGGAAAAACCTCATTATGGTTATTAGCTTCCCATCATATCTTGGCTATGTATTGCCACAATGCGCTTAGCATATAGGCAAGTCATATCAAGCTTGCGAACCCAGCCCGAAAGATCTGTAACTGCACCAAGGTACCACTCAACAACTACATTATTTAGGGAAGTTAATTAAATAGGGAAGGTTGTCCAAAGGAAAGAAAAAGTATTTGGTCAATATATTCACCTACAATTCATATTCCATTCCTCGAGGAATAGAATCCTTTCAACAGGATTTAGAGCTGATGTCCTAACTCGGACAAAGTGGCTTATTCACGCGCTACCCTTTCCTTCGTTGGTACATCAAAGAAAGTCTTCGGTGCCCGACATTGAAGGATAATCAGACCACCTCGTTAAAGTCGGGGGCTGTACATCCTAATCAGATAGTCAAGGGTAAAATGTACTCCCTCGGCCATGTCTGCAAAGCGCCTAAACATGTAAACAATGCACCAAAATGATGGATGAATTTGGTCGGGCATCACTCGGTATTATCCGAAGAAACCAATTATTATGGGGTCTATCGATGGCGAGATTTGTTCTACCAAACATAGGGTAAAGGGATGAGTGTATACACTAAGCAAACCGGGTTTGTGATGTTACAACCCATATCCACACACGTTAGTTCATGCCATAAGTTAGATAACACAAAGCCAAGAAGGAATTATCCTTGAGATGATAAGAAGTTAATCCGATTAATCTTAAGTGAAACAAGGGTGCATAAGGGTGATTAACATGTATTAGAAGTTAAACGAATCAAGGATGATGTAACTCGTACTTTTGGGTAAACCTATAGATGCTTAGTATACTTAGGATGTCATGATTTAAGGTATTTGAATCATATAATATCTGTATCATAATTCTTGAAGTCAAACGAGTTATGAAACAAAAGTCGACAAAAGTTGTTGCAACTTAGGTTCATAGTTTTACCTAAACTTTAGGTCAAATGTTATTAAGATTTTCTCCCAATATACTTGGAATTATGGGGTGATCTACCTACCAAATTGAATATCTATGAGTCTAGTTTCCAACGCATTAAACGGTTTATCCATACGACATTGGAATAGAGAGATATAGACATTTTCGTGAGACTGCACAAGCTGCTAGGTGACAAGTAGGTGGGTCAGGTACTTGGTTAAATATCGGCCCAAAAGAGGAAATTTCGGGTCAGAAAAGGAGCCCATTAAAAAGCTTATCTTCTGCAATATATCCCTCTTTATATTTCACAAATAACCAGACCTAAAACTCTGCAAACTTCCTCCCAAAAAGTATCCACAAACCCTAATTGATTTTCCCTCTCTTTCAAGTTCAAATTGGGGGTAAACACTAGAGTTTGAAGAACCAAGTTAAAGGATGAGTTATCCAACAATTAAGGTGAGTTTACTGCTATATTTAATACATTTATTCTTCTGTGAATTTATGGTAATTCGTTATATACATGTAAGAACTCACGGGACGGTGATCGGAAGCCGTGAGTTCAAGTTATTCACTTGTAGCGGACTGTTTTGTGGACTGTTTTGTGTTGCTGTTGGGCTGCATTTTTTGTTACTGTTTTGTGGAGTTTTGGAGGAGGCAGGGTGTGGAGAAACACCATATATATGTTGGGTTGTGGTCTTCTAGTTCTTCGTAATATTTTTGGGTTGTTTGATACGACTATAGTGGCCGTCATATGTATGATGTGATTAGGTTGTGTGTGGACTGTTTTGGGAGGCTCAATATGTATATTATTGATGTTGTTTAGGCTGTTTGGTGATTGTTTTGAATGGTGTGAAGTCATATATATAGGGGAGGTGCTGTCCGTTTCATCACAAAATAGGTTGTGATTGGTACATAATAGTTGCGGCGCTTAAACGTTAACGATAGTGTCATTTCTCCTATTGTAGACTAAGGAGTCGTGACGTTTGCATAGCTTGAGGCTGTGGCAGTATATACAAGGTATGTGTGGCTATCCCTTGACTTCTTTTGCATGACTCCGATTGTACATAATTTAATGAACGAGCTTCCAAAGATACTCTATTCTTAGAAGCTAAGCAGTACTTACATCATTTCCCCTCTTATGGAACAATTGATGTTGATGTTGCTTCTCTTATTCTTATGTTATCAATCTTGTTGGTACTTCCCTATTCCTATAAGGTTCATAGTGAAGAGTTAGTCCTAATAAGGTGTACATAGGATACCGACCTTACGTCACTCGAAAGGTCTACAAGGTGTTTCCATGAGTCGAGCATGCATTATATATATGTATCTATTTTACTCTACCGAGCCGCGCTATAGTCGGCCGGGTACGGCACCTATTATGCAACCACTGATCAGTTGGGTTTTACCAAGCTCCACGTGGCCGGGTACGATTCTATCAAGCCTTATAATGGTCGGGTATGTTTTTACCGAGCCTATTACGGCCGGGTACGATATGATGATGATGATGCCCACAGAGGTGTATGTTTTAAAAGATTATGTATTTATACATATGTATCACGCATTTCATGTCAGTAGCCCTCAGAGGTACTCAGATGTTACAGGTTGTATATTCTCTATCCCTCCTTACATTATTGTTCGTATTTAGGGTTCTCTGCCTTACATACTCAGTACTTTATTCATACTGACGTCCTTTTATTTGTGGACGCTGCATGTCGTGCTGCAAGTCCTGATAGACAGGCAGGTGCAGCTCCCCCATCACAGTAGGTTGTCCAATTCAGCGGTGATTGGCGAGATCCCTTCTCCGGACATGCCTTGGTCTTGGTATGCATTTTTGTTATAGACATTATGGGTATGTCGGGGCCCCTGTTCCTGCTATGTTGCAGCACTTATGTTCCTTTAGAGGCTCATAGATAAGTGTCGACTTATGTATAGTTTGGTATGCCTTGTCGGCTGGTTTTTGTTGTATAGTCTTTCATTTTAGCGTGGTAGCTTGTACCATATGTATATAGTTTCTTGATTGTCTGGTCATCCCATGTTATGTAGGTTCATGCAATCATATTTTATTGTTGGTTGTCCATGATCCATGTCTACCATTTATATTGGTCTCGTCGGCCCTAAAAGATAATAAAGAAGGTTAGATAAAATGTACGTTGGTGCTCGGCAAGTATGGTCGGGTGCTAGTCATGGTCCTCCAGTTTGGGTCGTGACAAACTTGGTATCGGAGCAAGTCTGTCCTAGGGATTGTCTATGAGCCATGTCTAGTAGAGTCTTGATTATGGATGTGTAGCGCGCCACATTTATAATCAGGAGGCTACATGACATCTAGGGTTGTTACCTTCTTCCTGAATCTAGATCGTGCATAGAGTTGAGTCATAAGTGTTCGTCTCTAATATTCACCTTGTTTTCTTTCAGCGATGCCTTCGACTAGGAAACAAACAATTAGTGGACGGCTTGATACAGCTGCGAGAAAGGGTACCAGTCAGGTGCCCCAAGCCAGAGCAGGCCAAAGTGAAGCTCAGAGTGAGATACCGTCTCATACCTCATCTACTCCGTCTCCTCCGGAGGATATTAGGTGGCACCCAGCACCTCCAGCTCCTCCGTCTGGCACTACAGACCAGGATATGCGGAGTGCTTTGCAGTTATTGACTAGCTTGGTAGCTGCTCAGGCTCAGAGGCAGAATACAGGTGCTGCTGATAAACCAATTAGTACAAGAGTTCGTGATTTTATTAATTTAGACCCTCTAGTGTTTACCGGATTAGACCCCAAGGAGGATCCGCAGACTTTTATTGACCAGGTTCATCGTACACTACGGGTTATGCATGTTAGTGATACAGAGGAAGTATAATTGGCTTCTTATCGGCTATGGGATTTAGCGGTTCTTTGGTAGGATAGTTGGGAGAGATCCAGGGGTCCGAACGCTCCTCCAGCTGTGTGGAAGGATTTTTCTGAGGCCTTTCTTCGTCACTATTTGCCGGTTGAGATACGACGAGCTAGAGCTGATAAGTTCTTGAACCTTAGACAAGGTAATTTAAGTGTGCGAGAGTATAGCATGCAGTTTGATTGTTTAGCAAGGTATGCTCCCCATATGGTGGCCGAGATGAGTGATAGGGTGCATTTGTTCGTGAACGGGTTGGGACCCCATCTGATTAATGAGTGTATGACATCCTCCTTGGTAGAAGGCATGGATGTTTCCCGTATTCAAGCTTATGCACAGACCTTAGAGGATCGTAAGCGCCAGCAGAGGGTAGATATGGAGCACGATAGGGGCCAACATAAGAGGGCGATATTTGCAAGGTATTCTGATGACTTCAGAGGCAGCGCCAGGCCCCAATCTTCGAGGAGTTCGGCGCCATCTGTAGCTAGTGCTCCTCCACAGTTTCAGAGGCCTCGATATGATCGATCCTATTCTGGTCCAGGTTAGAGTTCACAGGCATCTGGATCGCAACATCACAGGGATACTAGTCAGACGAAACCCCCAACACCACGTTGTGATCAGTGCGGCAAGGCCCACTTTGGACTGTGCCGTCGAGGTTCTGATGCGTGTTATTCTTGCGGACAGCCTGGCCATATGATGAGGGATTGTCCTAACAGGGGAGGTGATGGTATGGCTCAACCGACTAGATCTGTGTCTGGTTCTTCCTCATCGGTTCGACCTCCAGCACGGGGTTTTCAGCAGTCGACAGGTCGTGGTAGAGGTAGAGGTGCGGGGCCGAGTTCGAGTGGTGCTCAAAATCGAACATATGCTCTAGTAGGTCGACAGGCTCTCGAGTCGTCTCCAGATGTTGTTACAGGTATATTATCTGTGTTTTCTTATGATGTATATGCGTTGATTGATCCGGGATCTACATTATCATATGTTACACCCTTTGTGGCTAATACGTTTGACATTGAACCTGAATTGATAAGTAAACCCCTTACGGTATCTACTCTAATAGGAGATTCTGTGATTGCTAGAAGGGTATATAGAGGTTGCACTGTGATGATTTGTAGTCGTCAAACCTCGGCAAATTTATTTGAGTTAGAAATGGTTTATTTTGATGTGATACTGGGAATGGACTGGTTGGCCTCACGCTATGAAAATGTTGACCGTCGTATGAAGATGGTTAAGTTTCAATTTCCTGGTGAACCCGTCATTGAATGGAAGGGGAACATTGCTACATTGAAAGGTAGGTTTATTTCCTATATTAAGGCAAGGAAAATGATCTCAAAAGGTTACATTTATCATCTTGTTCGCGTTAGGGGTGCAGAGGCGAAGCTGCCTACTCTACAATCTATCCCCGTGGTCAATGAATTTCCAGATGTTTTCCCAAATGAACTCCCAGGCCTTCCTCCATAAAGGGAGATTGAGTTTAGCATTGATGTGTTGCCTGACACTCAACCGATCTCTATCCCTCCATATAGAATGGCCCCAGCAGAGCTGCGAGAGTTGAAGGCTCAGTTAAAGGACTTGCTGGATAAGGGCTTCATTAGGCCTAGCACTTCACCTTGGGGTGCGCCAGTCCTATTCGTGCGGAAGAAAGATGGGTCATTACGGATGTGTATCGACTATCGGCAGTTGAATAAGTTTACTATAAAGAACAAGTATCCACTTCCAAGAATTGACGACCTGTTTGACCAACTCCAGGGTGCCAAGTATTTCTCCAAGATTGACTTACGTTCAGGGTATCATCAGGTGAGGGTTAAGGAGAAGGATATTCCAAAGACGGCCTTTCGGACAAGATATGGACACTTTGAGTTCTTGGTGATATCGTTCGGGCTAACAAATGCCCCAGCAGCTTTTATGGATCTCATGAATACTGTATTCATGCCGTATCTTGATGTGTTCGTGATTGTATTCATTGATGACATTCTGGTGTATTCTCGTTCGGAGGAGGAACATGCGAGCCACTTGCGGATAGTATTACAGATGCTTCAGGATCGTAAGTTATATGCTAAGCTCACCAAATGTTAATTCTGGCTGAACTCAGTAGCATTCCTTGGCCATGTGATATTTGACGAGGGTATTAGTGTCGAAACTCAGAAAATTGATGCAGTAAAGAATTGGCCGAGACCTACAACACCATCAGAAGTTCGTAGCTTCCTGGGGCTAGCAGGATATTATAGGCGATTTGTAGAAGGGTTTTCCTCTATATCAGCACCATTGACTAAGTTAACACAGAAAGCTACCAAGTTCCGGTGGTCTAACACTTGTGAACGTAGTTTTCAGGAGCTGAAGGATCGATTGACATCCGCACCGGTGCTCACTCTCCCAGAAGGAACAGAAGGATATGTGGTATATTGTGATGCCTCGGGTATAGGTTTGGGGTGCGTGTTGATGCAGCATAGGAAGGTGATTTCATATGCATCAAGACAATTGAAGAAGCATGAAAAGAATTATCCAACCCATGATTTGGAATTGGCTGCAGTAATATATGCTTTGAAGATATGGCGGCACTACTTATGCGGCATCCATGTTGACATCTACACAGATCACAAGAGTCTACAATACATCTTCAAGTAGAAAGAGTTGAATTTGAGGCAGCGTAGGTGGCTTGAATTACTGAAAGACTACGACGTTGAGATATTGTATCATCCCGGTAAAGCCAATGTTGTGGCAGATGCTCTCAGCCATAAGTCAATGGGAAGCTTAGTACATATTGATGCAGGTAGATGGGGGTTGACTAAAGAGCTTCATCAGCTAGCCAATATGAGAATCGGATTGTTAGACTCTGATGACGGAAGTGTTACTGTACAGAATACATCAGAATTATCTTTGGTAGCCGAGGTAAAAGCACGGAAATATGAAGATCCTATCTTACTACGATTAAGAGAGAACATTCAGCAGTGTAAAATTACGGCTTTTGAGATCGGATGAGATGGGGCACTGAGATACCAGGGCCGATTATGTGTGCCGAATGTAGCAGGGTTGCGAGAAAAGATTATGAATGAAATTCATCAATCCCGATATTCCATCCATCCTGGCTCAACAAAGATGTATCATGATGTCAAGGAGCAATATTGGTGGGATAACATGAAAAAGTCTATTGCAGAATTTGTAGCCCAGTGTCCCAATTGTCAACAAGTAAAGATAGAACATCAGAAACCCGGTGGATTGCTTCAGAATATAGAGATTCCGACCTGGAAATGGGAGGTGATTAATATGGACTTCGTTATTGGATTACCTCGATCTTATCATAAGTTTGACTCTATTTGGGTGATAGTTGATCGACTTACAAAATGTGCTCATTTTATGCCAGTTAAGACAACTTACTCGGCTGAAGATTATGCGAAGTTGTATATCAAGGAGATTGTTAGGCTTCATGGTGTGCCGGTATCTATTATATCAAATCGAGGAGCTCAATTTACGGCTAACTTTTGGATGTCTTTTCAGAAAGGTTTAGGCACACAGGTGAATCTCAGCACTGCATTTCATCCGCAGACTGACGGACAGGCTGAACGTACCATTCGGACATTGGAAGATATGCTACGAGCATGTGTTCTAGATTTTAAGGGAAATTGGGATGACCTTCTTCCACTCATAGAATTTGCCTACAATAATAGCTACCATTCCGGTATTAAAATGGCCCCATATGAGGCACTATATGGGAGGAGATGTAGATCACTAGTTGGATGGTTCAAAGTCGGTGAAACAGAATTATATGGGCCAGATTTGATTCACCAAGCCATTGAGAAGGTGAAAGTGATACAGGAACGATTGAGGACGGCACAAAACAGGCAAAAGTCTTATTCCGATGTCCGACGTCGTGATCTAGAATTTGAGGTTGGTGATTGGGTTTTCCTGAGGATTTCACCAATGAAGGGTGTTATGCGTTTTGGGAAGAAAGGTAAGCTGAGTCCAAGGTATATCGGTCCGTATAAAATTCTTCAACGAATTGGACAAGTTGCTTATGAGTTAGAATTGCCATCCGAATTAGAATTTGTCCACCCGGTATTCCATGTATCTATGTTGGAAATGTATTGGAGACCCTTCTCGAGTTGTCCCTATCAAAGATGTTCAAGTTACAGAGGATCTATCATATGAAGAACTGCCAGTGGCTATATTAGATCGACAAGTCCGCAAGCTAAGAACAAAAGATGTAGCTTCCGTCAAAGTATTGTGGAGGAACAAGAATACGAAAGAAATGACATGGGAAGCTGAAGAAGAGATGAAGTCTAAATACCCTTACCTATTCCAGAATGATGATAACAAGGATGTTGGTGGAATGCAAGATACATTACAAAGGTGAAATGACTTTATGAGGTAAGCAATAACTTGAGAACTCTCTTCCTTAATACAAAGTGGTGATATGTAAATAATGTCCATGTCCATAATGCTTTGTGTAGCCTTGTGAGGCCATAGTTTGAGCTTCACTGCTTGCAAAGTTAGCTAGTGACCATTTTATAGGGGAAAATTGACCAAAAATTTCCTAGAATCCACGATGATTTGGACTCCCCACAAACTCTTACATTCAAGGACGAATGTTCCTGCGGGGGTGTTACAACCCATATCCACACACGTTAGTTCATGCCATAAGTTAGATAACACAAATCCAAGAAGGAATTATCCTTGAGATGATAAGAAGTTAATCTGATTAATCTTAAGTGATACAAGGGTTAACATGTATTAGAAGTTAAACGAATCAAGGATGCTATAACTCGTACTTTTGGGTAAACCTATAGATGCTTAGTATACTTAGGAGATCATGATTTAAGGTATTTGAATCATATAATATCCGTATCATAAGTCTTGAAGTCAAACGAGTTATGAAACAAAAGTCGACAAAAATTGTTGCAACTTAGGTTCATAGTTTTACCTAAACTTTAGGTCAAATGTTATTAAGATTCTCTCCCAATATACTTGGAATTACGGGGTGATCTATCTACCAAATGGAAGATCTATGAGTCTAGTTTCCAACGCATTAAACGGTTTATCAATACGACATTGGAATAGAGAGATATAGACATTTTTGTGAGACTGCACAAGCTGCTAGGTGACAAGTAGGTGGGTCAGCTACTTGGTTAAATGTCGGCCCAAAAGAAGAAATTTTGGGTCAGAAAAGGTGCCCATTAAAAGGCTTATCTTCTGCAATATATCCCTCTTTATATTTCACAAATAACCAGACCTAAAACCATGCAAACTTCCTTCCAAAAATTATCCACAAACCCTAATTGATTTTCCCTCTCTTTCAAGTTCAAATTGGGGGTAAATACTAGAGTTTGAAGAACCAAGTTAAAGGCGTGAGTTTACTGCTATATTTAATACATTTATTCTGCTGTGAATTCATGGTAATTCGTTATATACATGTAAGAACTCACGGGACGGTGATCGGAAGCCGTGAGTTCAAGTTATTCACTTGTAGCGGACTGTTTTGTGAACTGTTTTGTGTTGCTGTTGGGCTGCGTTTTTTATTATTGTTTTGTGGAGTTTTGGAGGAGGCAGTGTGTGGAGAAACACCATATATATGTTGGGTTGTGGTCTGCTAGTTCTTCGTAATATTTTTGGGTCGTTTGATACGACTATAGTGGCCGTTATATGTATGATGTGATTAGGTTGTGTGTGGACTGTTTTGGGAGGCTCAATATGTTTATTATTGATGTTGTTTAGGCTGTTTGGTGATTGTTTTGAATGGTGTGAAGTCATATATATAGGGGAGGTGCTGTCCGTTTCATCACAAAATAGGTTGTGATTGGTACATAATAGTTGCGACGCTTAAACGTTAACGATAGTGTCATTTCTCCTATTGTAGACTAAGGAGTCGTGACGTTTGCATAGCTTGAGGTTGTGGCAGTATATACAAGGTATGTGTGGCTATCCCTTGACTTCTTTTGCATGACTCCGATTGTACATAATGTAATGAACGAGCTTCCAAAGATACTCTATTCTTAGAAGTTAAGCAGTACTTACATTGTTTTCCCTCTTATGGAACGATTGATGTTGATGTTGCTTCTCTTATTCTTATGTTATCAATCTTGTTGGTACTTCCTGATTCCTATAAGGTTCATAGTGAAGAGTTAGTCCTAATAAGGTGTACATAGGATACCGACCTTACGTCATTTCGAAAGGTCTACAAGGTGTTTCCTGTAAGGCCCCGTAAAATTTTTGTGCATAAAACATAGTAGCTATAGTGTCATGGTCCGAATAATGTGTTAGGAATGCGTAGTTGTTTCCCTCTTAGTATTAGTAAAGTCCCCTTCATTTTGTAATGAGTTAAATGTGTTGTTACCTTGGGTCACTTGAACCGTTCTTGATAAATGAAAACCTTATAAAGATTTACGTGTTAAATAAACAACTAATAGTAAGTGTAGATTGGAATTGGTTTGTTAAGTGTACATGGTGTGTTAAAATGGTTAAATAAGGTAAGAATTCATTGAAGTGACTAGTTTATGTGCAATTGTAACAATGTGATAGAATATATGCATTCGTTGAGGTAAGAAAGTGTATACCAGTTGTGGGAAATGTTGTATTTGTGTATTGTTGTTTGGTAATGTGTTTCGGGGGCCCTCTGACAGGTGGATATGTCCATAATACAAAGGAAACTCCGGCGAAATTTTTCTAAAATATAAGAGTTAGTCAAAATTTTGATGGTTGCATATCATGTCTTTCAAAACCAACTCATTTATTTCAAAATCCTCATTCGAGGACGAATGATCTTAGGGGAGGGAGGATGTAAGGCCCCGTAAAATTTTTGTGCATAAAACATAGTAGCTATAGTGTCATGGTCCGAATAATGTGTTAGGAATGCGTAGAATTCTTCGCGGCGAGCTTGCTCGCCGCGGTTCGGATCCTTGGTAGTGATTTAAGTTTCAAAAATGTAGAGAATTAATTTTTCCGAAAAGTGTCAAATATGCGGTCAAGAATGCGACCGCAAACCTGTTATGCGGACCGCATTCTTGCCGCAAAGCTATCCAGAAAGTCTCCCAAAATCTTGTTGAAAATGCGGTCGATATGCGATCGCATAGTGAATCTGCGGTGCACTTTGCGACCGCAGATCAAGAATGCGGACCGCATATTGGTCGCATTCTGTAACAGAACTTGAGCTAATTTTGAGGCCATTCTGCGGTCACTATGCGGACCGCATGTTGATTCTGCGGTCGCAAAGTGCACCGCATAATTGACCCGGTCCAGATTTTTGTAACATTTTGACCCGATCTCTTCTTTAATATAACACCTTTCTTCTTCATTTTATCATATCATCTTACCAAAATTAGAGAGAGAAGAGAGGGTTTTTAGAGAGAGAAATCTTTCATCTTCAAAGATTGTTCCAACCATCTTAGTTCAAAGGATTCTAGGGCAAAGATTCAACTTCCCCAATCTTTTCAAGGTAAAAACCCTAACTATTTTCTTTGATTTTCAGTTTTAAATTGGGTAAAGAGAGGTTTGCATATTATAGCATTTGAAAATAGAAATTTTACACTCATGCATGATTATTGAACTTGATTTCTTGTAAAAAGAAGTGAGTAGAAGTAAGAGTCTTCAAGAACAAGGTTGGCAAGAGTAGGATATCTTGGGTAAGCATAAAGTAGGAAGAAAACTCATCACCAGGTATGTATGGCTAATTTTGATTCTTGTGAAATCGCCTACATGTGTGAAACTTGTTTGGTTCGTGTTAATTTGACAAATTGTGTGAAATTCTTGATATTGTTGTTGGATATTTCAAAGTTGTTATTGAACTATGAGTGATGTAATATGGAATATGAACCGAAAGGTAAATGAGAGTTGAATGGGGTAAAGAATAATGAATAATGGTTATGATGGCCTATATGGCACCTTGTGGAAAACAAACGAAACACTTGAGAATTGGTTTATTGTAGAAAGAGATGAAACACTTGAATTGTGGAAATATTGTAACATGGTTGTGATATTGGTTTGAAAAATAATTGAGAATATGAAACAATGTGCAAGTTGCTTATTTGAACTTTTTGAAATTGTGTGTAGTACCTTATCTGCTGTTTGAAATTTGTTGTGTTTTAAACTGTAAGGCGGGGTCGTGTTGCGCGCCGCAACGTGAGGAAATAAGGTGTAGGTTGGGGTGATAAGGGTGGCCGAGGTAATAAGGGTGGTCAGGGGCAATAAGGATGGAAATCGATCAAAATCGCTATTGAAAATTGATACAAAAATCAATAAATGTGAAATTGTGAAAGGAGACAGCAGGAGAGTTTGCAACCTGTGGGGCACCGATTGCCCCTTTGTTTGACTACTTGTGCTTTACGTGATTGATTGGTTATTGTTAAATTGGTTGATCGTAGAAAGTGCTTTGTGTTGAGAATTATTTGAAATGAGGAAAATGTGGAAACATGGTTAGCTGGCTGGCTTAATTAATTGTTGATGTAATTCAATGGCTTGAGTTTACTTGGGACAAAGTTTGTCCATACATACCAGTACAATTCAAGTGTACTGAAGTCCCTTTTGTCGGGGACGCTAAATTCGTGTTATGATTGTAGGTGGATCAGTAGCAGGCACATCGGCAGTAGTATCCTTCTTCTTCCACTGCTCGTTTTGGTGAGCCCCTTTCTTCCTTGGGGCCCTGTGTGGTTCATGCCACTTTTGTTTAGATTTTATTTTGGTTTTGTAAGGTATAGCCGGAGCCTTGTTACCGGCAAGTATTGTATTCTTTTTTTTTTATCCTAGAGGCTCTGTAGACATGTAAACTGTGGGACTCCAGTCTTATGTATATATTATGTTATGTTGGGCGTTGTAAAAACTGCAACTTGTTAATGAATCACTCGTATGGTTTTATTTGTTTAATGTGAAATCATTCATGGTTAGTAAGATATTTGGTTAATGAGAAACAATCAACACGGGGGTAACGCGTGGGAATGAAAGGCACCCAGGTCCGCTTGACTGGGGGCAACCCGGTCAGGCGCCGGTCATGTTCCCCGATTTGGGGCGTGACATTTCCATGAGTCGAGCATGCATTATATATATGTATCTATTTTAATCTACCGAGCCGCGCTATAGTCGGCCGGGTACGGCACCTATTGTGCAACCACTGATCAGTTGGGTTTTACCGAGCTCCACGTGGCCGGGTACGATTCTACCGAGCCTTATAATGGCCGGGTATGTTTTTACAGAGCTGATTATGGAAGGGTACGATATGATGATGATGATGCCCACAGAGGCGTATGTTTTAAAAGATTATGTATTTATACATATGTATCATGCATTTCATGTCAGTAGCCCTCAGAGGTACTCAGATGTTACAGGTTGTATATTCTCTATCCCTGCTTACATTACTGTTCGTATTTATGGTTCTCTGCCTTACATACTCAGTACTTTATTCGTACCGACGTCCTTTTATTTGTGGACGCTGCATGTCGTGCTGCAGGTCCTGATAGACAGGCAGGTGCAGCTCCCCCATCACAGTAGGTTGTCCAGTTCAGCGGTGATTGGCGAGATCCCTTCTCCGGACTTGCCTTGGTCTTAGTATGCATTTTTATTATAGATATTATGGGTATGTCGGGGCCCTGTTCCGGCTATGTTGCAGCACTTATGTTCCTTTAGAGGCTCATAGACAAGTGTCGACTCATGTATAGTTTGGTATGCCTTGTCGGCTGGTTTTTGTTGTATAGTCTTTCATTTTAGCGTGGTAGCTTGTACCATATGTATATAGTTTCTTGATTGTCTGGTCATCCCATGTTATGTAGGTTCATGCAATCATATTTTATTGTTGGTTGTCCATGATCCATGTCTACCATTTATATTGGTCTCGTCAGCCCTAAAAGATAATAAAGAAGGTTTGATAAAATGTACGTTGGTGCTCGGCAAGTATGGTCGGCTGCTAGTCATGGTCCTCCAGTTTGGGTCGTGACATGTGAGTCGTTATATCTTCCTCCCAAGAAGGTACCTCTACATGTACCACCTCTCCACAACAGATGTCGATTTTCACCTTCCCAATGTCTTTTATCAGGCTGATGTATCGAGACATAGGTTCACACTACTCCGATTTTGAAGAAATCTTGTCAATCATAAAATCCGAGGAGGTCTCATAGGGTTCGGGGATGCATTCATCAAGACTAGGAGGTGTTGCGGCCTTGCCCTTAGAAAAGCGTTAAGATGAACAAGCTTTATCACCTTGAGGAATGGTTATAGAGGTCTTTGCTATTTCAACTAAAAGATTTCAGAGGAAAGAGAAACATTGGGTGAGAAACAAGCGTACGAAAGAAGTGAGGAGAGCTGTTGAAAGTTCATAGATATGATGAAGAGTAAGAGGTGAAGCATTGGAGTATTTATCAGTCTACGCTTTTTGAGAGCATTATGAACTTGACTTTTGAACATCCCCTTTTTGTCATATCAACTACTCGCACGACGTAACTGACATAATGATGGGTGCATTGAAGAGTTGAAGAATTCAAATTGTTCCTTGTTATTTCATTCCAAATAATGCGGGGACTATCTGTATACTGTTAAAATCAGGAAAGGCCGATTTTATGGCTTCTATGGTATATTTGAGCCAACCTCGATGGGATCGAAGCACAGTCCAAGGCTCATCCACGAAGCACTTGCCTCGATAGGGCATATAGAAGACTCATCATAATGTACCTCGAGGAAACATGAAAATTGACGACCTTAGTGAAAAGGCAGAAGACTTCTCAAGGGCACGTGATGATGTCTGACAAAGTCTGCAAAAATAGTACAAATCTATATTGAGCTGTTATACAACTGTACCAATAGTATTTATTCATCATTACTAGACATGTACGATATTGGGATTTTCTCCTCCTATATAAATGGAACTGTTGTCATTTTGTAAGGGGATGAGAAATTCTCCGCTATCTTTCTTAAACAATTATTCTACACATTTATTGCTTATTCATCCATTATTCTTTTATTTTTCATTTATATCTCGTTATTAATAGTAAAAGGCCATCTTTGAGGCCTTCATTATCATTGTTTATTCGCCAATAGTTCACTAACAACTTCTCTAAATATGCCCCGAAGCCTCTGTTCCAGCCAGCTCAAGGATCGATTTTAAGATAGCTTTATTTTTTACTTCTTACTTTCTTTACTTAGATTTAGCATCTATTACCTAACAACTGGTATTAAAAAAATCACCTATTCATAGAACCACAAAATCATATACAATTATCAATACCATTTTCAAGGTACATAATGGGGTTAATAGGGATTGATTTTTTTTAAAGCACAATTGGCCTAAAACATGTAAAAAATCTTCAGGCCAACTGCATTCGACCTGCCCAACTGAGGAATCTAACCAGACGCGCTAAAATGACATATTTTTTGTCAAGCGGATAAGATTTAATCTTTGCCACACGTCTTCCCTTGATCTAGCAGTCCTAATTTAATGTTCACATAGACTATTTTAAGCATAAAGAGCAAAAATTTGCCCTTATTTTCAATAACTTCTTTTTCTTCCTCTTTTTCACCCTCTTCTCCCTTTTCCTATCTCTGCAACCCACACATTCCACGGCGATGCTGCACATTGGAAATCTGCCACCGGTAGCGGCTATCCTCCAAAAGCACTCAAATTACACCAATCAAAGCCTCTTTTCATCCAATACCAATATCCAACCCCAAATCTCCGTTATCACCCTCAATCTCATAAAATTTATCCCTAAAACTGAAACCCTAGCTGCCACCGCCCTAAATCCGGCGAGACCTAACTTTCCACACCCTAGAATACATACATATATTGATAGATCTCCTCGAGATCTATCCTTTCCTACCCATTTCACACCCAACAATCGCAGCACCGCTTGCCAGCACCCTCTACTACCGCGACCACAACAAAGTCACCACTTCCTCATTTTTATTTTGCCACTCGATAAGAACACTCGTGTGTCAGGGTCGGACAACCACTACTCGAGTGCTTGAATTAGCATGAAGCGCTTTTATTTGGTATGCTCATCTCTCTTGTTTCGTTTTTTTAATTTTTTTTTCTCTTTGATGTTAGGTTACGCCTAGGTTTAACTTAAAAACCTTTATGGTTGTTTCTTATTCATGATAATCTTTTAGTATATGTATTTTCTTTTAACCAAATAGTTTAGATGTCTTAGTTGAAAACATTAGCTCAATTGCTCAATAAGTCTTATTTAGTTCATGTTTATGATTTAGTTGTTTGGTATGTAGTATGGTGCTTTGATTAGCTGTTCATAATGATTGTTTAGTTGATCAGTTCGTATTTGTTTAGTTTGAGTTAGTGAATCATTGATCTTGACCGATTGTTGGTTGCATAAATCATATCGATTTAGCGTAGTTAGTTTGAGTATTAGTTACAATGATAGTTATTTTTGTTTTAACAGCTCATGGTTGTTTTAAGTTTGATTTGCATTAAGCAAGTAATTTGGTGCCGATTTTTCAAAGCTGAAATTTAGGTAGTTTAATCTTGAAATATGGTACTTTAGTAGCTTACTTTTACTAGTAGGGTGGCTCAAATGATATTTTTTCTCCTTATTTCTGCTCTAAAAAAATTTCAAGCTGTCTTATCACCTTTTGGACAACCTTGAATGATATTTGTCATGAGCCAAACCCGGTTGTGATGGCGCCCAACCCTAAAGCTAGGCATATCTGACCAACAGTCGCTCTCAAATCAATCGTAAATTTCAAAACCGATAATTTAAGGAGAGTATAAAAGATTTAGAATAATAGTCCAATATTTATAGAAGAAAAATACTGAGAAATACGAAGTCTGATAAAAACACTCACAAAAGATCTAGGGTCACGAGTCTAGAGCCTCTAAACAAAATTGGATAACAATAACTGAACGAAAATACCCTAGTTTGGAAATGTATATATAAATAAAACTAAAATAGGAAGAGTAGCCAGGACCTGCGAATGTCAAGCAGCTTCCTCAACAACTCTAATAAGCTCTGGAAACAAGACTACTCCGCTAAACCTCTAGTGTACGTGAATCTGCACACAAGGTACAAGGAGTAGGGTTGAGTATTACCGACTTAGTGAGTAATAAGCATATAAAATATCTGAAGATAAGAAATCCATGAAATGCCACAAAGTAAATCTAAACTAACAATCCGACACCTTACTATGAACTAAAAGCAAACAACTTCAAATATAACAGTCAAGTATAATGTAAAAATGCAATGAAAATGCACATGAACACGTTGTGGAGTACAACCCGATCCATTTAACGTTGACGGCACTCTCTGGGGGTGTGTACAGACTCCAGGGGGGCTCCTTCTGCCCAAGCACAATATAATCATAATATTCACTGCGGCGTGCAACCCGATCCATACTTAGTCCACATTATGCATATGAGTCACGTAGCAGATTCAATTAATTTCCCAGTTTCCAATTTATTAAGATGAATGTACTTTAGATATATAACTTCAGAAAAAGTGACTTAGCATTTTATAATCATGATTAAACACAAGACTGAGATCATGATTATACAAAACATGTTATCACAATGATATTCATCCTCTAAGGATGCTACAGATCAACGCAAGACCCCAAACATGGCAATAAGCCTAGATATATACAACACAGGGTGCGTATCAACTGCCAATATAGAATCATTCTTGTTCGGGATGGACCAAGTCATAATCCCCAGTAATAAACAATCCCGCACCTGCCATGGGGTGCGAGTCACACCCTAAATAGCATCATAGTGTGATAAATCGGGGTTTCAAACCCTCAGGCCATCATATACACAAACTACTCACCTCTAACCAGCCGTAGACTGGTCCGCAATGCATTTTCCATTAGTATCGACCTCCTCACACGTCAAATCTAGTCAAAACCATAGCTAATACATAAATATGGGTTAAAGAAACATAACCCAATAAAAAATACTCGAAACATACTAAAATTCACGAAGTTGGTAAAACCAGAGCCCCGGGTCCACTCCTCAAAAAATTCTGAAAATAATACTAGTGGATTCCTCGTCCTGCCACGAGTTCGTACATATAAAGTTCATCAAAATCGGAGACTGTTTGACCCCTCAAATTCCAGCTTTACACTTTCTTAGGTTTCAAGCTCTAACCACCATATTTGCCCCTAAAATCCTCATTTTTTTAGTGTTTAATCTATGTTTTTACACCATAACAACATAATTCGAGTCTAAGAACTCTTACCTGATGAATTCCTACGAATTCTCCTCAAAAGCGCCCACAAGTCGCCTCTTCTCGAAGTTTAAGAATATGTTTCTAACTCTAAAAGTCGTGAACACTGTTTCATTAAAACATCAGTGATTTTCGCTTCTGCGACAACCCAAGCACTTCTGCGGTTGCCACTTCTGCGACCAATAAACCGCTTCTGAGATTTTCCTTTAGGTCGCTAGGACAGCTTTTGCGGCAACCATTTTTGCGACCAAGAACTACTTATGCAGTTTTCCTTTAAGTTACTAGGACAGCTTCTGCTGTCTATAACCTCTTCTGCGGTGACGGCTTTTGGGCAACCCCGTCCGCATATGCAAAAATTCCAAGCCTCATCCATGCCTACTTTTGCGATCACCCCAACCGCATCTACGGAACCGTTTACGCGGCTCCCTTTCTACAGATGCGTAAATACCAGAACCAGCAATATACTAGACCTGCAACAAAATCCAAAACTCCCGTTTAACCACCGAAGTCACCCCGAGGCCCCCGGGACCACAACAAAAAGCACCAACTCATCCCAACACCTTATTGAAACTTGCTCGTATCATAATAACACTATCACAAATATCAAAATCATCGAATTACCATAGATTCAAGCCTAAGTTAAACTAAATCTTCTGAAACTTTCATTTGATCTAAAACCCGACCTAAACACCTTTGAATGTTTTGAAACTTTGCACTCATATCCAAAATAACCTAACGGAGATATGGCAACTCTCAGAATTCCATTCTGACCCTCGGATCAAAATCTCACCTATTATCCAGAATTCGTAAAAACCCAACTTTAGCTAAGTCAAGCCTAATTCTACACCGGACCTCCAAATTCAATTCCAATTGCTCTCCTAAGTCACATATCATCCCCCGAAACTAGTCAAATCATCATAATTCCATTCCGAGCGTCCTAACTCATAATTCAATATTCGGTTGACTTTTCCAAACTAACCTTCTCATATAGAGACTTATCGCCTAATTTCTAATCGAACCTTATCCGAATTACTTCAAATTCTCCAAACCCATATAATGAAACAAATAGAAGCATAAAATGGAGAAACGGGGCGGTAACACCCATAACAATGGGTCGGGTCGTTACATCCTCCACAACTTAAACAAATGCTCGTCCTCGAGCGGGTCAAGAAATATATCTGGAGTCTCAAACAAGTGAGGATATTTGATCCGCATCTCCTACTCGGTCTCCCAAGTGGCTTCCTCCATGGGACGACCACTCCACTGTACGTTCACAAAAGCTATGTCTTTAGATCTCAACTTTCGAACCTGACATCCCAAAATAGCCACTGGCTCCATATCGTAGGTCAAGTCCTCATCCAACTAAATTGCGCTGAAGTCTAATACATGAGACGGGTCCCCGACATACTTCCAGAGCATAGAAACATGGAACACCGGATGAACTCCCGATACGCTAGGTGGCAAAGGAAGCATATAGGCCACCTTCCTAATCCTCCTAAATATCTCAAAAGGTTCAATGAACCTTGGACTCGGCTTTCCTTTCTTTACAAACCTCATAACGCCTTTCATAGGAGAAACCTTCAACAATACCTTCTCGCCCACCGCATAAGATACATCTCGAACCTTCAGGTCTTCATAGCACTTCAGACGTGACTGAGCTGTACGAAGTCTATTATGGATCACTTTCACCTTCTCTAAGGCATCCTAAACTAACTTTGTCCCCAATAATCTAGCCTCGTCGGGCTCAAACCACCTAACCAGAGATCTACATCGTCTCACATATAAGGCTTCATATGGCACCATCTGAATGCTACATTGATAGCTATTGTTATAAGCAAACTCTGCAAGTGGCAAGAATTCAGACCAAGAACCTCCAAAATCAATAAAACAGGCACACAACATGTCCTCTAATATCTGGATAGTACGCTCGGACTGCCCGTCCGTAGGAGAATGAAATGTTGTGCTCAGTTGTACCTGAGAACCCAACTCTCGCTGAAATGTTCTCCATAACTGAGAAGTAATCTGGGTACCTTTATTTGATATAATAGAAACTGGGACCCCATGCAAGTGCACAATCTCTCGGATGAAAATCCCTGCTAACCTCTCCGAAGAATAGGTAGTGCATACAGGAATAAAGTGTGCGGACTTGGTCAACCTATCCACAATCACCCAAATCGAATCAAACTTCTTTGAGGTATATGGAAGACCACTCACAAAATCCGTATTAATATTCTCCCATTTCCACTCCGAAATATCCGTCCGCTGGAATACACCACCGAGTCTCTGGTGCTCATATTTGAGCTGCTGACAGTTGAGATACCGAGTTACATAATTCACAGTGTCCTTTTTCATCCTTCTCCTCTAGTAATGCTGTCTCAAATCCTGATACATCTTTGTGGCACCCGGATTTACCGAATCCCACAAGCTGTGGCCCTCCTCTTATATCAACTCCCGGAGCCCATCCATATTAGGCACGCAAATCCATCCATGCATCTGCAACACACCATCATCTCTAATGTTCACATCTCTGGCATCATCGTGTTGGACCCTATCCTTCAGGACAAGCAAATGCAGGTCATTATATTGTCGCTCTCTGATGCGGCCATACAAAGAAAATCGGGAAACCATACAAGCCAATACATGATTGGGCTAGGAAATATCTGACCTCACAATCTGATTGGCCAAGGCCTGAACATCAACAACAAGGGGCCTCTCCCCAATTGGAATGTATGCCAAACTACCCATACTAATAGTCTTCCAGCTTAAAGTATCGTCCACTACATTTGCCTTTCTGCGATGATACAAGATGGTAATATCATAATCCTTGAGTAACTCAAGCCATTTCTGCTGCCTCAAATTGTGATCCTTCTGCTTAAACAAGTGTTAAAGACTGCGATGGTCTGTATGTACCTCACTAGATACGCCATATAGATAATTCCTCCAAATCTTCAAGGCATGAACAATAGCAGCCAACTCTAAGTCATGAACATGGTAGTTCTTATCATGGGACTTTAACTGACAAGAAGCATACGCAATAACTCTACCATCCTGCATCAATACACAGTCGATTCAAACACCCGAAGCATCATAATACACCATGTAAGAACCTAAAGCTGATGGCAATACAAGTATCGGAGCTATGGTCAAGGACGACTTGAGTTTCTAGAAGCTCTCCTCACATTCTTCCGACCACACAAATTGAGCATTCTTCTCTGTCAACTTCGTCAAAGGCGGAGCAATAGAAGAAAAGCCCTAAATGAACCTGCAGTAATAACCCGCCAAATCGAGGAAACTCCGGATCTCAATAGCTGAGGATAGTCTGGGAAAACTCTCCACCGTATCAATCTTCTTTGGGTCAACCTGAATACCATCACTAGACACCACGTGTCCCAAAAAAGTCAAAGTACTAAGCCAGAACTCACACTTAGAAAACTTCGCATAAAGCTTCTCCTCTCTCAATCTCTGAAATACCACCCTCGGGTGTTGTGTGTGCTCCTGCTGACTAGGCGAATACACCAGGATATCATCAATAAACACGATTACAAAGAATCCAGATACGACTAAAATACGTTGTTCATCATGTGCATGAGTGCGACTGGGGCATTAGTCAGCCCGAAGGACATCATTAGAAATTTGTAATGCCCATATCTTGGCCTAAAAGCCATTTTCATAATGTCTGGATGCCTAATATTCAGCTGGTGATAGCCCGATCAGAGGTCAATCTTAAAGAATACCCTTGCACCCTGAAGCTGATCAAACAAATCCTCAATATGAGCTAGTGGGTATTTGTTCTTCACTGTCACCTTGTTCAGCTGGCTATAATCAATGCACATTCTTATTGTGCCATCCTTTTTCTTTACAAATAACATCGGTGCACCCCAAGGTGACACACTCGGGGGAATGAACCCCTTATCTAGGAGTTCCTAAAGCTGTTCCTTCAACTCTTTTAACTTCGTTGGATCCATACAATAGGGAGGGATAGAGATGGGCTAAGTGCCCGTCACCAGATCAATACCGAAATCAATGTACCTGTCCGGCGGCATGCCGGGCAGGTCCGCTGGAAACACATTAGGTAAATCCCTCACAACGGGAACCAAATCAAGACTAGGAGTCTCAGCTCTACCATTTCTAATGAAAGCCAAGTACGACAAACAAGCCTTCCTAACCATCCGTTAGGCTTTTAGCAAAGAAATCACCGCTTGTGTCACTACCTAGATTTCCCCCCCCCCCCACAATCGGGATTGTGATGGCGCCTACTCTTGGTAGCTAGGCAAGCCAGTTCACTCACCAATTTCTTGTTCATACCATCACTTTTGTTCTCATATTTAATAGCAAGAAAAGATACAATAAATTATTAAATACGGAAGTCTTTCGAATAAGAAATGAATAATAATATTCTAAAGCAACTGACATAAATCCTCTACCCAAGATGCGGAGTCACAAACTCACGAACTATTAAGGAATAACTGCACATAATGGTCTGAAAAAAAAATAATTAACAACCGTCTGTCTTGGAACAATGAGACCACAACAATAACAAAAATAAATAGAGGAGACGTCAGGCCTGCAAGCTACCTCGGTCTCGGAAGAACAGAAGTCCCACTAGTACTCTACTACTGCTGCTCCTGCTCAAAACCTGAAACTGTGCAAAAATGCAAAGAAGTGTGGTATCATCACAATCCGACCCCATGTGCTGGTCAGTGCCTGGCCTATCCCGATGAAGTAGTGACAAGCCTAGGACCAGACACTCACATAAACCTATGTAGTTTTATATATGTATATACCACAGAATAACAGAATTATCGAATAATACAACTAACAAAGGAGGTATCATGCTGGGGGAACACAATCAGCAACACATAATAAATTAGTAAAGAGAATCAGAGTGTAGTAACAACAGCTAGCACTAAAACAAGAAATTTAAATGGTTGCACGGCATCACACTTCGTGCTTTTACTCTCATCCTCACCAAATAATCAAATAAAAGTGCACAACATCACCCTTCGTGCTTTTACTCTCATCCTCACCAAATAAGCAAATAAAAGTGCACGGTATCACCCGTCGTGATTTTACTCTCATCCTCACATCCATGACACGGCATGATCCTTCGTGCATGATTTAAAAAACAACGGCACGAAATGTTCCTTCATGCATAATCATAAACATGGCACGGAATGATGCTTCGTGCATAATCAGTAAAACAAGGCACGAAATGATCCTTCGTGCGAACATAAGTAAAAATTACACGGCATCACCATTCGTGCATTATCACTCTTCCTCACCCAAATAACAATCACATTTAAGGGTAAAAGAATGAAACAAATAATATGAACCATCCGGGCAAGGGAAACAACAATCATCACAGTAAAGTCCCGGCAAGGGAAACAATAATCAACTTCACAATAAAGTCCCGGCACGGGAAACAATAATCAACTTCACAACCCGACAAGGGTTTAAGAATATGACTTAAAAATATCCTACATTAACTCACAATATATGTCAACAAATGACTCACAATCATGCTAGACACCAGTGTATAGATGCTCGTCACTACAGCCTATACACTGCACTCGATCACATAGCAATTAGCACATTCAATCCTATTCCCTCAAGCTAGGATTAATCAAACACTTACCTCAAGCCTTGAAGTCCAATTAACCTTCAACTGTCGCTTTACCAAGAATTTCAACCTTCAACTTGCTCGAATCTAATCACAATTGGTTCAATTACTTTAATAAATACTATGTAAATTAGTTTGGATGCATAAAAATGATTTTCTCAAAGTTTAACCCAAAATTTCCCAAAACGTCCCTAGTCCCACGTGGTCCAAACTCGGGGTTCGGACAATAATCCGGTTACCCATTCCCTCGCGTTCAATTATATCATTTATTTCGAAATCGGGCCTCAAATCGAGGTCTAATTCCTCAATTTATGAAAAACCTAGGTTCTACCCAAAAACAACAATTTCAACCATGAAACCTTTTGATTTCTCATGGAAAACATGTTTAATGATGTTAGGAATTGAAAGAGTTAAGTAAAAATTGACTTACAGGTGATTTGTAATGATATTGCTCTTGTACAATTGTATGTAGTGTGTTGGCTTTTGAAAGAATGGTGAAAAAGGGTTTAAAATTCGTTTAAGTATCAGATTGCACAGCTGCGGATATGGGAATTGGGAACATTTGTTCGCAATTGCGAGCATAGTAGGTTCTGACTGCTGGTGTCGCATTTGCGAGAAAATGGTTCGCATTTGCGAACCTGTGCTTTCCTTGACAGCCTCGCATTTGCGAACTCAAGGGTTTCCTGCACATCATCGCATTTGCGATCTATTGTTCGCATTTGTGAACCAAGACCATTTAAGGGCTTTTACACATTTGCAAATTATTGTTCGCTTTTGCGAACTTAGGCTGTTTCTGGGAACTTTCACAATTATGAGTAATTTTTCGCAATTGCGAAGATACCAGCTGGGGAAAAATATCAGCTGTGTTATTTTTCAAAATCTGCTCTAACGGCCTATCAAATCTTCACCTGAGCCCTCGGGCTCCAAACCAAACATGCACACAACCTCAAAAGCATATTACGAACTTGCTCACGCGATCAAATCGCCAATATAACATCGTTTTCATAGAATCAAGCCTCAAATTCATGATTTCTTCTTTTAAACTTCATAACTTTCAAACTTGGAACTCATAGTTCAAAACACATCAAATGACATTCAAATGCCGTCAAACTTTGTAGGAAGTACTTAAATAATATTTAAGACTTGTACCGGGCATCAGAACCAAAATACGAGCCCGATACTATGGTCTTTCAATCCATTTTCATTTGATAATTTCACCAAAAACAATTTAACAGAAAAATTCATATCTTGGGCTCTAGGCCTCAAAATTCGACTCCAGACGAATGCCCGAGTGCCATATTTTCCTACAGACCTTCCTGGACCGTCCGATCTGAGGTCCGGGTTCGTTTACCTAAAATGTTGACCGAAGTAAACTATATCAATATTAATATAAAATTTCTTCAAAGTTTTCATAGAATTCACGTATTCTAACACAAAACAATTTCGGCTATGTGCACGGACAATGCACGCAAATCGAGGCAATATAAAATGAGGTTTTCAAGGCCTCGGAAGCGCGGAACAAATAAGGAAAACAGGTGATGACCCTTTGGGTCGTCACATCCTCCACCTCTAAAACAATCGTTCGTCCACGAACGGATAATAGAAGGATGTACCTAAGTCGGGGAACAAATGTAGGTAATGGCTCCGCATATCAGACTCAGACTCCCAGATCGACGCCTCAGGAGGCCGACCTCTCCATTGAACATGCTCAGAAGGAAAACTCTTCGACCTCAACTGTCAAACCTGTCAGTCTAGAATGGCCACCGGCTCCTCCTCGTAAGATAGATCATTGTCAAATTGGACAGTACTGCAGTCTAACACGTGTGTAGAATTACCGTGGTACCTCCGAAGCATAGATACATGAAAAACTGGATGTTCGGCTGATAAGCTAGGTGGCAGTGCTACTCTGTAAGCCACCTCTCCCATTCGGTCAAGAATCTCAAATGGATCAATATACCTAGGACTAGGCTTGCCCTTCTTTCCGAACCTCATCACGCCCTTCAGAGGCAATACCCGGAGCAATACCCGCTCACCAACCATGAAATCCACATCCCTGACTTTACGATCCGCATAAGTCTTCTGCCTAGACTGAGCTGAACGCAATTTCTCCTGGATAGTCTTGACCTTGTCTAAGGCCTCCTGAACTAAGTGTACCCCACAACCAAGCCTCTCCCGGCTCAAACAATCCGACTGGAGACCGACATTGCCTACCAATCCAACGCCTCATACGGAGCCATCTAAATGCTAGACTGGTAGATGTTGTTGTAGACGAACTCTGCTAATGGCATAAACTGGTCCTACAAGCCTCCAAAATCAACGACATAGGCTCGGAGCATGTCCTTTAGGATCTGAAGAGTCCTCTCGGACTGACCGTCCGTCTGAGGATGGAAAGTTGTACTCAACTAAACCTAGGTGCCTAACTTCTGCTGGACCGCTCTCCAAAAATGCGAGGTAAACTGTGTACCCCGATCTGAGATAATAGACACCGGAACCACATGAAGGAGAACAATCTCCCTGATGTAAATCTCTGCTAGCTTCTCCGATGAGTAAGAGACATATACTGGAATGAAGTGTGCTGACTTGGTCAGCCTATCAACAATGACCCAAATATCATCAAATCTCCTCCGAGTCAAAGGAAGTCCAGTGATGAAGTCCATTGTAATCCGCTCCCATTTCCACTCGGGATTTTCTATTCTCTGGAATACACCACCAGGCCTCTAGTACTCATATTTCACATGCTAACAGTTTAGACATCGAGCGACATACGCAACGATGTCCTTCTTCATCCTACGCCACCAATAGTGCTACAATAAGTCGTGATACATCTTCGCGGCGCCCGGGTGAATAGAGTACCGTTAAGTGTGGGCCAACGCTAAGATCAACTCTCGAATCCCCTCAATGTCTAGCACACAAACTCGCCCCTGCAATCTCAAAACTCCGTCATCATCTAGAGTGACCTTCGTGGCACCTCCCCGCTGTACAGTATCCCTCAGGTCATGCAAATGATGATCATCAAATTGCCTCTCACGGATACACTCTAATAGAGAAGAACGAGAGATCGTCCAGGCTAACACTCTGCTAGGCTCAGAAATGGCTAATCTCACGAACCGATTGGCTAAGGCCTGGACATCTAGAGCAAGTGGTCTCTGACTGACCGGAATATAAGCGAGACTACCCATGCTGCCAGACTTTCTACTCAATGCATTGGCCACCACATTGGCCTTACCTGGGTGATATAAGATGGTAACATCATAGTCCTTAAGCAACTCTAACCATCTCCACTGTAGCACATTCAACTCCTTTTGCTTGAATAAATACTGTAGGCTTTTGTGATCCGTGTATACCTCGCACGCCACACCCTATAGATAATGCCTCCAGATTTTTAAGGCATGAACTACTGCTGCCAGCTCAAGATCATGAACTGGTTAATTCTTCTAATGGATTTTCAACTGTCTCGAAATGTAAGCAATAACCTTGCCATCCTGCATCAATACCACTCCAAGCCCGGTACAGGATGCTTCACAGTAAACTGTGTAAGCCCCTGAACCCGTATGTAATATTAACATTGGTGATGTAGTCAAAGCTGTCTTGAGCTGCTAAAAGCTCGCCTCACACTCATCCGACCACTTGAACAGGGCACCCTTCTGGGTCAACCTGGTCATCGGAGCTGAAATAGAAGAGAACCCCTCTACAAATCAACGGTAGTAGCCTGCTAACCCCAAGACTATGGATCTCGGTCAATGAAGCTGGTCGAGGCCAATTCTTGACTGTCTCAATCTTCTTTGGGTCCACCTGAATACCCTCTACTGACACGATATGACCTAGAAATACAACTGAACTCAACCAGAAATCGCATTTTGAAAATATGGCATACAACTGATTATTCTTCAGAGTCTGAAGAACCACTCTTAGGTGCTGCTCGTGCTCTTCCTGGCTACGGGTGTATACCAGGATATCATCTATAAAGATTATCACGAATAAATCTAGATAAGGCCCGAACACCCGATTCATCAACTCCATAAATACTTATGGAGCATTAGTCAACCCGAAAGATATGACCAAGAATTCATATTGCATGTACCTAGTGCGAAAGGATATCATAGGAATGTCAGCTGCCCTGATCTTCTGTTGATGGTAGCCCGACCTCAAGTCTATCTTCGAGAACACCCTCGATCCTTGGAGTTGGTCGAACAAATCATCAACCCTAGGCAGTGGATACTTGTTCTTTATCGTCACTTTGTTTAATTACCGATAATCAATGCACATCTGCATCGAGCCATCCTTCTTCTTCACAAATAACACCGGTGCACCCTAGGGAGAAACACTAGGCCTGATAAAGCCCTTTTCTAAAAGGTCTTGCAACTGATATTTTAACTCCTTTAACTCTAGCGGGGCCATGCGATAGGGTGGAAGAGAGATGGGATGTGTGCCCGGTGCCAGGTCGATACAGAAATCAATATCCCTGTCATGTGGCATGCCTGGAAGGTCTAAAGGGAAAACATCGGTAAAATCCCGTACAATAGGAACTGAATCAATAGAAGGAATTTCTGCGCCGTAATCACGAACATATGCCAAATAAGCTAGACACCCCTTCTTGACAATGCGTCGAGCCTTAAAATAGGAAATAACATTGTGAACGGAGTGGCCTGGGGTCCCTCTCCACTCTAGTCGGGGTAATTCTGGCAAGGCCAATGTCATTGTCTTACCATGACAGTCTAAGATAGCATGATACGGGGACAACCAATCCATCTCCAATATGACATTAAAATCCACCATGTCTAATAGCAATAAATCAACACGGGTCACAATACCCCCGAATATAACCATGTACGAACGATGTAACTGGTCTACTACAATAGAGTCACCCACTGGTGTAGACACATAAACTGGAATATCCAGGGCATAGCTAGGCACGGCTAGGTATGGTGCAAAGTAGGAAGACACATATGAATATGTAGACCCAGGGTCAAATAATACTGAAGCACCTCTATCACAAACCGGAATGGTACCTGTAATCACAGCATCTGATGCCTCTACCTCTGGCCTAGCTGGTAAAGAATAAAATCGGGGATCATCACCTCCCCTCTGAGATATGTCCCTGGGACGGTCATCCATTGGCTGACCTTTATCTGTGGCGGGACGGTCTCTATCTCTACGGTCTCGACCTCCACCTCTATGATCTCTACCCCCGTCTCTGGGTGGCTGGGTAGGCTGTAGGTCAGGTGGGGCCTGAATCATGTGGCGAGGACCCCGCTGCTGAGTGTTGCCCGCTGCTCGAGGGCAAAACCTGACAAGATGACCTGGGTCACCACAATCGTAACAACATTTTGGCTATTAGGACTGCTGGGCCTGACGACCTGAATGGCCCCCACGAACACTCTGAAGAGGCTGAGCACTGATGGGAGGCTGATCTGAATACTGCTCACGAACCCCACGCTCACTTGGACCACCCTGCGAAGCCTGGAGGGATGACTGAAAAAGCCTGGAATACTGGCCCCTATCATAAGAATCCCTGCCTCCAGAAGAAGTACCGCTAAATCTGCCGGAATGATAAGGCCTCTTGTCTGAAGGACAACCACCTCCCCGAGCAAGAGCCATCTCAACCCTACGAGCTGCAACAGGTGCCTCCTGAAAAGATATATCACTCCCAACTCCTATAGCCATCTGAAGTTGAATCGGCTGATTTAGCTCATCTATAAATCTGCGGACCCTCTCCCGATCTATGGGGAGTATCACAACCGCATGACATGCCAGATCAACAAACCTCATCTCATATTGGGTAACAGTCATAAACCCTGCTGGAGGCGCTCAAACTACCTTCGAAGTGCCTCCCGCTGGGTAACAGGGAGAAATTTCTCCAGAAATAACTCTGCAAATAGGTCCCATGTTAAAGTCGGGACCCTGTTGGTCGAGTCAAACAGAAATCTCTCCACCAAGTGTTGGCGGATCCTGATAGCTTGAATGTGTAGAAATCAACCCCATTGGATTCCACTATTCCTATAGTCTTGAGAATCTCATGGCAACTGAATAAGAAGTCCTGGGGATCCTGTGATGTGGCACCGCTGATAGTAGTGGTAAAAAGCTTGAAGAACCGATCAAGTCTCCATAAAGCATCAGAGGTCATAGCCGCTCCATCTCCGGCCTGAGCTGTAGCACCTGACTGAGTGGCCACTACTGGTTGAACTACTGGTGCCTCAGGCTGGGGAACTACCGGCTCCGGAGTACGTGCAACAGGAGTCTGGACCCCTCCTCCAGCCTGAGAAGTGGCTGGTGCAACTGGTAATAAGCCTACTCTGGCGACACTGTCCATAAAACCCGCTATTCTGACCAGAGCCTCCTAAAGATCCGGGGTAAATAAGACCTCCCCTCGGACCTGAGCTGGGCCCACTGGAGCTGCTGGGGCTGGAACCTCCTCACCAACCTCAACATGAGGCTCCACCTCTGGAACCGCTGCCTGGGGCTGAGCTGCGCCCCTACCACGGCCTCGACCTCCGACGGCTGAAGCAGGGGCGCGGGTGCCCGATCACCTCGGGCAGTACGTGTCCTCACCATCTGCGAAAGGACATAGTAGAAATTCAATCAGTATTTGAGGAACAAATCGCACGACAAGAAGGAAAAAATGAGAGACTTTTTCCTAACTCAATCGACTCTGGAGGACAAGTACAGACGTCTCTGTACCTACCCATCAAACTCTACTAAGCTTGTTCGTGAGTTGTAAGACCTATGTAACCTAGAGCTCTGATACCAACTTCTCACGACCCAGATTCCCCCCCCCCCCCACCATCGGGATCGTGATGGCGCCTACTCATATTAGCTAGGCAGGACATTTCACTCGCCAATTTGATGTTCATACCATCACTTTTATTCTCATATTTAATAGCAAGAAAAGATACTATAAATTTTTAAATGCGGAAGTCTTCGAATAAGAGATGAATAATTATAATCTAAAGCAACTGACATAAATCCTCTACCCAAGATGCGGAGTCACAAACTCATGAAATACTAAGGAATAACTACACATAATGGTCCGAAAAAAAATAATTAACAACCGTCTGTCTCGGAACAATGAGACCACAGTAATGACAAAAATAAATAGAGGAGACGCCGGGCCTACGGATGCTTGCAAGCTACCTCGGTCTCGGAAGTACAAAAATCCCACTAGCACTCTACGGCTGCTGCTCCTGATCAAAACCTGGACCTATGCAAAAACGCACAGAAGTGTAGTATCAGCGCAATCCGACCCCATGTGCTGGTAAGTGCCTGGCCTATCCCGCGAAGTAGTGACAAGCCTAGGACCAGACACTCACATAAACATGTGCAGTTCTATATATATATATACCACAGAATAACAGAATTATCAAATAACACAACTAACAAAGGAGGTATCATGCTGGGGGAACACAATCAGCAACACATAATAAAT
Organism: Nicotiana noctiflora; assembly: GCA_032618575.1. NCBI lineage: Eukaryota > Viridiplantae > Streptophyta > Magnoliopsida > Solanales > Solanaceae > Nicotiana > Nicotiana noctiflora. The sequence goes on from JASVEL010011837.1 coordinate 269,487, forward strand.
CAACAAAGAGAATCAGAGTGTAGTAACAACAGCTATCACCAAACCACCTAACCAGTGATCTACATCGTCCCACATATAAGGCTTCATATGGCACCTTCTGAATGCTAGATTTATAGCTATTGTTATAAGCAAACTCTGCAAGTGGCAAGAATTCAACCCAACAACCTCCAAAATCAATAACGCATGCACGCAACATGTCCTCCAATAGCTGGATAGAACACTCAGACTGCTCATCCGTCTAAGGATGAAATGTTGTGCTCAACTATACCTATGAACCCAACTCTCGCTGAAATGTTCTCCATAACTGAGAAGTAAACTAGGTACCTCTATCTGATATAATAGAAACTGGGACCCCATGCAACTGCACAATCTCTCAGATGAAAATCCCTGCTAACCCCTCCGAAGAATAGGTAGTGCATACAGGAATAAAGTGTGTGGACTTGGTCAACCTATCCACAATCACCCAAATCGAATCAAACTTCTTCGAGGTATGTGAAGACCACTCACAAAATCCATAATAATATTCTCCCATTTCCACTCCGAAATATCCATCCACTGGAATACACCACCGGGTCTCTGGTGCTCATATTTGACCTGCTGACAGTTGAGACACCGAGCTACATAATTCACAATGTCCTTTTTCATCCTTCTCCTCCAGTAATGCTGTCTCAAATCTTGATACATCTTTGCGGCACCCGGATGAACTGAATCTCGGAAGCTGTGGGCCTCTGCTTATATCAAATCCCATAGACCATCCATATTGGGCACGCAAATCTATCCCTGCATCTGCAACACACCATCATCTCTAATGGTCACATCTCTGGAATCATCGTGTTGGACCCTATTCTTCAGGACAAGCAAATGCGGGTCATCATATTGTCGCTCTCTAATGCGGCCATACAAAGAAAATCGGGAAACCATACAAGCCAATACACAATTGGGCTTGGAAATATCTAACCTCACAATCTGATTGGCCAAGGCCTGAACATCAACTGCAAGGGGCCTCTCCCCAATTGAAATGTATGCCAAACTACCCATACTAATAGTTTTCTAGCTTAAAGGATCGGCCACTACATTTTCCTTTCCGCGTTGATACAGGATGGAAATATCATAATCCTTGAGTAACTCAAGATATTTCCGCTGCCTCAAATTGAGGTCCTTCTGCTTAAACAAGTGTTAAAGACTGCGATGGTCCATATGTACCTCATAAGATACGCCATATAGATAGTTCCTCCAAATCTTCAAGGCATGAACAATAGCAGCCAACTCAGAGTCATGAACATGGTAGTTCTTATCATGGGACTTTAACTGACGAGAAGCATACACAATAACTCTACCCTCCTACATCAATACACAACTTATTCAAACACTCGAAGCATCATAATACACCATGTAAGAACCCGAAGTTGATGGCAATACAAGTTCCGGAGCTATGGTCAAGGCCGACTTGAGTTTCTGGAACCTCTACTCACATTCATCCGACCACACAAATTGAGCATTCTTTTGTGTCAACTTCGTCAAAGGTGAAGCAATAGATGAAAAGCCATAAACGAACCTGCGGTAATAACTCGCCAAACCGAGGAAACTTCGGATCTCAGTAGCTGAGGACGGTCTGGGCCAACTCTCCACCGCCTAAATCTTCTTTGGGTCAACCTGAATACCATCACTGGACACCACGTGTCCCAGAAAAGTCGAAGTACTAAGGTAGAACTCACACTTAAAAAACATCGCATAAAGCTTCTTCTCTCTCAATCTCTGAAATACCACCCTCAAGTGTTGCGCGTGCTCCTGCTGGGTATGCGAATACACTAGGATATCATCAATTAAACGATTACAAAGAATCCAGATACGGCTGAAATACACTGTTAATCAAGTGCATGAATTCGGGTGGGGCATTAGTCAACCCGAAGGACATCATTAGAAATTTGTAGGGCCCATATCTCGTCCTGGAATCCATTTTCATAATATCTGGATGCCTAATATTCAGCTAGTAATAGCCCGATCGGAGGTCAATCTTAAAGAATACCCTTGCTCCCTGAAGCTAATCAAACACATCCTCAATACGAGCTAGTGGGTATTTTTTCTTCACTGTCACCTTGTTCAGCTATCTATAATCAATGCACATTCTCATTGTGCCATCCTTTTTCATTACAAATAACATCGGTGCACCCCAATGTGACACACTCGGGCGAATGAACCCCTTATCTAGGAGTTCCTAAAGTTGTTCCTTCCACTCTTTTAACTCTGTTGGTTCCATACAATTGGGAGGGATAGAGATGGGCTAAGTTCCCGTCACCAGATCAATACCGAAATCAATGTACATGTCCAGCGGCATGCCAGGCAGGTCCGCAGGAAACACATCAGGTAAATCCCTCATAATGAGAACCAAATCAAGACTAGGAGTCTCAACTCCACCGTCTCTAATGAAAGCCAAGTAGGACAAACAACCCTTCCCAACCATCCGTTAGGCTTTTAGGAAGGAAATCACCCTGCTAGGTACATAGTCAGTCATGCCTCGCCACTCGATCCTCGGAATACCCGGAATAGCCAACGTAACTCTCTTGGCATGTGTCACGACCCGGATTTCCCCCCCATAATTGGGATCGTGATGGCGCCTACTCTTGGTAGCTAGGCAAGCCAGTTCACTCACTAATTTCCTGTTCATACCATCACTTTTGTTCTCATATTTAATAGCAAGAAAAGATACTATAATTTTTTAATTACGGAAGTTTTTTGAATACGAGATGAATAATAATAATCTAAAGCATCTGACATAAATCCTCTACCCAAGACGCTGAGTCACAAACTCATGAACTACTAAGGAATAACTATACATAATGGTCTGAAAAAAATAATTAACAATCGTATGTCTCAGAAAAATGAGACCACATTAATAACAAAAATAAATGGAGGAGATACCGGGCCTACGGACGCTTGCAAGCTACCTCGGTCTCGGAAGAATAGAAGTCCCACTAGTACTCTACTGCTGTTGCTCCTGCTCAAAACCTGGACTTGTGCAAAAACGCACAGAAGTGTAGTATCAACACAATCCGACCCCGTGTGCTGGTAAGTGTCTGGCCTATCCCAGCGAAGTAGTGACAAACCTAGGACCAGACACTCACATAAACCTATGCAGTTCTATATATGTATATACCACAGAATAAGAGAATTATCGAATAACACAACTAACAAAGGAGGTATCATGCTAGAGGAACCCAATCAGCAACACATAATAAATCAGTAAACAGAATCAGAGTGTAGTAATAACAACTATCACCAAAAGAAGAAATTTAAATGGTTGCATGGCATCACCCTTCGTGCATTTACTCTCATCCTCACCAAATTATTAAATAAAAGTGCACGGCTTCACCCTTCGTGCTTTTACTCTCATCCTCACCAAATAAGCAAATAAAAGTGCACGACATCACCCTTCGTGCTTTTACTCTCATCCTCACATCATTGGCACGTCATGATCCTTCGTGTATGGTTTAAATAACAATGGCACGGAATGTTCCTTCGTGCATAATCATAAACATGGCACGGAATGATCCTTCATGCATAATAAGTAAAACAAGGCACGTAATGATCTTTCGTACGAACATAAGTAAAAATGGCACGGCCTCACCCTTCGTGCATTATCACTCTTCCTAACCCAAATAACAATCACAGTTAAGGGAAAAAGAATGAAACAAATAATATGAACCGTCCCAGCAAGGGAAACAATAATCATCACAGTAAAGTCCCGGCAATGGAAACAATAATCAACTTCACATAAAAGTCCCGGCAAGGGAAACAATAATCAACTTCACAACCCGGCAAGGGTTCAAGAATATGACTTAAAAAATCCCACATTAACTCACAATATATGTCAACAAATGACTCATGGTCATGCTAGACACCAGTGTATAGATACTCGTCACCACAGCCTATACACCGCACTCGATCACATAGCAATTAGCACATTTAATCCTATTCCCTCAAGCTAGGATAGATCAAACACTTACCTCAAGCGTTGAAGTCCAATTAACCTTCAACTATCGCTTTACCTCGAATTTCAACCTTTAACTTGATCAAATATAATCACAATTGGTTCAATTACTTTAATAAATACTACTCCCTCCGTTTCAATTTATGTGAACCTATTTCTTTTTTAGTCCGTGCCAAAAAGAATGACCTCTTTCCTTATTTGGAAATAATTTACCTTTATGTAATAATTTATAGCCACACAAAATATATGTACTTCATTTTACACCACAAGTTCAAAAGTCTTCTCTTTTTCCTTAAACTCCGTGCTCAGTCAAATGGGTTCACATAAATTGAAACAGAGGGAGTATGTAAATTGGTTTGGATGCACAAAAATGGTTTTCTCAAAGTTTAACCCAAAATTTCCCAAAACACCCCTAGTCCCACGTGGTCGAAACTCGGGATTAGGACCAAAATCCGGTTACCCATTCCCTCACGAGTTCAATTATATGATTTGTTTCGAAATCAGACCTCAAATCGTGGTCCAATGCCCTAATTTATGAAAAACCTAGGTTCTACCCAAAAACAATAATTTCAACCATGAAACCTTTTGATTTCTCATGGAAAAACATGTTTAATGATGTTAGAAATTGAAATAATTAAGTAAAAATTGACTTACAAGTGATTTGGAGTGATATTGCTCTTGGAAAATCGTGTGTGGTGTGTTGGGTTTTGAAAGAATGGTGAAAAAGGGTTTAAAATTCGTTTAAGTATCATATTGCACAGCTGTGGATATGGGAATTGCGAACATTTGTTCGCAATTGCGAACATAGCAGATCCTGACTGCGGGTGTCACATTTGCGAACTTGTGCTTTCCCTGACAGCCTCGCATTTGCGATATATACTTCGCATTTGTAAACTCAAAGGTTTCTTGTGCATCATCGCATTTGCGATCTATTGTTCGCATTTGCGAACCAAGACCATTTAAGGGCCTTTTCGCATTTGCGAATTATTGTTCGCTTTTACGAACTTAGGCTGTTTCTGGGAACTTTCGCAATTGCGAGTAATTCTTCGCAATTGCGAAGATACCAGCTGGGGAAAAATACCAGCTGTATTATTTTTCAAAATATGCTCTAACGGCCTATCAAATCTTCACCCGAGCCCTCGGGCTCCAAACCAAACATGCACACAAGCTCAAAAACATAATACGAACTTGCTCGCGCGATCAAATCGCCAATATAACATTGTTTTCATAGAATCAAGCCTCAAATTCATGATTTCTTCTTTTAAACTTCATAACTTTCAAACTTGAAACTCGTAGTTCAAGACACATCAAACGACATTCAAATGCCGTCAAACTTTGCAGGAAGAACTTAAATAATATTTAAGACTTGTACTGGGCATCAGAACCAAAATATGAGCCCGATACCATGGTCTTTCAATCCATTTTCATTTAATAATTTCAGCAAAAATAATTTAACTTAAAAATTCATATCTTGGACTCTAGGCCTCAGAATTCGACTTTGGACGCATGCCCGAGTCCCATATTTTCCTACGGACCTTGCGGGACCGTCCGATCTCGGGTCCGGGTCTGTTTACCAATAATGTTGACCGAAGTCAACTATATCAATATTAATATCAAATTTCTTCAAATTTTCCATATAATTCACACATTCTAACACAAAAAATTTTCGGCTACGTGCCCGAACAACGCACACAAATCGAGACAATATAAAATAAGGTTTTCAAAGCCTCGGAAGCGCGGAAAAAATAAGGAAAATAGGTGATGACCCTTTGGGTCGTCATAGCATTACAGTCCAGGATAGCATGGTACGAAGATAGCCAATCCATACCCAGAATTACATCAAAGTCTACCATACTCAACAATAACAAGTCAACTCGGGTCTCCAAACCCCCAAAAGTAATAAGACAGGATCGATATAAGTGATCCACAATAACCGTATCACCCACCGGGTAGACACATACACAAGCAAGGCTGGAAAACCATGGGTCGTACCAAAATAATGAGCAAAATATGAAGATACATAGGAGTAGCTAGATCCGCGATCAAATAAGATAGAAGCATGCATGCGGCAGACTGAGATAATACATGTGATAACTGCATCTGATGCACTGGCATCTCTTATATCTGGAACAGCATAGAATCGAGCCTGACCGCCGCCAGTACGGTCCTCACCCTTGGGGCGACCTCTGGCTATCTGACCTCGAGTCCTAGTTGACTGAGTGGGTGCTGAAGAAACAAGGCTGGTCCGTCTGCTGAGATGAGCTAGCAGCTGGACAAGGACATTGCCTCCACATATGCCCAAACTTTCTACACTCATAACAACTTCGGGGTGCTGGAGAATGGGATTGAAGGGAGCCCCGCGTGCCGGGGTGACTAGTTGATGCACTCGGCCTGGAAGAACCCTGAACAGATGGAGCTTGAGATGAACCCTGTGCTGGAAAAGCGCTAAGAGATGAATGACTTTGCTAATAACCCTGATGACCACGACCTGAATATGCCCTACAATACTCGGAATGGGCCAACTGAGGAGACCTGAAGGAACAACCTCTATCCTGCTGGAACTAACCCCTAGACGGAGCACCACTGAAACTACCAGATCTCCTCGCCTCTTAGCCTTCCTCTCCTCGTACTCCCCACGATGATCTATCTCAATATGACGAGCCGCATCAACTACTTCCTCAAATGTAACTACTGAAGCCCTCTCTTTAGTCATCAATATGCGGATCAGATAGTTGAGGCCATCCACAAACCTCATGATCCTCTCGTGATCTATCGGGATCATCCACTTAGCATGCCGAGCTAGCTGTGTAAACCTCAACTCATACCGAGTCACTGTCATATCTCCCTGAGTCAACCTCTTAAACTAACGATGCAGCTCTTCTCTGTGAAACTAGGCACATACTTCTCCAAGAATACCATAGAGAACTGCTGCCACGTGAGGATCGCTACCCCAATAGGACTATGCCTCTCGAACTCCTCCCACCAAGTAAATGCAGGCCCTGTAAACTAGGAGGTAGTGAAAGACACTCCACTAGTCTCCATAATACCCGCAATATGAAGCATACGCTGGCACTTATCTAGAAAACCCTCGGTATCCTCGCCTTCAACATCACTGAATGTCGGAGGCTGGAGCCTACCGAACCTCTCCAACTGATGTTGCCCGTCATCGGGCATAGCTGGACCAACATGAGCTAGAGCTAGTACGACTGGCACAACTGGAACAACTGGTGCAATTGGAACAACTGTTGCAACTGGTGCAACTGGCTGAACTAGCTGAGCTGGGGCTACCTCTGGTGGCTGTAAGGCTTGAACAACCTGCTCAGGTGTGCGAGCGTCGGGGGTCTGATGACCACCCCTGGTCTAAGAAGTAGCCGCTTCTGTAGTGACTGAAACCGCCTGAGTCAGGCCAGTGCATACAGAAAAGATCTGAGCTAAAGCCTCCTGTAGACAAGGAATCACAATGGGCACTGCCCGTGCCTGAACAGGTGCTGCTAGAGTATCTACAGCTGGAATTTGACCATGAGCCTGATCAACTGGTGCTGGAATCTAGCCTTGAGCCTGGTCAACTGGTGGGTCAGCAAGTGTTGTCCCTGCTGCCCACGGCCTCTAGGTTGCACTTGAGGTCATCCACCACGTTCGTGAGCACGGGTTCTCGCCATCTTTGAGAGAATAGAATACAAAAATTTAGTTTTCATAGAAACAAGCTGCACGATATGAATTTCAAGAAAGTGAAGTGTTTCCTAAAGGTTTTGTAGCCACCCGAGGATAGATACGGACGTCTACGTACCGATCCGTGAGAGCCTACTAAACCGGCTCATGACTTGCGAGGCCTAGTGACCTAGGCTCGAATACCAACTTGTCACGACCCAAGCGCGATCGTGATGGTGCCCAACCCTAAAGCTAGGCAAGCCTAACCAACAGTCGCTCTCAAATCAACCGTAAATTTCAAAACCGACAATTTAAGAAGAGTATAAAAGTTGTAGAATAATAATCCAATATTTATAGAAGAATAATACTGAGAAATATGAAGTCTGATAAAAACACTCCCAAAAGATCTGGGGTCACGAGTCTAGAGCCTCTAAACAAAACTGGATAACAATATCTAAACGAAAATACCTAAGTGTAGATATGTATATATAAATAAAACTGAAATAGGAAGAGTAGCCAGGTCCTGCGAATGACAAGCAGCTACTGCAACAACTCTGATAAGCTCTGGAAACAAGATTTCTCAACTAAACCTTTGATGTACTTGAATCTGCACACAAGGTGCACGGAGTAGGGGTGAGTACTACCGACTTAATGAGTAATAAGCATATAAAATGTCTGAAGATAAGATATCTACTAAATGCCACAAAGTAAAGCTAAAGTAACAAACTCATACCTTAGTACGAACTAACAGCAAAGAACTTCAAATATAACAGCTAACTATAATGTAAAAATGCAATACAAATGCACATGAACACACTGTGGCATACAACCTGATCCATTTAACGTCGACGATGCTCACTGAGGTTGTGTACGGACTCTGGAGGGGCTCCTTCACCCCAAACACAATATAATCATAAGATTCACTGTGGCGTGCACCCCGATCCATACTGAATTCACAATATGCATATGAGTCACATAACATATTCAATTAATTTCCCAATTTCCAATTTATTAAGATGAACGTACTTTAGATATTTAACTTCAGGATAAGTGACTTAGCATTTCATAACCATGATTAAACATATGACCGAGATTACTGATTATACAAAGCATGCTATCACAGTGATATTCATCCTCTGAGGATGCTACAGATCGGCACAAGGCCCCAAACATGGCAATAAGCCCAGATATATTCAACACAGGATGCGTATCAACCGCCAATATACAATCATTCTTGTTCGGGATAGACCAAGTCACAACCCCCGGTCATAAACAATCCCGCACCTGTCATGGGGTGCGAGTCACAACCTAAATAGCGTCACAATGTGATAAGCCGAGGTTTCAAACTATCAGGCCATCATATACACCAACTACTCACCTATAACCGACCGTAGACTCGTCCGTAATTCCTTTTCCTTTCGTATCGACCTCCTCGCACGTCAAATCTTGTCAAAACCACAGCGAATACATAAATATGGGTTGAAAAAACATAACCCAATCAAAATTACTCAAAAAGTACTGAAATTCACGAAGTTGGTAAAACCTGAGCCCCGGGCCCACTCCTCGAGAAATTCTAAAATTCATACCAACGGATTGCTCGTCTCACCACGAGTCCGTATATATAAAATTCATCAAAATCGGAGTTTGTTTGACCTATCAAATTCCAACTTTATACTTTTTTAGGTTTCAAGCCCTAACCACCATTTTTGCCCCTTAAAACTTGATTTTTTCAGTGTTTAATCTATATTTTTACACCATAACAACATAATTCGAGTTTAAGAACTCTTACCTGATAAAATCCCATGAATACTCCTCAAAATCGCCCACAAGTCGCCTCTTTCCGAAGTCTAAAAATATGTTACTAACTCCGAAAGTCGCGAACATTGTTTCATTAAAACTTCAGTGATTTTCGCTTCTGCGACAACCCAACCGTTCATGCGGTTGTCGCTTCTGCGGCCAATAAATCGCTTTTGCAATTTTCCTTTATTTCAGCAGGACCACTTCTGTGGTCCATAGCCGCTTCTGTGGTGACCGCTTTTGCAGCCAATAAACCGCTTTTGGGTTTTCCTTTAAGCTACCAGGACAGGTTCTGCGGTGACCGCTTTTGCGGAACCCCGTCCTCATATGCGAAAAGTCCAAGCCTCCTCCATGCCTGCTTCTGCGATCACCCGAACCGCTTCTGCGGAATCGCTTATGCGGCTTCTTTTCCGCAGATGCGGAAATACCAAAACCAACAAAATACCAGACTTGCAACAAACTCCAAAACTTCCGTTTAACCACCCGAAATCGCCCCGAGGCTCCCGGGACCTCAACCAAAAGCATCAACACATCCCAACAACTTATTCAAACTTGCTCGTAACATAATAACACTATCCCAAACATCAAAATCATCGAATTACCACGATTTCAAGCGTAAGTTAAACTAACACTTCTGAAACTTGCATTTGATCTAAAACCCAAATTGATTCACTAAAAGTTTGTCAAAAACAACTTACCTTGTGTGTTAAATATTGTAACTATCCGACTCGTCCTTACGGGAGTTACCATCCCGCTTTCCCCGTTTTATGCTTATATATATTTCATTATATGTGTTTGGAGAATTTGAAGTAATTCGGATAGAGTTCGGTTAGAAATGAGGCGATAAGTCACTTTATGAGAAGGTTAGTTTGGAAAAGTCAACCGAATCTTGACTTATGAGTTAGAAGGCTCGGAATGGAATTCTGATGATTCGACTAGTTTCGGGGGATAATTTGTGATTATGAACGCAATCGGAATTGAATTTGGATGTCCGGTCTAAAATTAGGCTTGAATTAGCTAAGGTTGGATTTTTGCAAATTTCGGATGGTAGGTGAGATTTTGATCCGAGTGTCGAAAAGGAAATCCGAGAGTTGAAGTAGCTCCGTTAGGTAATTTTGGATATGCGTGCAAAGTTTCATATCATTCGGAGGTGTTTAGTTTAATTTTTTTTTAAAATGTCACTTTATTTCCCTATTTAAGGGGATGCTGTTCGCACACTTTTTCACGCTTCCATACTTTTTTAGAATTGCATGAACACATTAAAATATTTTTTAAAAAATCAGCAGTTCAAGCATTCTTTAGCAAGCTAAAATTGTGAGCTTTGAGAGTGAATCTTAGAGTGCAAACTTTTAGAAAAGCAGAAGTCCTCTTTAGTGTTTGGTTCTGGGTTTCTTCTCTATGTTTCTGGGCCTGTTCAAACATGAATTTGCTTCTTGTTTTCCGCTGTTTTGAGCTTGTTTTCTGCTGCTTTTTGTTGTGAGCTTCCATTCGTCATTGATGTATTTATTTTCTGCGATCCAAGTAAACCTTGAACTTTGTAATGCCGATTTTTATGTTAAATGATTGAAGATATGGACTTGTCTTGGCTCATTGGATCTGTTTGATATACCTTATTTAATGAAAGCATTATTTATTTGTGTTATACATCTTAAGCATGTTAAATTTAAACATCCTTTACATTTGACGTTTAAAATCATTTTTTGTACTAGTGTACTTAGTTAATGTTCATGTAGAATTATCTAGGATAGACGTCTTGCTTAAAAAGTTTTGATGCTGTATATTACTACCAACATAATGTCATATTACAGTTCTTCTCTTTAGCATTACCGATTTGTAATTTTTATATTTAGTAGCTATTGTAATTATGATAGTGGATTCAAACGTTTAAGTTGTTCATTTTGCTAATAGGTTTGCAGACTGATTAGTGCCATGTTGGTGTAGATAAGTAGAAATATTAGTTTTCCCTTAAGAAAGAGTAGATTAAGAAAAAAGAAAAAAAAGAGCAAAGATAATAATTAACATGTAACTTTCTTTTATGATAAAAATATGAAAATTTTACCACCTGTAGAATAGGTTAGTACCCTATTTATAACATATAAATACCATTAAAATTTTACATTATATAAATACTTTTTTTAGTTTTTAGCAAAAAATTATTAATACCTTCCTACAATTAAGTCTTAATAAATGGTACAAAATATTTTTCTCTCACGAAATTATCGTATAACTCCCGCTATTCATCATTTCTCTTTCTTCTTAATACACTTTTCACTCTTCTTCCACAAATATTCTTATACACATTATAGCCCGTCTCTGCCATTAACAGAGGAAAGTTCCGCCATTTTCACACTATATCGTCACGCGGCAAAGATTCCCAGTAACAACCCTATTTGAGATATTTTAATTTTTCCTGTAGATTTTCAAAAAGTACGTATATGTATTCAAGTGTATTTATCTTAAATACTTGAACTTATCTGTATGATACCATATATCTTAGCATATTTTAGTTATGTATTTAATGTATTAACAAGTATTGAATTTGTATCAATCGACAGATGGAAAAGCAAATCGTACAGTTTGAAATCCTTTTCCTCTATTTTTTGTCCTTCACGTTTCTAGGATTTCAATATAGAGAAGAATACATATTGCCGTTGTATCTTTAAGTTTGTTTAGGGAAATCAAATTTGATTTGATTTCTTTCTGTTTTTATCTTCTTCAACGCCCAAAAATTGCACAGATACGTTACATAATTTGCGCTAAATACCGTTGAATACATCTTAATACATATCCAGTTTAACTGGAATTTCTGTTTGTGCGGCATTATTTTAAGTTGTATTCTTGAATATAATATATTTAATATATTATATATATCGTTAATTATAGTAAAACATATCTATACCATATAATATAGGAAACAATTTCTATTTATTGCTAATTAGGTCTTAAAGATTGTGCTTTGTGAAAATTTTTCAAAAAATATCAACGTGAGAAGCAATTTGGGCTTAAGAGTATACCTTTTGTGTTGTCTTGGTCATTGAGGCTCTTAAACAACATGGCCCAAATAAGTTAAAATTTGTAGGCCCAATGCCCATAGAAAGTAATTTGGGCCTTTCTTTAAACCCATTAATTTTTTAGTATCAAATATAAATAATTGGTCCAATACCAATAAATTAGTTGGTGGCCTATAATGTTTTAATAAGCTAGTGGTCCATATTTTCTTTTAACAAATTGTTGGCCCATTCTTTTATTTGATTGATGGTTACTTCTCTTTAAATAAGCTGGTGGCCCATTTTCTCAAAAAAATTAATAAAGCTGGTCCAAATTCGTGTGTCGTGTTTCTCCAAATAATAGATGAAAATTTGTTTTTTATTTATTATTTGGCTAATTAAAAAAATTTAGTCACCTCCAAATTAACTAATTTAAATGCTAGGCAAATAGTAGACAGGCTTTAACTACACAGTATCTCTTACATAGTGTAATGTTTAACATTCATTAAAGTAGTTAATATCCTTGTATCAAACCCATTAGTTTTAGTTAATCACTTGCTAAAATTACGGATTTGCTTGCGAGACGCAAATATGATAAGTTAATTAATTTTGTTATTCGATCACGTATTTTCTTGCGAATCGTGGTTACGATAACGTAATATTATCCAAATCATTTTGTTTAATAATTCTAATGATCAAGAGACAAAAGGCAGATATGTGAAACATGAAAATTATATAAATCACAATTTGTCCAAATTAATTCTATTCAAGTTTTGAGTCAATAAAACGTTCGTGCTAGAACCATAACACTCGGTGAATGCCTTAGACTTGTTCCCTTGTCAACGAAATCCTTTGCCCAAACTTTATTTTCGAGGACCAATCAATGTAGAGTCAAATCTTCCTTTTTACTAGGGGTTCAAATAAAGGGTGAGTTGGAACACTAAAAAATCAATTCCAAGTGGCGATTCTATAAATAAAATAATTTCTACTTAAATTTTTCACTTTAACTAGAAAAAATCTTGAACCCACAATCCATATCACACATATCATATTTGGGGTAGAAAAGAGGTTTGACACCTCTGGCGTTTATGTTGGGGACAACTAAAATTCAAGCTTGTACATGTTGGCTTTTTTCTTTTTACTTTATTAATTTTTCATATATTGTGATTTCTTTGTGCTTAATGTGTTACCTGTTCGCTTTTTATCGCTTTCATATTATTGAATTGTACATATAAAATATCTTATCATGCACTCTCTCTAAGTCTTCTTAAAATTAAAAATTGGATAGTTGCTTGAAATAGCCCGCTTTATCTGAGATAGCAGAGGTGCTTGTCATCCCATGAAAGATTCTAGTCACATATGTTTTAGGTGGGGAGCTCCACCAACTAAGCCAGAAAGCAATGCTAACAGTACGCTGGCCCTTCTTGGATCGAGTTGGCCGCTCGAGTAAGCCAGTATAGATACCTTCTCCAATAGGATTTAAAACTAGAAGTACAAATATCATGTCGGATATCACTAGTAGGTTCGCTTTATTTGCTTCAAATGCATTTGACTTAGCGAAACTCGGCAGAGTGGTCGGGTCTATATAAGACATGTATCCTCTTTTAGACCATCATGTTAACTTATGTGCTACTTGTTACATCATTTGGAGGGATTGCTTGCATTGTTGACCGTCTTTGTATAATTAGTTGAGCGGAATTATTATTATTTTTTAAAAAAGAATCATTCTCCTAGTTCAGTACAAATAATCTCTTTTTTACTAAGATTTTGCAATAGTAGGTGTAAAGATTATTTTTCATAAAAAAATCAAAATAGAAAAACACAAGATTTCACTAAACTACGCGGGTTGGATTCTTACCGTATGTGAGATACATAGGTAAACTCCATTGGGTTCAACCCATTTTAGCAAATAAGGAGAATAAAATGCCGCGTGTGCACAAAATTTTGAAAAAAACTACTATTTTGATCTCTTTTTAACGTTTTGTCCTCGTACTACTGTCGTTGCCAAAACACTCTTAAAATCTTCTTAGGGAGTGCTTAAGGGACATTTTTGTAAAAAGAGCTGCTTTATCCATCTTTTCTCACCTTTTATCATTTTGCCTTTATATCTAGCAATTTTTGTCGAGACAACTTTAAACATTCTATGGAAGTACCAGAAGGCTACTTTCGTAAAAAAAAGCCATATTATCTAGTTTTGTCTAGTTATACTTGCCGAGACATCCGTTGAACTTTTCTTGGAGTATCAAAGGGTTGTTTTTATTAAATAGCCATTTTGTTTATGTTGCCTATTTTTATTATTTTGTCCTTATGCTTGACCGTTTTTGCTAAGATATCCTTTAAGCCTTCGATGGAAGTATCAAAGGGTCATTTTCGTAATAATAGCTATTTTACCTACATTTTTAATTTCAATTTTTGTGTACAAAAATTTGAAATAATAATAATAATTACAATAATAATAAAATAGACCGAATTGAAAAATGCACAAAAAAAGTAGAAAAACATAATTCGCATATAGTTTAGGTAAGACCTGACCCTTTTTTATCTTATTCTGAGATTCACAATGAATCCTCCTCAATGAAGCAGTCAGAATAGGGTAAGGGGGAGACACCTCCTATGTTTGTTATTAGAGATAAGAGCCCTGGTTGCCTTTGTAATTGGTGGACTAGTTTTGCTACATAGGAATAAAATCAAGTATTTAAGCACATCAAGATCCTCAAAAATATCATGGGAATTAAGCCTAACATATATTTAATCGAGGTCGAGTGGGTTTTGGACCACATGAACAATTTCTTCAGGTCCAAAGATTGTGAAATGATGCCTACACTATAAGAACTAGATGGGTTTACTCGATGAGGGAGAGACATTCATAGGAAAAAGCATGCTGCTCCTAGAAATGGTGGTGTGAATAATATTTTGAAGAAATTATGCCTCCATCAAATTCCATTAGGTCACTTAAACGAATCTTGGGTTTCGTTGGAATACCGTTATGACATATTTGGGGACATAAAAAGAGTTTAGTAACTTCTTGAGCACATAATTCATCAACCAACTGAAATACGACACTTGGAGAGAGTTCATAATCTTTTCATTCATGATATAATTTATGGGGATCATGGTCTTTCCAAATCATGGTGGGTGCGTCAAAATTCGATTGCCTACAATAGTCTCTTAGTTGCAAAGTAGCGAGGACCATACCATTATTCCTATGATTTTCGGAGATAGTTTTTGAGCTTTGACTGTTGCAAAGAGGGTGAAGATTACTTCGAGGGATGCAACATTTCTCTGCAGATGTGGTTCACAGAGAACCGTTATCATCATCCAATAGTAGTAAACTTCAAAGATAATTGGCTAAATTAGATTGGATATCAAAATATAGGACCACACGGTGTAATCTTCCTGAGGGACAGAGGGCCTGACGAATATTACTTGGTTTATTGAATGCTTATAGAATTACTTGGAACTATTGTTGGTTTCTTCTACCCAGGTTATGCATATGTTGACATCGCATGTTCATCATTCTCATGGGTTTCAGAGGTTTCCAACCCTACGCACCCCTTTGCATCATGCGACAGTTAGGGAGAGAGAAAAAGAGGCCCTCGATAAGGACATGCGTTCGTTCGTGTGCGAATTCATGGGAGAGTGAACCTCGAAAGGAATCATATGCACAAAAGGTTTGATTTGGTAGTCGATTTTCTGACTTGGATGAGATGGTAGATGATCGTGAATGATGGGAGGTAAGCCTCTAATAGCTAAAGTGGTCTCAGAACCAGGCTATCTCGAAAAAAATACAAGAAAAATTCCTATGATTGATGAATTTCCTTATGAGGGAGCCGGGCACAATAAGGCTTTACACCAGATTGTCAAATGTGAGGGTCATTATGTAAAGTGAGTCATGGTTGATGGAGGCTCGAGTGTAGATTTATGCCCTCTATTTACCTTGCAAAGTATGAACACCAATATAGAGCAATGTTTGCATTCGAGCTTTTGATAACTCATGAAGAGTTACCTTTGGGGAGATAAACCTCGCTCTGACAACAGGCCGGTTGA
This sequence comes from Nicotiana noctiflora, assembly GCA_032618575.1. NCBI lineage: Eukaryota > Viridiplantae > Streptophyta > Magnoliopsida > Solanales > Solanaceae > Nicotiana > Nicotiana noctiflora. The sequence continues at coordinate 285,954 of JASVEL010011837.1, forward strand.
TTTGGAAATTGTCATCCAAGTAGTGGACATAGAAACTTTTTAGCACTTTCTTCTTGAAATGACATGGATCCGTACGGCCCGATCAGTGGCATCCACCTTGCATCAAATTCTAAAATTTGAACATGACATGTAAGAAATTATTGTTCATCGGGAGGACGAGTCATCCATTTATAGACCCACTGATTCCCTACATTGAGGCCAACAAAGGGTGTGAGTCCATTATCTATCAGGCTTTGGAAGTGATTTCTGTGGACCATGTTGAGAATGGAAAGCCCATTCTGCATCCTCGTCTTTCTGTCACATCTATAATGGTGGTTGCACTTATGCTGAGACAAGGTTATGTGCCAGGAAATGGCTTGGAGGCACTATTGCAAGGGATTTGGGAGCCCATTCTCCGTTCAGTAACTAGGGTACTTAGTTTAGGCTTCAAGCCAAAACAAGTAGATAAAGATAAATCCAAGCTTCACAAATAGCATAGTTGGTTCTTGAAACAACCTATTCCTCATATTTTCTACACTTTTGTCAAGCCACGACTCCAAGAGGGGGCACAGGAAACATTGATTAAATTTTTCATGGCCTCAGCTAGATGTTTTCTTAAGTGAATATGATAAAGGCTGGTGAAGGCACTAGTCATGCCAATATGCAAGTAATTGGCCCAGACACCATGCTTAACAACAGAGAAGCAATTCCTTTCCCTCAAGGAAGGAGTCTGTGTAGTTAGCTTTTGCAACTTCTTTTATGTACTTTAGGTTACTTTCAAAGTTGTAATCCAAACATCTGAGTATGATTATTTTTTGTTAATGTTAACCCTTCTATCATTTCATATTCACTAAAATGTCGTTAAGTTATGTATTATGTTTAGTGTCTTTTCCTTTTCCTAATTTCTATCATTTTGTTTCCATTCTTGTATTGTTAATTCCGGCTTGAATAATATGACATGCATGCGGAATTCACACCCAGATCTTAAAAAGATTTCTATTTTCAAAATAACATATCAACAGGTTGAGTACGATGAAGATGAGGTTATGGAATAAATAAAAATAGATTTGGAAAAAGTTGAAAACAAGCCTAACCCTAATGAACTAAGCCAATTAATATCGGAAGTCACAACGAAGTTAGAGAAATAAAGATAAGCGTTTACACTAAAAAATTAACTAGAGATGGCTTGATTCCACTTTTTATTTGAACATGAAGATGTTTTTTCTTGGTCTTATGATGTTATGCCAAGTTTAAGATTTGATCTAGTGGTTCACAAGCTTCGCACGTACCATAATTTTCCACCGGTCCAAAGAAAGCAACAAAAGTTTAAAATGGACTTGAGTAACAAAATCAAAAAGAAAATAATGAAGCAATTAAGCACGAATGTGGTGAGAACTATCAGATACACCACTTTGATGGAAAATATTGTGCATGTGCCAAAGAAGGATGCAAAAATTATGGTCTACATTGACTACAGAGACATGAACAAAGCAAGTCCAAAGGGCAATGTTCCTTTTCCAAACATCCACATTCTTGTAGATAATTGTGCAAAGCATGAGATATGGTCGTTTGTCATTGATATGTTGGGTACCACTAAATTCTAATGGATGAGCATGATACAGAAAAGACAAATTTTACCACTCCATGGAGTACTTACTTTCACGGGGTCTTCCCGTTCGGTTTGAAGAATGCAGGAGCAACTTACAAGAGGCCCATTACCACCATTTTCCATGGCACGATGCTCAAATAGATTGAAGTATGTATTAATGATGTCAATATGCAAAATAAAACACAAAGAGTAATAATGTGCACGATTTGAAAAAATTCATTGAACGGCTTTGAAGGTATGAACTTAAGCATAATCCAGCTAAGTGTTTATTTGGGGTTCTAGGAAACTCCTTGGTTTTATAGTCAGCTGGACAATCATTGAATTGGATTCGTCTATGTTAAAGTCCATTCGATATCTGCGACCTTCGAAGAATAAAAGGAAGTCATGAGTTTGCTCAGAAGGTAGAACTATATTAGTAGGTTCATTGTTTATCTTACAACCACGTGCAAGCCATATTTAAGTTGCTGAAAAAGGATACGGCTATTCAGTGGACGGATAATTGCCAAAAAGCGTTTGACAAGATGAAAGATTATCTACCAAACCCTCTTGTACTGGTCCCACATGAACCTAGTAGGCCTTTGTATTTATATCTATCAATGATGGATAATTCCTTTGGATATGTTCTAGGGAAACATGATGCAACGGGCAAAAAGGAATATGCAATCTATTTGTCACGACCCGGATTTTCCCCCAACATCGGGATCGTGATGGCGCCTACTCGTGGTAGCTAGGCAAGCCACCGTATTCATACTATCCTGTTTTTAACACAATTTTAATTAAATAAATGCGGAATACTTTATCGAGATAGAAATAACTAATTACAAAGTGAAAATCATACTGAAATCCTCTACCCAAGACGTGGAGTCACCAACTCACGAACTACTAAGGAATACTACACATATAAGTCTGAAGGAAATATAACATAATTCTGTTTGTCTCGGAACAAAGAGACTACAACTAATAACATAAATAAAGAGAGAGAGACGCTGGGCCTGCGGACGTCTGCAAGCTACCTCGGTCTCAAATGTGATCAACTCCCACGCAATCAATTTACTGCTGCTGCTGCCGCTCCTGATCGTAACCTGGACCTGTGCAAAAACGCACAGAAGTGTAGCATCAGCACAACCGACCCCATGTGCTGGTAAGTGTCTGGCCTATCCCGGCGAAGTAGTGACAAGCCTAGGACCAGACACTCACATAAACCTGTGCAATTCAACATATATATATGTGTACCACAAAATAACAAGAAATAATCAAGTATTAACACAATAAGGAATACCTTAAAGAATTCAAAAATTAATCACAGTTAATAATTTCACAAGGAAAAACAAAGTATAATGTAAACACAAGTAATATCACTTCAAGAAATAGCAAGCAGTTGCACGGCATCACCCTTCGTGCTTTTATTCTCATCCTCACATCCATAGTACGGCATGATCCTTCGTACATGGTTCAATAACAGGGCACGGCATGATCCTTCTTGCATAATCAATAATAGGGCACGGCATGATCCTTCGTGCATAATCAATAATAGGGCACGGCATGATCCTTCGTGCATAATCAATAAATAAACATGGCACGACATTAACCTTCGTGCATAAATAAATAAACATGGCACGGCATCACCCTTCGTGCATTATCACTCTTCCTCACCCAAATAACAATCACAGTTAAGGGCAAAGAAAGAAACAGTAATTCATAAACCGTCCCATCAAGGGCAATCAATAATTATCTTCACAACAAGTCCCAACAAGGGAGAACAATAACAATTCATCCGTAATATATCTCAAAATAATCATTTTTCAACGACTCACGGTCATACTAGACGCCAGTGTATGGATGCTCGTCACCACAGCCCATACACCGCACTCGATCACATAACACATAACACATAATCATATTCCCTCAAGCTAGGATAGAACAAACACTTACCTCGAATGCTTATGAACAATTCACTCCGTGGAAATGTCTTTTCTTTCAATTTGGCTCCAATCCAACCGTATCTATACACAATTGATTCAATATCATCAATTCTACTCAACAAACTAATTCTTAATACCAAATACAACTTTTACAACATTCTACCCGAATAGTGAATTTCAACCCCGGGCCCACATGGTCGGAATTCGGGGTTAGGACCAAAATCCGGTTACCCATCCCCCCACGAGTTCATGTATATGATTTGTTTCAAAATCGGACCTCAATTCGAGGTCCAATTCCCCAATTTATGAAAAAACCCTATTTTCTAACAAAAACAAGAATTCTACCATGAAAATCATTGATTTCTTATGAAAAACATGTTTAATGATGTTAGGAATTGAAAGAATTAAGTAAAAAGTGACTTACAATCGTTTTGATGAAGAAGAAATCCTTGAAGAATCGCAAATGGGTGTTTTGTTTTTGTAAAATGTGAAGAAATGACTGAAATTCGTGTTTTACAGGTCTCTGTGATCGCATTTGCGAACATGGTTCGCATTTGCGAACCAAGGCAGTCACTGGGATGTTCGCATTTGCGAACAATGGTTCGCATTTGCGAACCAAGGCAGAACTGGGGACCTTCGCAAATGCGAACAATTGTTCGCATTTGCGAACAAGGCTGGGCCAAAGGGGGCTTCGCATTTGCGATGATTGTTCGCATTTGCGAGCTTGTCCCCTTCGCAATTGCGAGATATACTTCGCAATTGCGAAGCCAACAACTGGGTGAAAAAAAAACCAGCAGTTCAAAAATTCAGAATTTCATCCAACGGCCTATCAAATCTTTACCCGAGCCCCCCGGGCTCCAAACCAAACATGTACATAACCTCAAAAATACATTATGAACTTGTTCTGCGATCACATCGCCAATATCACCTCGTTTCCATCAAATCAAGCCTCAAATGCATGATTTTCATACCTTTAGTTTTCAAAACTTTCCAACTTGGGACTCAAGGTCCAAAACATCTCAAACGACATCCAAATGTCAGCAAACTTTACAGAAATCACATGTATAATATTTAAGACTTGTACCGGGCGTCGGAACCAAAATACGAGCCCGATACCAAGGTCAATTAATTTATTTCCTTTAATAATTACATCAAAAACAATTTCACATAAAAATTCATAACTTGGGCTCTAGGCCTCGGAATTCGACTCCGGACGCATGTCCAAGTCCCATATTTTCCTACGGACCTCTCGGGACCATCCAATCTCGAGTCCGGATCCGTTTACCAAAAATGTTGACCGAAGTCAACCATATCAATATTAATATCATTTTTATCCAAATTTCTCATAGAATTCATATTTTCTATCACAAAATCTTTTCCGGCTACAAGCTCGGATCGTGCACGTAAATCGAGGCAACATAGAATAAGGTTTTCAAGGCCTCAGAAGCTCGAAATGATTAATTAAATAAGTGATGACCCTTTGGGTCGTCACAATCTCCACCTCTAAAACAACCGTTCGTCCTCGAACGGACAAAAGAAAGAAGTACCCGAGTCAGGAAACAAGTGTGGGTAACGGCTCCGCATATCAGACTCGGACTCCCAGGTCGATGCCTCAGGAGGCTGACCTCTCCACTGAACACGCACAGAAGGATAACTCTTCGACCTCAATTGTCGAACCTGCCGGTCTAGAATAGCTACCGGCTCCTCCTCGTAAGATAGATCATTGTCCAATTGGACAGTACTGAAGTCTAACACATGTGTGGGATCGCCGTGGTATCTCCGAAGCATAGATACATGAAAAACTGGATGCACGGCTGATAAGTTAGGCAGCAAAGCTAATCTGTAAGCCACCCCTCCCACTCGGTCTAAAATCTCAAATGGACCAATATACCTAGGGCTGAGCTTGCCCTTCTTTCCGAACCTCATCACGCCCTTCATAGGCGACACTCGGAGCAATACTCTTTCACCAACCATGAAATCTACATTTCGAACCTTACGATCCACATAAGTCTTCTGCCTGGACTGAGCTGAACGCAATCTCTCCTGAATAGTCTTGACCTTATCCAAAGCCTCCTGGACTAAGTCTGTACCCAACAACCGAGCCTCTCCCGGTTCAAACCATCCAACTGGTGATCGACATCGCCTACCATACAACGCCTCATACGGGGCCATCTAGATGCTAGATTGGTAATTGTTATTGTAGGCGAACTCTGCTAATGGCAGAAACTGGTCCCACGAGCCTCCGAAATCAATAACACAGGCTCGAAGCATGTCCTCAAGAATCCGAATAGTCCTCTCTGACTGGCCATCCGTCTGAGGATGAAATGCTGTACTCAACTGAACCTGGGTGCCTAACTCCTGCTGAACCGCTCTCCATAACCGCGAGGTAAACTGCGTACCCCGATCAGAGATAATAGATACTGGCACCCCATGGAGACGAACAATCTCCCTAATGTAAACCTCCGCTAACCTCTCCGACGAGTAGGAGACAGATACTGGAATAAAGTGTGCTGACTTGGTCAGCCTATCAACAATGACCCAAATAGTATCAAATTTCCTCCGAGTCAAAGGAAGTCCAGTAATGAAGTCCATTATGATCCGCTCCCATTTCCACTCGGGAATTTCAATCCTCCGGAATACACCACCAGGTCTCCGGTGCTCATATTTCACCTGCTGACAATTTAGATACCGAGCGACATACGCAACGATATCTTTCTTCATTCTGCGCCACCAATAGTGTTTCCGTAAGTCCTGGTACATCTTCGCGGCACCTGGGTGAATAGAATACCGCGAACTGTGGGCCTCTGCTAAGATCAACTCTCGAATCCCTTCGACATTGGGCACACAAACTCGACCCTGCAATTTCAATACCCCATCATCATCTAGGTTTACCTGTGTGGCACCTCCCCGCTGTACCGTATCTCTCAACTCACGTAAATGAGGATCATCAAATTGCCTCTCACGGATACGCTCTAATAAGGAAGAACGAGCGACCGTGCAGGCTAACACTCGGCTAGGCTCAGAAATGTCTAATCTCACGAACCGGTTGGCTAAGGCCTGGACATCTAGAGCTAATGGTCTCTGATTGACCGGAATATATGCAAGACTACCCATGCCGGCATACTTTCTACTCAATGCATCGGCCACCACATTGGCCTTACCTGGGTGATATAATATAGTAACATAATAGTCTTTTAGCAACTCTAACCATCTCCGTTGTCGTAGATTCAACTCCTTCGTTTGAACAAGTACCGTAGGCTTTTGTGATCGGTGTACACCTCACATGTCACACCATATAGATAATGCCTCCGCTTGATCAAACAAACGAAAACAGTCAAGTGATGCAGATCATGAACTGGATAATTCTTCTCATGTATCTTTAATCGCCTCGAAGCATAAGCGATAACCTTACCATCCCGCATCAATACCGCTCCAAGCCCCGTACGAGATGCGTCACAATAAACCGTATAAGGCCCCGTACTCGTAGGTAGTACCAACACCGGTGCGGTGGTCGAGGCCGTCTTGAGCTTCTGAAAGCTCGCCTCACACTCCTCTGACCACTGAAACTGGACACCCTTCTGGGTCAACCTGGTCATCGGGGCTGCAATAGAAGAAAACCCCTCTACAAAACGACGGTAGTAACCTGCTAATCCCAAGAAACTCCGGATCTCAGTCACTGAAGCTGGTCGAGGCCAATTCTGGACTACCTCAATCTTCTTTGGGTCTACCTGAATACCTTCCACTGATACAATGTGACCCAGAAATACTACCGAACTCAGCCAGAACTCACATTTAGAAAATTTGGCATATAGCTGGTTATCTTTCAGAGTCTGAAGAACCGCTCTGAGGTGCTGCTCGTGCTCTTCCTGGCTGCGGGAGTACACCAGGATGTCATCTATGAAGACTATCATGAACGGATCTAAGTAAGGCCTGAATACCCGATTCATCAACTCCATGAATGCTGCTGGGGCATTGGTCAACCCGAAGGACATGACCAAGAACTCATAATGCCCATATCTAGAGCGAAAGGCTGTCTTAGGAATGTCAGCCGCCCTGATCTTCAGCTGATGGTAGCCCGATCTCAAGTCTATCTTAGAGAATACCCTCGCTCCCTGGAGCTGGTCAAACAAATCATCAATCCTAGGCAGTGGATATTTATTTTTGATAGTCACCTTGTTTAACTGCCGATAATCAATACACATCCTCATCGAGCCATCCTTCTTCTTTACAAATAATACAGGTGCTCCCCGGGGGAAACACTGGGCCTGATAAAGCCCTTCTCAAGAAGGTCCTGCAACTGATCTTTCAACTCTTTTAACTCCGGCGGGGCCATACGATAGGGTGGAATAGAGATGGGCCGAGTGCCCGGTGCCAAATCAATACAGAAATCAATATCCCTGTCGGGTGGCATGCCCGGCAGGTCTGAAGGAAAAACCTCCGGAAATTCCCGTGCAATAGGGACCGACTCAATGGAAGGAACTTCTGCGCTAGAATCACGAACATAAGCCAAATAAGCTAGACACCCCTTCTCGACCATACGTCGAGCCTTAACATAGGAAATAACAGTGCGAACGGAGTGGCTTGAGGTACCCTTCCACTCTAATCGGGGTGATTCTGGCAAGGCTAAGGTGACAGTCTTAGCATGACAATCAAGAATAGCATGGTATGGGGACAACCAGTCCATCCCCAATATGACATCAAAATCTACCATACCCAAGAGCAACAGATCAACACGGGTCTCAAGACCCCCAAATATAACTACGCACGAACGATGCACCCGATCGACTACAATAGAGTCACCCACTAGCGTAGCCACATAAACTGGAATATCCAGAGCATAGCTGGGCACAGCCAAATACGGTGCGAAGTAGGAAGACACATAGGAATATGTAGATCCCGGGTCAAATAATACTGAAGCACCTCTGCCACACACAAGAATAGTACCCTGTAATCACAGCATCTGATGCCTCTGCCTCTGGCCTGGCTGGTAAAGCATAGAATCGGGGATCTGCACCTCTCCTCTGAGCTGCGTCTCTAGGACGACCATCAACTGGCTGACCTCTACCTCTCGCCGGACGATCTCCACCTCTACGGTCTCGACCTCCACCTCTATAATCTCTACCCCCGCCTCTCGCTGGCTGGGCAGGCTGAGGGTCAGCTGGGGCCTGAATCATAGGACGAGGACCTCGCTGCTGAGAGTTGCCCGCTGCTATAGGGCAATTCCTAATAAAATGACATGGGTCGCCACAACCGTAGCAACTCTTAGGCTGATAGGGCTGCTGGCCCTGACGACCTGAATGGCCTCCACGAACACTCTGAAGAGGCTGAGCATTAATAGGAGACTGGTCTGAATAATGCCCCCGAGAACCACGATCACCTGATCCACCCTGTGAAGCCTGAAGGGCGGAATGAAAAGGCCTGGAGGACCGGCCTCTATCAAAGGATTCTCTGCTACCAGAGGAAGAACCACCAAACCTGCCTGAATGACGAGGCCTCTTATCTGAAGAATAACCGCCTCCCCTAGCAAGAGCCATCTCAACTCGCGTGCCGCATTGGCCGCCTCCCGAAATGATATGTCACTCCCCACGCCCATAGCCATCCGGAGTCTAATCGGATGATTAAGCCCATCTATAAACTTGCGGACCCTCTCCCGCTCAGTGGGAAGTATCACCACTGCATGACGAGCCAAGTCGATAAATCTCGTCTCATACTGTGTAACTGTCATAGTGCCCTGATGGAGGCGCTCAAACTGCCTCCGAAGTACATCCCTCCGAGTAGCAGGGAGAAACTTCTCCATAAATAGTTCCGCAAACTGGTCCCATGATAAAGCTGGGGACCCTGCTGGTCGAGTCAAGCAATAATCTCTCCACCAAGTCTTGGCGGATCCTGCAAGTCTGAAGGTACAGAAGTCAACTCCATTTGTCTCCACGATCCCCATAGTCTTGAGAATCTCATGGCAACTGAATAAAAAGTCCTGAGGATCCTCTGATGCGGCTCCACTGAATGTAGTGGTAAATAGCTTGGAGAACCGATCAAGCCTCCATAACGAATCAGAAGTCATGGCCGCTCCATCGCCGGCATGAGCTGTGGTACCTGACTGAGTGGCCACAGCTGGCTGAATCACTGGTGCCTGAGGCTGAGGAGCTACTGGCTCCGGAGTATGAGCAATAGGAGTCTGGGCCCCTCCTCCAGCCTGAGAAGTGGCTGGGGCAACCGATAATAAACCCGCTCTGGCAATGCTGTCCATGAATCCCGCTATTCTGACCAAAGCATCCCGGAGATCCGGGGTAAATAAAGCCTCTCCTGGGACCTGAGCTGGGCCCACTGGAGCTGCCGGAACTGGAACCTCCTCGTCAATCTCAATATGAGGCTCCACCTCTGGGGTAGCTGCCTGGGGCTGAGCTCTACCCCTACCACGGCCTCTGATACGGCCTTGGCCCCTGCCCCTCACGGGAGCTGCCTGGGGCTCGGGCTGCTGGTCAGCGGACGAAGAAGCGCGTGTCCTTACCATCTGCGAAAGGACAGAATAGAAATTCAATCAGTATTTGAGGAACAAGTCGCACGACAAGAAAGAACAAATGAGAGACTCTTTCCTAACTCAATAGACTCTGGAGGACAAGTAGAGACGTCTCCGTACCTACCTCTCAAACTCTACTAAGCTTGTTCGTGAGTGGTGAGACCTATGCAACCTAGGGCTCTGATACCAACTTGTCACGAACCGGATTTTCCCCCAACATCGGGATCGTGATGGCGCCTACTCGTGGTAGCTAGGCAAGCCACTGTATTCACACTATCCTGTTTTTAACACAATTTAATAACTAAATGCGGAATACTTTATCAGATATAGAAATAACTAATTACAAAGTGAAAATCATACCGAAATCCTCTACCCAAGACGTGGAGTCACCAACTCACAAACTACTATGGAATACTACACATAAAAGTCTGAAGGAAATATAACATAATATTGTTTGTCTCGGAACAACGAGACTACAGCTATTAACATAAATAGAGAAAGAGACGCCGGGCCTGCGGACGTCTGCAAGCTACCTCGGTCTCAAATGTGATCAACTCCCACGCAATCGATTTACTGCTGCTGCTGCTCCTGATCGTAACCTGGACCTGTGCAAAAACGCACAGAAGTGTAGTATGAGCACAACCGACCCCATGTGCTGGTAAGTGCCTGGCCTATCCCGGCGAAGTAGTGACAAGCCTAGGACCAGACACTCACATAAACCTGTGCAATTCAACATATATATATGTGTACCACAAAATAACAAGAAATAATCAAGTATTAACACAATAAGGAATACCTTAAAGAATTCAACAATTAATCACAATTAATAATTTCACAAGGAAAAACAAAGTATAATGTAAACACAAGTAATATCACTTCAAGAAATAGCAAGAAGTTGCACGGCATCACCCTTCGTGCTTTTACTCTCATCCTCACATCCATAGTACGACATGATCCTTCGTACATAGTTCAATAACAGGGCACGGCATGATCCTTCGTGCATAATCAATAATAGGGCACGGCATGATCCTTCGTGCATAATCAATAATAGGGCACGGCATGATCCTTCGTGCATAATCAATAAATAAACATGGCACGACATTAACCTTCGTGCATAAATAAATAAACATGGCACGACATCACCCTTCGTGCATTATCACTCTTCCTCACCCAAATAACAATCACAGTTAAGGGCAAAGAAAGAAAACAGTAATTCATAAACCGTCCCATCAAGGGCAATCAATAATTATCTTCACAACAAGTCCCAACAAGGGAGAACAATAACAATTCATCCGTAATATATCTCAAAATAATCATTTTCCAACGACTCACGGTCATACTAGACGCCAGTGTATGGATGCTCGTCACCACAACCCATACACCGCACTCGATCACATAACACATAACACATAATCCTATTCCCTCAAGCTAGGATAGAACAAACACTTACCTCGAATGCTTATGAACAATTCACTCCGTGGAAATGTCTTTTCTTTCAATTTGGCTCCAATCCGACCGTATCTATACACAATTGATTCAATATCATCAATTCTACTCAACAAACTAATTCTTAATACCAAATACAACTTTTACAACATTCTGGCCCGGAATAGTGAATTTCAACCCCGGGCCCACATGGTCGGAATTCGGGGTTAGGACCAAAATCCGGTTACCCATCCCCCCACGAGTTCATGTATATGATTTGTTCCAAAATCGGACCTCAATTCGAGGTCAAATTCCCCAATTTATGAAAAACCCTATTTTCTAACAAAAACAAGAATTCTACCATGAAAATCATTGATTTCTTATGAAAAACATGTTTAATGATGTTAGGAATTGAAAGAATTAAGTAAAAAGTGACTTACAATCGTTTTGATGAAGAAGAAATCTTTGAAGAATCGCAAATGGGTGTTTTGTTTTTGTAAAATGTGAAGAAATGACCTGAAATTCGTGTTTTTCAGGTCTCTGTGATCGCATTTGCGAACATGGGTTCGCAATTGCGAACCCCGACCAATTTCTGGAGTTTGAAAAATAAGCTAAGGCTGGGAAGTTCGCATTTGCGAACATTTGTTCGCATTTGCGAACACTGATGTACCCTGACCAATTTCTGGAGTTTGAAAAATAAGCTAAGGGTGGGAAGTTCGCATTTGCGAACATAAGTTCGCATTTGCGAACACTGGCAATCACAGGGATGTTCGCATTTGCGAACAATGGTTCGCATTTGCGAACCAAGGCAGCACTGGGGACCTTCGCAAATGCGAACAATTGTTCGCATTTGCGAGCAAGGCTGGGCCAAAGGGGGCTTCGCATTTGCGATGATTGTTCGCATTTGCGAGCTTGTCCCCTTCGCAATTGCGAGATATACTTCGCAATTGCGAAGCCAACAGCTGGGTGAAAAACCAGCAGTTCAAAAATTCAGAATTTCATCCAACGGCCTATCAAATCTTTACCCGAGCCCCCGGGCTCCAAACCAAACATGTACATAACCTCAAAAACACATTATGAACTTGTTCGTGTGATCACATCGCCAATATCACCTCGTTTCCATCAAATCAAGCCTCAAATGCATGATTTTCATACCTTTAGTTTTCAAAACTTTCCAACTTGGGACTCAAGGTCCAAAACATCTCAAACGACATCCAAATGTCACCAAACTTTACAGAAATCACATGTATAATATTTAAGACTTGTACCGGGCGTCGGAACCAAAATACGAGCCCGATACCAAGGTCAATTAATTTATTTCCTTTAATAATTACATCAAAAACAATTTCACATAAAAATTCATAACTTGGGCTCTAGGCCTCGGAATTCGACTCCGGACACATGTCCAAGTCCCATATTATCCTACGGACCTCTCGGGACCATCCAATCTCGGGTCCGGATCCGTTTACCAAAAATGTTGACCGAAGTCAACCATATCAGTATTAATATCATTTTTATCCAAATTTCTCATAGAATTCATATTTTCTATCACAAAATCTTTCCGGCTACATGCTCGGATCGTGCACGTAGATCGAGGCAACATAGAATGAGGTTTTCAAGGCCTCAGAAGCTCGAAATGATTAATTAAATAAGTGATGACCCTTTGGATCGTCACACTATTATTAGAGGAAGAAGTTTACCATTTATCAGGTTAAGTACACCCTTTTAGAAAGTATATGTTATGTCTTGACTTGGGTCACTTAAAAGCTGAGACGTTATCTTTTGGCCAACAATACTTACATCATATCTAGAATGGATCCTTTAAAGTACATCTTCCAAAAGCCAATGCCCACTTGAAGACTCACAAAATGGCAAATCCTCCTCACAGAGTTAAACATCGTCTATGTCACTCGCATCGTGATGAAAGCATAGGCTTTGGTAGATCATTTGGCAGAGAATCTAGTTTATAATGAGTACATGCCACTTATAAAATACTTCCCATACGAAGAGGTCAACTCAATAGAGGAATTAAATTAAAACGGCAACCCTATATGGAAAATGTATTTTCATGGGGTTGTCAATATCAAAAGATCTAGGATTGGGGAAATCCTCATCTCACATATTGGACAACATTATCCTGCAATGACACCGACTTGGTTCTTTTGTACAAATAATAGTGTAGAATACGAAGCTTGTATCATGGGTCTCCTTGATTCGGAAGTGCATAACCTATTGGTTATGGTAGATTGCAACTTGCTTATCCGCCATGCCCAAGGCGAATGGGAGACTCAAGACATCAAGTTTATTCCATACAAATACTGAGTTCAAGACCTAAGCAAAATATTTTAATCCATCAAATTTAGGTACATTCCCATGTTTCACAACAAGTTAGTCGAATCCTTGGCTACTTTAGACTAATTGCTTCCTTATCCAGACAACACTCATTGATCCACTATAAATCTATGTTTGAAATCAACACAGTTACTACAATACAATTAAGACAGAACTATATTGTGAACCATGGTATCATGACAAAAGGAAATTCCTACAAACTACATAATACCCAGAGCATGCCAAAGGAAATGGGTAAATTTTGTACAGAAGGATCCCAAATTTAAACTTGTTGAGATGCATAGATTCCACCAAAGCTAAGTGGATCATCAGTAAAGTGCATTTAGGATTATGCGGACCTCATTTGAATGAATATGTTTTGGCGACGAAGATTATGCGAATAGGGTATTATTGGCTTACTTTGGAGCGAGATTGCTTTAGTTTTGTTCGCAAGTGTCATCAATGCTAAATTCATGGTGACATGAATCACTCGCCTCCTTCGAAACTGCACCCCAGGTCCTCAGCTTGGCCTTTCATAGCTTGGGTAATGAATGTTATTTGGCCAATCAAGCCAATATCTTCAAATGGGCATAGATTCATGTTGATTGCAATTGCTTACTTCACCAAGTGGGTGCGGGCCGTCACTTTCAAGTTAGTCACAACGAAAGTAGTGGTAGACTTTGTTCATTCTGACATCATCTATTGCTTTGGTATCCCAAAGACCATTATCACTAACAATACATCCAATCTAAATAGTCATTAATGAAAGAGATATGCGAGCAATGTTAAATTATGCATCGACATTCTACCCTTTACCGGCCAAAAGCATATGGATCCATTGAATCGGTTAAAAAAATCATCAAGAAGATTCTTATGAAGATGATCCATGGTTCCAGACAATGGCAGTCATTGTGGAGTTAGAGACTGAAGATACATAATGGGAAAACACTGGATTGGAATAGTTGACGTTGATTGATGAAAATGTGTTAGTGGTAGTGTGTTTTGGCCAACTACACCTACAAAAGATGGTCCACATTTATGACAAAGCAATTCTCCCAAGCCAATTTAAGGCAGGCCAACACATTTTGAAACACATCCTTCCGCACTAGGTAGAAGCTAAAGAAAAGTTAGCCCTGAAATAGCAAGGACGCTACATCATTAAAATAGTGTTACCAAAATTGGACTAGCCCTTAGTGGATGAAGAAAGACATGTACTAGACATGACTATTAATGCAGATGAAGTATTTTTTTGATACATAACCAATGCGGACATGCAAGATTTTCTTTGTCCGAGATGACGAAGGGCATCATTGTTTGCTATTGCAAATAGGTGTCACTCTTTTATTAGCCTTTTGAGCCTTATTTTATTTTTTTCCCTCTTTTGGAGCGTAAAAAAAATAAAGAAAAAAATAGAAGAAAAAGGAAAAAATAAAAAATAAAAAATAAAGTAGAAAAATCAACAAATTTTTTGAGTAAGTGAAATACGTATGACCTGATTCTGAAAGGATAAGTAGACAGAGTTGCGCTGGGTTTGGTCTCATCAGAACAAAAAATCCATATTCCCAATACTCCAAAACTGGGGCAGAAGTTTGTTTTATTTTTTGTTTTTTTCTGTAGAAACGAAGCCAAAAGTTGTAATTCAGTTCAAGGTTCTTTTCGTCTTTTCCTTGTTAAGAACATCTAATCAATCCTTGAGAATGTTTGAAGTCCCCATGCGAAGGGAGTTTGGAAACTTTTTGCATATCATATCTTAGTGAAAAAAAGAAAAGAAATGAGAGTGTCTTATCGGGGAAAACCCGTATGGGCGCTATAAGGTGACAGTGAGTAGAGAAATGAGAGTTTCTTATTGGTATATAGGCGCCATAAGGTGATGTTCAGTAGAAAAATGAGAGATGTGGGTTCGTGAAAACCCCTAAAGGGTGCTACTAATCAAATGAGAGTCCTCGCTATTCTGGCATGAGCACAACCAATACAGTTTTAAGATGAACATTTGTGATGAATTTTGAGAATCAGACCGCTCAGACATATTAGGCGTCCAATCCAAAATGCATGTCATGATTTATTGAAATCGGCACACACCTTCAAATAAGTCTCCTTATTCTTCTTCGCGAAAAGGACACCTTCTATTTAGACATAATTCCTCTTTTACTTTTAATTGTTCTTCTATTTTTTCCAACAATTTTTCATTGATTCCCTTTCGGTATAGACTTGTATCAAAAGCAAAGCAAAGAAATGGCTGTAAAACGGACTACAATTTTCACATAATATTGAGCACAATTTGGGGCATACACATCATTGACAAAGGCACGAATCTATCTGTGATCTACTTTTATAAGGGTGTCAAAACATCTCAAAGCAGCTGAAAAGTTTTCCTAAGCATGCCTTGCTTCACGGGGGAAGTTGATAGCACTATAAACACAAACTGGTATTAGGTACAAGACAACTAAGTTTGACATTAAAGGAAAAATTGCCCTGCATTGCGGATAAGTTTTAGCAGTACCATGGATATCTGGGTAGGAAATAGTCAGTGGAAACATAAAAAATCCAAGGTCACCAGAAAGTGAAATAAAGTATCCGAGGACCGCTATACCACACTAATTAGAGTCGCTCCATTGATAGCAGTGGCTGTGAAGTCAAGCTACCCAGAGCATCAAGTCACAAACCGACCATCACTTTGAGAAAACACAATTTTTCTTTATCTGAAGTAGGAACAAAGCAGTTCATAATGGCGATTCATAAAGGACGAATGTCACCAAAGGTATGTTTCCTCAAAATTTCCACTTCTTTTTGCTTTAAGAATGCTTCACTACCGTCCATAGTTCTTATTTTACGTAGATTAACTCAGGTAGAACCTTTTCAGCCAGATGGATCAAGCTTATAGTTTCGGGTACAAGAACTCTTTGCTTAAGATGGTATACATAGCTTAACTCAGGTAGAACCGTTTCTCTTAGAGGATCCAGCGTATAGTATCGGGTAGAAATACTCTTCACTCAGGATGTTTTAAGTTGTTTAACTCAATTAGAGCCTTATCACCTAGAGTAATTCAGCACTTTATCCATAATACATGGCGCCAACTCCCGGTTATATTTCCTTTCAGTAATACCGGGTATCAACTCCTGGTTACATTTCTTTATAGTTGTCACACTTCCTTTTAGCACTATCCGCGAGGGCGCGAGGGAGATTTTCAATTAAAAGACAATCAAAACGGGATTTATTTATTTAATTCAGAGTCGTCACTTAGAAGATTTATGGTGTCCCAAGTCACCGATTGAATCTTGAATCGAGGAAAAGAATGACTCTGTTTAACAGTCTGCGCACTAGAAATCCAAGTAAGAAATTCTGTTAACCTGGGAGAAGGTGTTAGGCATTCCCGAGTTTTGTGGTTCTAGCACGGTCGCTCAACTGTTATATTTGGTTAATTATCAGATTTTAATACATGTTAAACAACAACAACAATAACAACAACCCAGTATAATCCCACTTAGTGGGGTCTGGGGAGGGTAGTATGTACGCAGACCTTACCCCTACTTTGAGGTAGAGAGGCTGTTTCCAAATAGACCCCCGGCATCCTTCCCTCCAAGAACTACCCACCTTGCTCTTGGGGAGACTCGAACTCCAATTTAATACATGTTAAACCTACGTGTAAATTTTAACTTTTATCCGCTAGTGATTATTATTATTTTATAAGAATTTGCAACGTTGTGAAAATGTACTTCAGACCACACCGTACCAGTACGCATGTGGCCTTTAACACATTTCGACTTCATTAGATTAGGAGTCGGGTTACAAAAATGTGCACCCGCATTTCGGAAGGTAATGTTATTAAAGTAACGCACCTATAGCAATTACGCATGTGCAACTTTGCGAGAGCCATGAATTTTTTCTAGATGGCACGCTTCGATTCTAATGTTTAATATGAGACTGATTAAAGCGAGGGCCCTGCAATCATCATTTTTATTTGGCATGACGCACCTCAAGTTCATTAAAGAAAAAGCATTCAACTAAGTGAACTACAAATATTCACAATTATTTTCCTAAATTCGAGATTATTGCAACGTCATAAACTACGGAAGTGAAATTATGGAGAAACAATATAGTATTTAATCAATAGAAATAAGACTTTAAAATTCTTTCCATTTCGACTACTTACAAAATAAAACATGACCTTATCGGTCATTACAAACCTTGGCCCAATTCAGTCATTATTACCGTTTCAATTAGATCATCCACACAAACATATAGAATAGATAACCAAGCAAGTAAGAACAGTGATAATCCAAAAGAAATGAAAACACGAAAGTTAATGCAAAACCACCCCTTCCAATTTCAGCAACAAACCACAACAAAAGCCACCGCTTCCAATTTCAGCAACAAACCATAACAAATCATTTTTGTTAACAAAGGATCCCACTGTACACAAAATAATTTCCTATTTACACCTAAATAGAATAGCCACATTATCTCAATTTGCGAAAATAGAGCTAAAAAACAAAGAAACAAGGCCATGTTGACAGTGAATATAGAAGCATGCATATCAACCAAATTAAATATTCCAAGCACTAGCTTTTTCTTTCCTTGTTTACTGAGAGTTCAATTACATATTATCAAAGGAGGAAGAAGGCAAAGTCATCTGTTGAAATTTCAAACTGCAACAATCAGCCATGAATTTCATTTCAACACAACAGACAACATAACCATTCATCGTAGTATCATGCACCTAATGCGAGGTCTAAAAATGACATAGAAAATAAGGAAAGAAATAGATGTAACGGTTATCCGAATGACTTACAACAAGTAGGCTCCATCGGAAATGAACAGATCCAGAAAAAAAACAAAGAACGACGAGTGAAACATCAACCAAAGATCAGCGATAACCTTCAAATGGATCTGAGCCTCGAGCGCACAGCGATGACCTCAAATCAACTCCGACATAATTGCGTGTGCGTGCATGATTTTTGAGGACACAATAGCTGGCTGGTTCTGGATGGTGATGACGAGCGGTGAGGTTGCTGGACGGGAAGGTGATGTTGGAGACTTTAAGATTTCGCTTTAAAGTAGAAGAAGTGTGAATTGGAAATGGAGGGAAATAAAATGGAGGGAGAATGAAAATTTTAAGAAGTAAATTTTATCTTGCACTTTGTCCCTCATTGGTGAGGGACAACCACATTTGTGTGATTATATATAGAATCACTTCATAAAGCTCTTAAAAGGAGTTGAAGAGAATAAACCCTCGCGCCGTTGTCGTCGCTCGCTCGAATCGGCTTCGGCTTTGGCTTTGGCCTCGGATTTGGATTTGGATTAAGATTTGGATTTGGATTTGGATTTAGATTTGTCAAATGATCGATCGATAAGATTACTTTTGGACAAAATTTATTTAATTATTTAATAATAAAATACCAAATCACTGCTGAAAGTACGCCAAAACTCTGCTGAAAAGTTCAGAGAACCTCGCTGGCCACGTTTCTACCTTGATCGCGGTAGAAACGTGGCAGTGAGATTCAGATAGGCTCTCTGACCGCGGTTCTGTCGCGATCGCGGTAGAACCACGGCAGGTGGCATATTTTCCGAAAAGGCACCTCTTCAAGACACCTCTTCTGATATTTGCCTATAAATTCTGAGGCAAGGCTGCATCTTTCAGATACGAAATACACCCAACAAGTCCTTTCTTTCTGAATATATTGCATCCTAGTTTGCAATATCTTTCTCTCAAGCTTGTAAGTGTGATTTTTCTCCATTTTTGAGTTTGTTGGAATCCTATAGTTTGTATTGCCACTATTGCATAAAGGTTTATTCTGTTTTATCCTGGGAGGATTTAATCCATTACCTTGGCAACATAGAGGGGGTTAAAATTCCTTAAGGACACACAAGAAAATTGTGGACTTGGAAATTTCTCATTCTTCTACCTTTCTTTATTTTCTAACAGTTTATTTAACACAGTGATCACCAACAAGCTTAAGGAATTTTAATAACGTTTTTGTGTTGATTATTAAACTATTTTCTTTATATTTTATTGGAGACTAAAGCCTTGTTGCTTTATACTCCATTAATTGTTTCTGTCCGATTTAAAGTACATAAAAACTTTGCCGAAATAATAAACATACGGGTTTGAAGTATATAAAAACATCACCATTGATAGGTGTTGTATGTTTGGTTTGGTATTCGGTTTGAAGATATCAAAACCTCGCTGATTTAACAAAGTTTTGTATTGTTTTTGACTTTATAGAAATATGAAAAATGAAAACCAAACTAATGGAAGTATTGAAGGAACGAGTGCTACTATGATGAGTGTTGTTGCCTCGTCAAGCCGTTCTACACCTGCCCATGCTATGGCTCCGGCAGAAAAACCTGGAAATTTGTTCGGTATTGACTTCAAACACTGGCAAATGAAGATGCTCTTCTATCTTACTATGTTGATTTTGCAACGTTTCATCTAGGAGGATCCTCCGGTTATGGCTGAAAATACTTCGGACAATGAACGATTTGTTGTAACAGAAGCATGGAAAGATTCTGATTTCCTAGGCAAAAATTACATTTTGAGTTGTTTGGAAGATGGCTTGTACAATGTCTATAGTGTCATGGAAACTTCAAAAGTGTTATGGAATGCGCTTGAGAAGAAGTACAAGTCTGATGATGCCAGACTTAAGAAGTTTGTGGCTGCAAGGTTCCTCTATTTCAAAATGATTGACACTAGGTCGGTCATAACTCAAGTCCAAGAACTACAAGTCATTGTACATGACCTTATTGCTGAAGGTATGACCCACATCAATAATTTTATTTATAAGATTTATCTTATTATTAATCCTGAATTTGTTATTGAAGGTATGGTCATAAATGGGGCCTTTCAAGTTGCTGCTTTCATTGAGAAGCTACATCCGAATTCATCATCTCCTTCAACGTTCGATTCTTCCTAATCAATCGTGTGGGGGGATTTATACTTACAGCTAACCGGATAATCAATCGTGTACCTCATAGTAAA
Organism: Nicotiana noctiflora; assembly: GCA_032618575.1. Lineage (NCBI taxonomy): Eukaryota > Viridiplantae > Streptophyta > Magnoliopsida > Solanales > Solanaceae > Nicotiana > Nicotiana noctiflora. The sequence goes on from JASVEL010011837.1 coordinate 306,713, forward strand.
ACACAATCCATTCCTTATGAGAAGTGGAAAGGAAGGAAGCCCAGCTTGAAATACTTCAAAGTGTGGGGGTGTTTAGCTAATGTACAAGTTCCTAAACCTAAAAGGGTTAGGATAGGTCCAAAAATGGTTGATTGTGTGTTTATTGGATATGTAACCAATAGCAAGGCATATCGGTTTATGGTTCATAAATTAGAAGATCCCGAGATTCACATTAATACGATAATAGAATCAGATAATGCTAAAGTCTTTGAAACTATTTTTCCATATAAAAAGGAAAGTGAAGTGACCTACCAAAAGTCAAAACGACCTCGGAAGAAAATAATATATGGTATGCCTAATGAAGAAAATCCGTGAAGGAGTAAACTTCAAAGGACATATACTTCATTCGGTCCAGATTTTTTGACTTTCCTGTTAGAAAATGAGCCTCGTACCTTCAAGGAAGCAATGTCTTCCTCAGAGGCACAATATTGGAAAGAAGCCGTCAATAGTGAAATAGAATCCATATTGAGCAACCATACTTGGGAATTGGTTGATCTTCCTCCAGGTAACAAAACATTGGGTTCTAAATGGATTTTCAAGAAGAAAATGAAAGACGATGGTACTATTGACAAATACAAGGCAAGACTTGTTGTCAAAGAATTTAGACAATGAGAAGGTCTTGACTATTTGACACATACTCGCGGGTAACAAGAATTACATCCATTCGGATGCTAATAGCATTAGCCTCCTTGTATGGTGTTCAAATCCATCAAATGGATGTGAAAACAGCCTTCTTAAATGGTGATTTAGAGGAAGAAATCTACGTGGACCAACCCGAGGGGTTTGTGGTTCCGGGAAAAGAAAAGAAGGCGTGTCGACTTGTTAAGTCTCTTTATGGACTAAAACAAGCACACAAGCAATGGCATGCGAAATTTTACCAAACAATGTTGTCAAATGGATTTAAGATTAATGAATGTGATAAATGTGTTTACATTACATGTTGATGATATGCTAATAATGAGCAAAGACATTGCAGACATTCAAACTACTAAGCGCACGCTTGCTAGTATGTTTGATGTGAAAGACTTAGGAGTTGCCGATATAATTCTAGGAATTAAAATCAAGAGGACTCCTCAAGGTCTAGCTTTGTCTCAATCACATTACATGAAAATGGTACTTGAAAAATTCAAACATTTGGAATTTAGAAGTGCAAGGACTCCAATTGACTTAAACCATCATCTTATGAAGAATAAAGGTGAAAGTACATCTCAATTTGAGTATGCTCGTATGTTGGGAAGCTTAATATACATGATGAACTGTACACGACCTGATATAGCTTTTGCGATAATTAAACTTAGTCGATTCACAAGTAATCCCAACAAACATCACTGGGTGGCAATGAAATGAGTTCTGGGATACTTGGAGTATACTCAAGACTACGCTTTGCACTACAATAAATATCCTGCAGTTATCGAAGGATATAGTGATGCAAATTGGATAACCCGCTCAACAGAAATAAAGTTCATAAGTGGATATGTGTTTACTGTTGGTGGAGGAGCAGTATCTTGAAAGTCTTCTAAACAGACGTGTATTGCTCGCTCTACAACGGAATCAGAGTTTATAGCATTAGATAAAGCCGGTGAAGAAGCTGAATGGCTTCGGAATGTTTTAGAAGACATTCTGTTCTGGCCAAAACCTTTGGCTCCTATTTGCATACATTGCCATAGTGAGGTTGTAATAGGATAGGCAAGGAGCGTTATGTATAACGGAATGTGTCGTCATATAAGACGAAGACATAATACCGTTAGACAACTACTTTCTAGTAGAATTATCACTATTGATTATGTAAAATCAAAGGATAATATTGCGGATCTGCTTACAAAAGGCTTAACTAGAAAGGGAGTTGAGAAATCATCTAAGGGAATGAGACTATGGCCGAGGACAAGTCAACATGGCGGTAACTCTACCTAGAATTTTGGATGTTCCGAGATCTTGGATCAAGGAGATCAAATAAAGTTGTGATTGACCAGTTCAACATTGTAAAAATTTATATCTTTGGTCCATTCTCATGATGAGGAAAGTGTTCAGTAACAATGACAGAACTTTACATATTCTTTAATGATTACCTAAGTTTGATGAGGTATTTATCAAATAGTGTCAATCTAAAGGATTACACATTAAGAAATCACCTATGTAAGTGTGAAGTGGAAGCCGCTTCAAAGAGAATTCTATAAGGCCAGTTCTCTGTGCACTTATGAGACCAGGCGGTGTTCATGGCTGAAACGATTGCAACAATGAGAACTACAAGACGGTTAAGGGTTGATTGTGTGACATATTGTTGTGTAGGTATACACTAAAGTTCGACGGTTCAAAGATATCAAATCTACCGATTGACCGAGTATATCTGACATATGTTCACTACGAAAAGTTCAAAGGGAAACCTACTTATCCAGATACGATTAATCCTTACTTGCAAAATCACATAGCTTTCATCTATGATCTTTCTTGATACAACCATTCCCATTCATGTTGGGGATTGTTGGAGACTTTAAGTGTTTGCTTTAAAGTAGAAGAAGTGTGAATTGGAAATGGAGGGAAATAAAATGGAGGGAAAATAAAAATTTGAAGAAGTGAATTTTGTCTTGCATTTTTTCCCTCATTGGTGAGGGGCAACAGCATTTGTGTGCTTATATATAGAATCATTTCTTAAAGCTCTTAAAAGGAATTGAAGAGAATAAACCCTTGCGCTGTCGTCGTCGCTCGCTCGGCTCAACTTCGACTTTGGATTTTGATTTGGATTTGGATTTGTCAAATGATCGATCGATAAGATTATTTTTGGACAAAATTTATTTAATTATTTAATAATTAAATTAAATACCAAATCACTGCTGAAAGTACACCAAAACTCTACTGAAAAGTTCAGAGAACCTCACTGGCCGCGTTTTTACCGCGATCGCGGTAAAACCACGGCAGTGAGATTTAGAGAGGCTCTCTGACCGTGGTTCTTCCACGATCGCGGTAGAACCGTGGCAGGAGGCGTATTTTCCAAAAAGGCACCTTTTTAAGGCACCTCTTCTGATATTTGCCTATAAATTCTGAGGCAAGGCTGCATCTTTTAGATACGAAATACACTCTACAACTCCTTTCTTTCTGAATATATTGCATCCTAGTTCGCAATATCTTTCTCTCAAACTTGTAAGTGTGATTTTGCTCCATTTTTGAGTTCGTTGGAATCATGCAGTTTGTATTACCAATGTTGCAGGAATGTTTATTTTGTTTTATCCTGGGAGGATTTAATCCATTACTTGGCAACGTTGAGGGGGTTAAAATTCCTTAAGGACACACAAGAAAATTGTAGATTCGGAAATTTCTCATTCTTCTACCTTTCTTTATTTTCTAACAATTTATTTTAACACAGTGGTCACCAATATGTGAGGGTGGTCGTGGGCGTGACACTGGTGGTCGTTTGGGTCGTGCTGGTTTCGATGGAGTGAAGACGATGTGGATCGAGCAACAGCGAGGTTCATGGTTCCTCCGAAGAAGATCACTGCCCAGTCCGTCTCCCTCTCTTCTGCATCGTTTCCTTTTAAGTTCCAAAAAGCTCCAACCGTGTAATGTTTCTATATGTATTGTATATTCCACCTTTATTTTTTTAATCTTCCTCCCATCTCTTCCTTTTTGTTTTTAAATCCTCCCGGTTGGTTTTTGTCCCTTTGTATATGTGGTGTGCATGTGTATATTTTTTTTGTGTTCAAAATTTGTTCTAACATCCTTCCTATCCGTTTCCGCCCCTTTGTATATGTGGTGTGCATGTGTCTATTTTTTGTTTGTGTTCAAAATTTGTTCTCCCATCCTTCATGTCATTTAGTATATTGTGTATTGTATATTTGTTTTCTTTTTTTCCCCCATACCTCTTTTCAATATTGCATCCCCCTCCCAACCGTGTAGTGTGTGCATGTGTTCCCCTTTTGTGTTTTGTTTAGAGGGGGTCACATGGGTTATAGGTAAAGTGATGGGTGTGTTTTGTCCGTGTTCCCCATGTGCGGTGAACTCGGGTTATTATGGACTAGGTCCGAAAATTAAGCCTAAAACCAGGTAGGTTGAACCCAAGTATTATTCTTTGCCCGGAACCGAGAACGACAACGCGATGTTATTTAATTAATCCTATGTAAGAAAAACAAAAATGATTATCAGAATGAGACTAACAATTGAAACAAAACTATTTTTGGTATTTGTTCGAGTTTAAAATGACTATAAAATATTAATTAAATTATTTTTTTGTAATTTTGGTTTTTTTTTTGATAAAAATAAAAATTTAAAGTACTATTTTAGTATTTCTTTAAGTTTAAAATGACTACAAAACATTAATTAAATTATTTTTTTTTGTAATTTGCATTTTTTATGTAAAGGTAAAAATATAAAGTACTATTTTTTGGATTTTTCAAGTTTAAAATAACTACCAAATATTAATAAAATTATTTTTTGTGATTTTTTCATTATTAAGGTAAAAATAAAGTAAAATAAGAAAAATTAACTGAGATAGCTTTATCAGGCCTGAACTAAATATTTTACGCTAAAATATAAAAAATCTCGGGGAGGGTAAAAAATCACGCATCTACAGCTGCCCCCTTTGACTGGAAACACAAAGAGTTTTCAGAGAAAGAACGACCAGACAGGTGTTTTGACCCTACCCTTATTCAGAGAGACTAAAACTAAGAGGAAAGAGGATGTGACTGTCACGCCCCAAATCGAGGGACATGACCGGCGCCTGACCGGGTAGCCCTAGTCAAGCGGACCTAGGTGCCTTTCATTCCAATGCATTACACCTACATTGATTATTTCTCATAAACCACATATCTTACCCATTTATAACTGATTTCACAATGTACAAACATAACCATGCGAGTGACTCATTAACAAGTTTACAATTTTTACAATGCCCGACATAATATGTACATAAGACTAGACTCCCACAGTTTACATGTCTACGGAGCCTCTAGGATACAAAAGGGAATACAATACTTGCTGGTAACAAGGCCCCGGCTATACCTTACAAAATCCAAAAAAAAGTCTAAAATAAAAGTGGCATGAGCCACATAGTGCCCCGAGGAAGAAAGGGGCTCACCAAAACGGGCAGTGGAAGATGAAGGATACTACTGCCGATGAGCTGAAGTGCCTGCTACTGATCCACCTACAATCATAACACGAATATAGCTTCCCTGGCAAAAGGGACGTCGATACACTAGAATTGTACTGGTATGTATGGACAAACTTTGTCCCAAGTAAACTCAAGCCGTTAAACAAGAATCACGATGATAAGATAGCCAATAAATTACACCAAGAATCAATAAGCCAGCCAACCATGTTTTTCACATCTTCCTCATTTCTAACAATAATTCTCAACACAAGGCACGTTTTAAGATCAACAAGGAGAACAACAACCAATCAATCACAAAAAATACAAGTAGTCAAACAAAGGGGCAATCAGTGCCTCACAGGTTGCAAACTCTCCTGCTGTCTCCTTTCACAATTTCTCATCAATGATTTTATATCAATTTCAATAGCGATTTCGATCTCTTTCCATCCTTATTACCTCGTCCACCCTTATTACCTTGGCCACCCTTATCACCCCAACCCATACCTTATTACTTCATGTTGCGGCGCGCAACCCGATCCCACTGTACAGTTTCAATCACAACAATTACAAACAGCAAATAAGGCACTATACCAAATTACAACAAGTTCAAATAAACAACATACAATTCGGTTCATATTCTCAAATATTTTTCAAACTAAATTCACAGCCAAATTACCATGTTTCCATATTCGAGAGTGCCCACATAAGTATGTTCAACAATTTACCACTGTTCAAATGTTTCATCTCTTCCACAAGAAGCCATATATGCCACCACAACAATTTGTTATCAGTTCTTTACCAATTCTAGTTCCCTTGTTATCCTTCAACTTATATTTCATAACACACCACATGTAGTTCAACATCAATTGAATGCCCAACAATGAAATCAAAGAATATCATACAATTTCTCAAATTAACACATGCCAAAAACAATTCTCACACATTTGGGTGATTTTACAAGAATCAAAATTAGCCATACATACCTCGTTTAAGCTTTCCTTAAGTTACTACGACGTTTCGGAAATTCTAGCAATCCCAACCTACTTGAAACATAGCAAAATTAAACATAATTTAGGAAGACATTTATGGTTTCAGCTCCTTGATAAATTTTATCAAACACTAGTTGGGCTACTTGATTTTTAATGCTCTTTTACAATATTTCCCTTCATTCCAAAACCCAAACTTTACCTATTTATGTTCATCAATTTTCCCCCAACTCTATTTGCACAAGCATGCATACATAACACTACCATACAAAGAATCATACCTCAATAACACATTTCACAACCTCTACAATACTAACATAACCTAGGTTAGGAACCCATGGCTCCCAATCACCCTCCCATGAGTTCTAATGTATGTATCTTACATAAATAATCACCATAGAGTAGTTGGAGATGATAAACATACCTCTTGTAGTAAGAATTTTAAGAATCTCCACTTGGGGTGTTCCTGAAAAATTCAAGAATTAGAAGGAAAATCTAAGGATTTTGAAGATTAATCCGTGTTAGTATATGTGTTTAAGGGGTAGAAATTACTCAAATAACTATAAAAATCTTACCTTAGATCATAGGGATGAAGTTTGGGATGAAACCCTCTTGAGAGAGCAAGTCAAAACCCCAAAAATGAGTTGGGAACACTCTAGGCCGGTCTTTGGGGTATTAAAACTATCCCGGTGCGTGAAATGTTGCCGAGATGCGCGAAGTGTGCAAGCTTCGCGCATGACTTCGCGCATTTTCCTGAGCATTCTGCCTCATATGCGCGAAGTGTGCGCGAAGTCATTCGCCCAGGATTTCGCGCATCTGACACCTGACGAGTAAAATGATCATAACTTTTTGTATACACCTCCCGAGTGACGAACGGTTTGTTGCATTGGAAACTAGACTCAAAGCGCTTTAAGTTGATAGGTTGATCCTCACACAACTCCGTATATAACTGGAGATATGATCGTTCAAAGTGAGGTCTTGTGCGCACTATTTTACAGATTTCGTCTAATATGCAATTTTCCATCTTGGATTAGGCTTAGGCCTCTCCTTAGACCCAAAATCACTTATAATAAGACTTATACCCTTATTAACATATCTAATTAATATCCATAATATTATGAATCCTTATTTGCACATGAGATAAAACAATGTAGCCTACATTAGCACGACGAAATCTTAAATAACTCGAAAAAAACATTTCGGGGCCTTACATTCTCCCCCCCTTAGGATCATTCGTCCTCGGATGAGGATTGAGGTCCATTCACTAGCCTTCCTTATGTAACTTCAGTTTGTTCACATCATGAAATATATTAATAGCCACAAATTTGGCTAACTCCATAAATTTCCAAAATTTTCGCCAGAGTTTTCTTTGTAATATGGACATATCCACCTGTTAGAGAGTCCCCGAAATACATTATCCAACAACAATACACAATTACAACACTTTCCACAGCTTGTATACACTTCCTTACCTCAACGATCACACATATTCTATCACATTGTTACATTTGCGCATAAACTAGCTAATTCAATGAGTCCTTACCTTATTTAACCGTCTCAATACACCATGTACACATAAACAAACCATTATCAATTGTTTACTTAACACATGAATCTTTATAAGGCTTCCATTTATCAAGAAAGGTTTAAGTGACCCAAGGTAACAACACATACAACTCATTACCAAATGGAGGAAACTTTACTAACACTAAGAGGGAAACAACTTGGACAAGACAATAGTTACTAGGAGTACAAGGATCGCCTAATTTCTACTAAGCTTGATCAAACAAATGGGGGTACTTTTCCTTCATCTCTTTTTCTGCCTCCCATTTGGCCTCCTCAACTTGTTGACTTCGCCACAATACTTTAACAGAGGCAACTTCCTTATTTATCAACTTACGAACTTGCCTATCAAGGATGGCAACCGGAACTTCTTCATATGACAAATCCTCATTAACCTCATAGCCTCGACCGGCATGATGGTGGATGGATCTCCAATCACTTTCTTCAACATGGACACATGGAACACGGGGTGCACTGATGACATTTCAGGAGGCAACTCCAGCCTATAAGCAACTTGCCCGATTCTTTGAACGATCCGATATGGCCCAACATACCTAGGACTCAATTTTCCTTTCTTTCCGAATCGCATGACTCCCTTCATAGGAGATACCCTCAAGAACACCCAATCATCGACTTGAAACTCCAAATCTCTTCGACGAATGTCTGCATAGGATTTTTGGCGACTCTGTGCAGTTTTCATCCTCTCCTGAATAACCTTAACTTTTTCCATAGCTTCGTACACCAGATCTGGCCCTAGCAATTCTGCTTCACCTACCTCAAACCATCCGATTGGCGACCTACACCTTCTCCCGTACAATGCCTCAAATGGGGCCATCTGAATGCTAGCATTAAAGCTATTATTATAAGCAAATTCTATCAGTGGTAAGTGTTCATCCCAATTACCTTTGAAATCCAGGACACAAGCCCGCAACAAATCCTCAAGCGCCTGAATAGTCCGCTCGGCCTGATCGTCGGTCTGCGGATGGAAGGTTGTGCTGAGATTCACCTGATTTCCCAAACCTTGCTGAAACTTATTCCAAAAATTTGCCGTGAACTGAGCCCCGCGATCCGAGATAATAGAAAGTGGAGTGCCATGATGCCTTACTATCTCCTTGATATATAACTTTGCATATTGCTCCGCAGTATCAGTGGACTTGACTGGCAAGAAGTGAGCTGATTTGGTGAGTCGATCCACTATCACCCATATTGAGTCGAACTTACGCTGAGTGCGAGGTAACCCCACCACGAAATTCATATTGATCATCTCCCATTTCCACCTTGGTATTTCTATAAGCTGAGTTAATCCACCAGACAGTTGATGCTCGGCCGTCACTTGCTGACAGTTCGGGCATTTAGCTACAAAGCTTGCCACATCCCTTTTCATACCGTTCCACCAATAAATCTCCTTGAGATCATGATACATTTTCGTGGAACATGGGTGCACAGAATACCTGGAAATATGAGCCTCTGCCATTACTCTCTCACGAAGTTCGTCCACGTCCGGGACACATAGGCTACCTTGGCACCGCAATGCACCATCCTCGCTACAGAGTACAAATGCTGAGGTCTTGTCATTAATAACTACTTCCTTCACCCGAACCAATGCTGGATCCATAAACTGTTTTTTCCTTGATTTCCGCAACCAATGATGATTCCGCTCCATTATGAACCAAAACATTCCCCTCGTCTGACGTCGAGATACGAACCCCTAAACTTGCCAATTGGAAAACCTCTCGAGCTAGGGGTCTCTGATCCACACCCAGATGAGCCAAACTACACATGGATTTTCTACTAAGAGCATCGGCTACCACATTTGCTTTCCCCGGATGGTACAATATGTTCATATCATAGTCTTTGAGCAGTTCTAACCACCGTCGCTGTCTCAGATTCAGCTCCTTCTGTTTGAACAAATACAAGAGACTCTTGTGGTCTGAAAACACATCTACATGAACCCCATAAATATAGTGCCGCCATATTTTCAAGGCAAACACAACAGCTGCAATCTCCAAACCATGCGTCGGATAATTCTTCTCGTGATTCTTAAGTTGCCTGGAAGCGTAAGTTATGACTTTCCCGTGCTGCATCAATACACATCTCATATAATATTTGCCAAAATAAACAACAACAACAACAACAACCCAGTATAATCCCACTTAGTGGGGTCTGGGGAGGGTAGTGTGTACGCAGACCTTACCCCTACCCTGGGGTAGAGAGGTTGTTTCCAAATAGACCCTCGGCATCCTTCCCTCCAAGAACTTCCCACCTTGCTCTTGGGGAGACTCGAACTCACAACCTCTCGGTTGGAAGTGGGGGTTGCTTACCAATATTTGCCAAAAAGACATCACAATAAACCACAAATCCCTATGTGCCTTCTGGCAAGGCCAATACCGGTGCCGAGGTCAATCTTGACTTCAATTCTTGGAAACTTTTCTCACATACGTCGGACCACTGGAACTTAACAGCCTTCTGCGTTAAGTTAGTCAATGGGGAGGCGAGGGTTGAAAATCTATCCACGAACCTCCGATAGTACCCTGCTAAACCCAAGAAGCTACGAATCTCTGTCGGGGTCGTAGGTCTAGGCCAATCTTTCACTACTGCAATTTTCTGAGGATCCACTTGAACCCCTTCACTGGAAATAACATGCCCCAGAAAGGCTACGGACTCCAACCAAAATTCACATTTTGAGAATTTGGCGTATAATTGGTGCTGATGAAGGGTCTGCAATGTCGCTCTAAGGTGAATGGCATGATCTTCCCTGCTCCGAGAGTAGATGGGGATGCCGTCAATGAATACAATTACGAAGGAATCTAGGAATGGCTTGAAAACCCGATTCATAAGGTCCATAAAAGCTGTTGGGGCATTGGTTAGCCCAAAAGTCATAACCAAAAACTCGAAGTGGCCATAACGAGTTCTGAAGGCGATCTTAGGAATGTCCTGCTCTCTGATCTTCAATTGGTGGTACCCGGACCGTAGATCAATATTAGAGAAAAATTTTGCTCCTTGCAATTGGTCAAACAGATCATCCACTCGAGGCAAAGGATATTTATTCTTGATGGTGACTTTGTTGAGCTGCCGATAATCAATACACATTCGAAGTGATCCATCCTTCTTTCTGACAAAAAGAACCGGAGCACCCCACGGCGACACACTCGGTCGTATGAACCCTTGCTCTAATAAATCCTGTAGCTGCTCATTTAGCTCCCTTAACTCTACTGGCGCCATTCTATATGGTGGAATAGATATTGGCTGAGTATCCGGCAATACATCAATCCCGAAAATGATCTCCCTATCTGGCGGGATCCCTGGAAGCTCATCCGAAAACACCTCGGGAAATTCATTTACAATTGGCACGGACTCGAGGGTAGGCACATCTGAGGTGGTGTCCGTCACCCATACCAAATGATAGATACACCCCTTCTTAATCTTCTTCGAAGCCTTGAGGTAGGAAATAAACCTACCCCTTGGCACCACACCATTTCCTCTCCATTTAATAACCGGCTCGTTAGGGAACTCGAGCCTCATGACTCTCGTCCGACAGTCAAGCTTGGCAAAGCACGAATAAAGCCAGTCCATCCACATGATTACGTCAAAATCTACCATCCCAAGCTCAATGAGATCGGCCGTGGTAACACGACCACTCACCGTAACAACACAATCCATATAAACTCGTGAGGCTGTAATAGAATCACCAACCGGAGTCGATACAGAGAATGACTCATGAAGTTGTTCGGGTTCTACCCTAAAACTTGAAGCAATGAATGGGGTAACATAAGACAAAGAAGACCCCGGATCAATGAGGGCATAGCAATCAATATTCTGAACATAGAAGATAACTGTGGTCACATCAGGAGAAGCCTCAGCACTCCGGCGGCCACTCAACGCATAGAATCGGCTAGGTCCACCCCTACCATGAGCTCCACCCCTAGCTGCACCATGCCATGCTGAGGCTGGAGGATGTGCTGATGATGTAGCAGCCGAAGAACCAGATGTCCGGGAAGATCCCCTACCCATACCATGACCGGGTGCACGACAGTCCCGCTAAATGTGACCTTTCACTCCGCACCTAAAGCATACCGAGATGTCAATGTAGCAGGTCTCTGTATGAAATCTCCCACACTTGGGGCATGTAGGTCTCCCCTGCAGCTGGGACCTCACCCCAGGACGACCAGACTGACGAGACCTCCTGTTGTCTCAACCTGGTGACTGCCCTGCTGATGACTGTGCATAGATGGCGGTGCACTCATGGAGGACTGAGCATATGATTGGGAAGGCCCTGATGACCCTCTCCCTGGAAGTGATTTCCCTGAACGACCCATTGACCGGGCCCTACTGCTACTCCCTCTCTCCGCACGAATCTTCAGCTTTCTAGCCTCTGTGGCCTGAGCAAATCCCACAATCCTCCCATAGTTCATGTTTGAGTGCAAAGCTGCTGTGGCGGCCTCATTCACTACTAAAGGGCTGAGGCCCTGAACAAACCGTCGAACCCGAGCATCCATGGTCGACACTAAATGAGGAGCATACTTGGAAAACCTCACAAACTCCATGTGATATTCCCAAACGCTCATACTACCCTGTTTAAGGACCTCGAACTCAGTGGCATGGGCTGCCATTATCTCGGAAGGTAGGAAGTGGTCCATGAAAGCATCTACGAACTCATCCCATCTGGCCGGAGGGCTCCCCTCCTTACGGGAATCCTCCCATATCTCAAACCATGAACGTGCCGTTCCCTTCAGCCTGTATGAGGCCAACTCTACCCCCTCTATATCTGTAGCCTTCATCACTCTGAGGGTCTTGTATATCTCATCAAGAAACTCCTGCGGATCGGCCTCTAGGTCTGTGCCTGAGAATTCTTGAGGGGCCAACCGCGAGAACTGGTGGACTCTAGAGCCGGAGGAATCTCCCCGTCCGCTGGAGGATGCAGGGGCATCATGGGATCTCTGGGCCTGGATGGCCACTAACTGTGTTAACATATGAATGGCTCCCCCAAGATCCTCATTAGAGATACCAGAGCCCGATGCGGGAACTATATCTGAGTCAGGAACACTGGCAGGAGGAATAGTGGCACCCTCTACTGCAGCTGGAATAGGGACACTTGGGTTTTGAACAGATGGTGCAGGCAAATTCAGGACTGGTGGGTCATTCTCGCCCACGGCATCGGGTACATGATTTGCAGCCACACTTGGGCCGACATGGGCCCCAAGGCCGAGTCTAGCCTTCTTCTTAGGTGCCATATTCTGAAAATTTTGGAACAAGGTGCGAATTAGACATTAATACTTCGACTATGCACTTTACCGCACGATATAGATTAACAAAGAAATGGGTGAATTCCTAAATGTCCGTGCAGCCCCCAACTTATATGATGTGGTCGACAACACACCGATAAGAAGGGCACTACTAGACACGGCTCCGAGACATCCTAGGACACTTTAAAACCTTAGGCTCGGATACCAAGTTTGTCACGCCCCAAATCGAGGGACAATGACCGGCGCCTGACCGGGTAGCCCCAGTCAAGCGGACCTGGGTGCCTTTCAATCCCACGCATTACACCTACATTGATTATTTCTCATAAACCATATATCTTACCCATTTATAACCGATTTCACAATGTACAAACATAACCATGCGAGTGACTCATTAACAAGTTTACAGTTTTTACAACGCCCGACATAATATGTACATAAGACTGGACTCCCACAGTATACATGTCTATGGAGCCTCTAGGATACAAAAGGGAATGCAATACTTGCCGGTAACAAGGCCCCGGCTATACCTTACAAAATCCAAAATAAAGTCTAAAATAAAAGTGGCATGAGCCACATAATGCCCCGAGGAAGAAAGGGGCTCACCAAAACGGGCAGTGGAAGATGAAGGATGCTACTGCCGATGAGCTGAAGTACCTGCTACTGATCCACCTACAATCATAACACGAATGTAGCATCCCCGGAAAAAGGGACGTCAGTACACTAGAATTGTACTGGTATGTATGGACAAACTTTGTCCCAAGTAAACTCAAGCCGTTAAACAAGAATCACGATGATAAGATAGCCAATAAATTACACCAAGAATCAATATGCCAGCCAACCATGTTTTTCACATATTCCTCATTTCTAATAAGAATTCTCAACACAAGGCACGTTTTAAGATCAACAAGGAGAACAACAACCAATCAATCACAAAAAATACAAGTAGTCAAACAAAGGGGCAATCAGTGCCCCACAGGTTGCAAACTCTCCTGCTGTCTCCTTTCACAATTTCTCATCAATGATTTTATATCAATTTCAATAGCGATTTCGATCGCTTTCCATCCTTATTACCTCGTCCACCCTTATTACCTTGGCCACCCTTATCACCCCAACCCATACCTTATTACTTCATGTTGCGGCGCGCAACCCGATCCCACCGTATAGTTTCAATCACAACAATTACAAACAGCAAATAAGGCACTACACCAAATTACAACAAGTTCAAATAAGAAACTTACAATTCGGTTCATATTCTCAAATATTTGTCAAACTGAATTCACAGCCAAATTACCATGTTTCCATATTCGAGAGTGCCCACATAAGTATGTTCAACAATTTACCACTGTTCAAATGTTTCAACTCTTCCACAAGAAGCCATATATGCCACCACAACAATTTGTTATCAGTTCTTTACCAATTCTAGTTCCCTTGTTATCCTTCAACTAATATTTCATAACACACCACATGTAGTTCAACATCAATTGAATACCCAACAACGAAATCAAATAATTTCATACAATTTCTCAAATTAACACATGCCAAAAACAATTCTCACACATTTGGGCGATTTTACAAGAATAAATATTAGCCATACATACCTCGTTTAAGCTTTCCTTAAGTTACTACGACGTTTCAGAAATTCAGCAATCCCAACCTACTTGAAACATAGCAAAATTAAACATCATTTAGGAAGACATTTATAGTTTCAGCTCCTTGCAACATTTTATCAAACACTAGTTGGGCGACTTGATTTTTAATGCTCTTTTACAATATTTCCCTTCATTCCAAAACCCAAACTTTACCTATTTATGTTCATCAATTTTCCCCCAACTCTATTTGCACAAGCATGCATACATAACACTACCATACAAAGAATCATACCTCAATAACACATTTCACAACCTCTACAATACTAACATAACCTAGGTTAGGAACCCATGGCTCCCAATCACCCTCCCATGAGTTCTAATGTATGTATCTTACATAAATAATCACCATAGAGTAGTTGGAGATGACAAACATACCTCTTGTAGTAAGAATTTTAAGAATCTCCACTTGAGGTGTTCTTGAAGAATTCAAGAATTAGAAGGAAAATCTAAGGATTTTGAATATTAATCCTTGTTAGTATAAGTGTTTAAGGAGTAGAAATTACTCAAAGAACTATAAAAATCTTACCTTAGATCATAGGGATGACGTTTTGGATGAAACCCTCTTGAGAGAGCAAGTCAAAACCCCAAAAATGAGTTGGGAACACTCTAGGCCGGTCTTTGGGGTATTAAAACTATCCCGGTGCGCGAAATGTTGCCCAGATGCGCGAAGTGTGCAAGCTTCGCGCATGACTTCGCGCATTTTCTTGAGCATTCTGCCTCAGATGCGCGAAGTGTGCGCGAAGTCATTCGCGCAGGATTTCGCGCATCTGACACCTGACGAGTAAAATGATCATAACTTTCTGTATACACCTCCGAATGACGAACGATTTATTGCGTTGGAAACTAGACTCAAAAAGCTTTAAGTTGATTGGTTGATCCTCACACAACTACTTATATAACTGGAGATATGATCGTTCAAAGTGAGGTCTTGTGCGCACTCTTTTACACTAATATGCAATTTTCCATCTTAGATTAGGCTTAGGCCTCTCCGTAGACCCCAAATCACTTATAATAAAACTTACACTACTAAAAAATTTGTCTACGGTAACACTTGGAAAACCGTTCCAGTAGGTAGATAAACCGTTGCCGTAGCTATACTGGAACGGTTTACAGACTATCACATCTGCTCGCGTGCCAATATAGCTATAGGAACGGTTTGTGGAACGGTTTTCATCTCCGTTGCTATAGATACGTCTATCGCAACGATTTTCCCTTTCTCTATTGGAATAATTATTTCTTCCAATTGGAACGGTTTCAAACCGTTACTATAATGTTTATGCAACGGCTCATAACCGTTACGATAATATCTAATGCAACACTTTCATAAGCGATTGCTACGGTTATTTATGGATATAACTACGGTCTCATAAAGCTATTGTAACGGTTATTTTTGTATTGCTACGGTTTTAACTGCCTATTGGAACGGTTTAAAGGGCATTTTGGAAGGATTTATCGGATCTATTGGAACGGTTTACATTCTAATGGAATGCCATTTGTGTTCTATTGCAACGGTTCTGTTAGGCTATTGTAACAGTTTATGTAAAATAGAAATATAGCTCTTGTTGTGTATATATATATATATATATATATATATATATATATATATATATATATATATATATATACACTAAAACTTAAATAAATCACAAAATGAAGCTATTAATAATATAACTCGTCCAACAAGCTAATAAAATACATAAAAGCAAATGTTCTTAAGTGCACAAGTAATACATTTCAAGATAGTAAGTTTCAAAATGTTGACAACAAAAGATTCCTAGAACATTCATCAATAGCAATTCAAAATTCATCTTAAGTAAGGTCTAGATCTTCCTTGCATTCATCTTCTATTTCTTGATCTACTCCACCTACAAAAGAGGATAAATAAAGTCATTACATTTTATCGTGAATGCTGCCTAGACTAAATAAATTGATCAAACAAGAAAAAGAAAATAATGGACATACAAGATGCTAGTCATGAGCCTAGCTCTTCTACAGAAACACATTATCAAGACCCAAATTTGGACATTAAATATACACATTATCGTAAAATTTCTATATTTAACAAAAATTTGTACCTATTTAGACATAAGTATCCTATACCAACACAAAAGAATCATTTCATAACTAGACCCAAAATGGTGTTGGACAGTACTGAAAATAATATGGTATTGGACAGTGTTGGACGCCCTAATGGAAAAATTTAGAGCGCAGACATTAACTAAGTGCACAGAAATTTTCAGCTTGCCAAAGGGGTTTCTTGTTTTAAGATAAAAGATAAATAAGGAAGAAAACTAGCAGTCAGATAAACATTAGCTACTGGACAGCTAGTCTAGCAGCCTACAAGTAGTTGAATAGCTAAACATTGGTAGATTATAAAAAGACATTCTAGGTTGAGATATGACAAGGTAATTGCTACTTCTTCAGTACATGGAATGTCCGTACAATTAGCTAAAGGGCTTCTACAATTTGTGTATAAAATAGAAGTGCGATTATCTAGTAAGCTTCATTTATAAAATATTTATTAGCAAAACATAATCACATTTAGGAATGCCTACTTTAACACATTGGACCAACCCATTTAGGATTCAAATTTGTTACATAGAGCTGGAGAGTCATCCATGCAGAGATGTCTCTATGTCTCACTTACTTTCTTAAGATCATTGCCTGGAGATTAAAACACCAACAAGTGCAAATTGAAGAGGGACAAACCCAGACGAGCTATGCTGATTCTAAACTGATTGTGAATGAGTATTCTCCGTTAAAGCAGAGTAGATTGAGAAGCCGATACACAAAATGCAACATAGAAACGAGAAGAGAAGAAGCAGAATTGGGAAAGTGAGCAAATAACTTATCTATCTTAACCAATAAAGTAGATAGTCAGAACTGGAAAATATGATAATGTGGGTGGATGTGTGTGATAAACAGGCATTAACATGTATGAGGCACAATCCAATCTACTACAACAACAACAGCCATTGTAACTATATTTCATAGTACAACAACCTTTATTTCATGATACATATATTGTAACTAGCTAAGAAGAGTAACCATATGACAACCTTTGTTTTATTAGTCAGTGTACATTAATAGAATAGCAAATCTACCTAACAAAATTAGTAGATTACACATATGGGTAAAAACAATACTATATCCCTAAATCATTCGTGTCTCATTTTTCATTGTTATGGGTATAACACTTTTGTTGCCTTGTTTATCATAGAATGTCTTATTTTTTTGTTCTAACAAATGACCAAACAATCAAGCACATGTCCATATACAAATGGATTGTCAGCTGAACTTAATTTAAATGAAGAATCCTGGCACTCTACTGTACAAATACAAGTACTTGGATTTTACCTAAACTATTTGCATTTGTTATTTAAAAAATAAGTGTTCTTTAAAAGAATACCAAACATTTATGAATTTAGAAAGCATTCGGTAGTGACTAACCTTGATTGTTACTGCCAACGGATGGAAGATTAATCGGACATGGCCTGCATACTAATTTTTCTCTAACAAAAATTGCCAAACATGTAGCATGCACGAAGCGAGATCATTCAGTTGCGAACAAGAAGAAAACAAATTTTGAATACAGAAAGAGAGCCGTGATAGAAGAAGTAATAAAAGGAGGAGGAAAAGAAAGAAAGAAAAAAAGGGGTGTAACATTTGGAGTAAGTACTAACCTCGATTGTTACTACTAGTAGAGAGGCGATTGATTACTTGAATAGCATTTTGTTGAGCAGATGAAGCTTCTTCAGGTGAACGAGCACTCAAATTCAGCATGTTAGGATCAATTTGTAATCTTGGATTCATATTGTGAAATGATTTGGTGCCAATTTGATGATTTGGTGCCAATTTGCCAAATTATCATTACTACCAGTAAGATGCAGCAAAATTTAATCATCTTCACTAGTCGTGGAAACTGGTCAATGGTGTAATCTTATTTGGGTTAGTCCTTCTATGTTAATAAACATCATTTTCCTGAAGATCCTAGCAGAATGACCATATAATATGGTGGCTGGTTCATATCTATCATAGAAAGTTATACAAACACTTCAACAGCTTGTTTTAGCATTTATGATTTAATTGGTAACTGGGTGTGGCTTAATATTTTTAAGTACTAAAGAGAAGTAGGGCATTCTTAAAACAAATACTTATAATATGGCTAGCATTTCTTGGTAAACTAAGAACCAAATATGTCCTACCAAGTTGGGGCATTAGTATAGATAGTGTAAAAAAGATAAAACATCAAAACCTGCGGATTAGAATAAAATATGTCTTACCAACAATGTGTGGATGCTTCAATATTTTTCGACTCGCAATATTGGTTTTGGATTGTTTCTGCCAATAAAATTAGTCAATAGATTTGGCAGCATCAATGAAAATATAACTCAAGATTTGGCAGCATAAATTTGGAGACCAACAGTAAATCGTTAAGAATTTGTACATATAAAGATAATGGGTGTGCAAATGCATGAACCACAGTTATAATGATGCACTGACCCCATAGCTAGTTAAGAGTTACATTCCTTTATTCTGGAAACAATATTTTGGGATTTGGAATAGTAAATCTTGTGATTCATCTTTTTCAGTTTGTTGCTTGATCTATTTTTAAGTTCAATTCAACTTAATAACACTGTAACTCCAATAGTCTTTTGTTAGTAGCTTTGCTGCTTTAAGCATTTCAGACACTGTTGTTCTATTTTCAAATAAAATTGAGTTCGATTTATATACTAAATATCACATTTGATCAAGAGTTTATTGATCTAGCCAACAACAACAAAAAAACAATATAAATAATGGGAAACAATATTCATTTGCCATTAATCTAGTTGGGAATGAAATGTTCAGGCATAGCAGACAATGGAAATGCGTCTATTTGGCTACATGTAATGAGATATGTTATTATATAAAAAGACTTGAAATCTTTTAATAGTCTGCATAAACTTGGAATTTGACTATGAGATCTCCCTACTTTCTTCTTCCAATATTGTTCGCTAATGCTGTCAATCAAGGTGTAAACACATAGTTGTACTATAGTCTGTAATGCTATTTACTCACACTTGATAAATCAATAGATGCGATGAACAAAGAGCAAGGATGAGCAGAAACCACCAGTTCTTAACATGAGGAAGAAACCATAGCAGATGCAAGCCATGTAACTAAAGAAAATTGAGGTTTGCATGAATCCAGACATGTCGGATCTCGCGTAGTAATAGTACAAGCAATAGCTATAGATGAAGATGCTAGTTGATCCACCACAAAGAAATGACCTGCGTCATACCATAAAGCTTAATATATAGGCACATGAGACACTGGTTCACAGAGGTAAATAAGTGAAACCATATTAAGATTTTTGCTGCAAAATTAACTTCATTTGGTTGCAACTCAGAATGCAGTAAAGGAAAACTTACTTTTACTATGGAAAGAACCTTAACATATTACTCTGATCATAATAAGTCCTACTAAGATATTCCAATTAGAGGACTTCGTTACAGTCAATAAGGAATGAAGTGAAGAGAATTATTTAACTACAAGTCTTTGTACATCTAGCACCTTACTGAAAAGACTTAGCTTAACTGAAGGGTAACCTTAATTCAAATGACAAACTAGATAAGAAAAAGAACTTGAATAAGCTTGTAATATTCTTCTCATATCAGAAATGGGTACCAGACTTACCTACTGCTGTGATGATTCCAGTAAATAAAATTAGGAGCTACAGTTGTCGTAAAAGTATCGTCGCGATCTCCAGGTTTACATGATTTACGTAGTTTGCTGCCTAAACTTCTGGGAATTAAAAGCCATTGTTTCGTTGGTCAACTTGCTCCAATTTGGAGAATCGACTTAAACTGTATAGTTTGAATAGTAGCAGTAGCACATGTGGTACAGTTTGAACCTGTGGCAGGTGCAGGGCAAGCTACACGTGCTAGTACAGCTACTACTACTGGTTTGGATGCTACTACTGCTACTAGTTTTGAGACTACAGTAGCTAATGCACAGCAAAATGATAACATGCAGGTAGAAAATTTTAAAGCTGCCACTGTTCATCCAATGCAGATTTTAAATTCTGGTAGTGCAGTTTCAGATGTTTCTAAGGGTATTATTGTGTTCGATCAAGGTTTTCGGCGGACTGTTTCATTGAGGGACATAGCAAGAAACCAATCACATAGCTCCAACATTTCGACCCTACATTTCTCCAATCCACATGTAGAAAAAATTATCAAAGAAGGTGCGATGGCAATGCACACCAATTTGGTTAGACAACCAATAGTGACATTGAATAAATCCGTCTTTGAAGTTCCTTCACAATTGATGGAATCCTGTGGAGAGTATGAAGGAGAAGCTGGGCAGATGGTGCTATCAACTGGAAATAATGACTTTGCATTAGGTTTTGGCGAATCGACTTATGCAACATTATTTTGCGGCAGGGCAGATGGTGCTATCATTATTTCCAGTTGATAGCACCATCTGCCCAGCTTTTCCTTCATACTCTCCACAGGATTCCATCGATTGTGAAGGAACTTCAAAGACGGAGAATGAGAATGCTGGAAAGGGCCAGTTATTGTAATTGAGAATGCTGGAACTGATGCTTCAGGGCAAGTTGAAGCTGAAAAAACAATTGAGGGTGTAGGTGCTGTTGATTATATCGAAAGGGTGCAACTCCAACAAATGGTGAAAGATAGTGCAATAGCTGGAGATGATCGACTAACAACTACCAAGGTAACAGTGGTAGAACATACAGAAAAATCTACAATACAATCAACTATGGTTGGCTCAAAATTGGAGACTAAAGTTACATTAAACACAACTGGTGAGAGACATAAAGTTGGGATAAAGGTGTGAATTCTTTGGATGGTAAAATCGTTACACATGTTGAGGCAGTGGCTAATATCTCTTGTAATACAACTGGAGCAGAACACCAAAGTGCTTCTGTCAAACTTACTGCTGGCAAAAATAATGGGATCGAAAAAGCTGTGATTAACAGCATGCTCTTGGAAAATCAAATTGGGAATGTCAGTATGGATGATAAGAGAGGAGATCTGAGCAAAAAGGAAGGAGATTGGAAGGTAGTAACATCTAAAAATTCTCTTACCAATATGAGATGTTTACCAAAATTGCAGAACCAAAGTGTTCAAAGAATATACAACAATATTGGTTCTAGTTCATGCAATTTTGACCTTCTTGCTATTGCTGAAGATCAGAGAGAGCAATTGGTGTTGGTTGAGAAATCACATAATATGTCTAGTCTCACGCCTATCAATAGGGAAATAAATAATGTTTTAGTTAGAAAGGAACATCAAAAAGCTACTGATATAATGCAAATACACTCACAGCTCCAGCATTTGTCGAGCAGCACTGATGGGAATAAAATTCACGACGCAACAAGAAAAGAGGAAAATGTGGAAAGGGATACTGCTGACACACGTACGAAGAATGTGTGTGTTCAAAGTTTTAAAAAATGCATAGATCCCAAGTTGTGGCAGCTGATGATCGTGAATCAGCTGATATGTTGAAGGCATGTGCAGATCGAGCTGAAATTGCTACTGTCGATCGAGAAAGATATGGGTGAAAATGGAGAAATTGAGGTCTAGATCTGTTTTTCTTTACTTTTTGATCGTGAAAATATGAAGCAAGTTGAAGAGAGCGAGACACTGAGTTCAGAGCTCCTTCAGAGATTTGACACGGTTCTTCAAACCTTTGAAGATCAGATTTCAAAGCTTTGATTATCGGATCTTCTATAAGAGGTTTGTTGCTCGCACAGAGATTTCAGAGACGATGTGTTTGAGAGAAGCTTCGATGTGTTCTGCTTTTGACAAAACAACATACAAAAGTAGAATATAAAAAGTCAGAAGAGGGAAAGTGGTGTATAGGGAAAACTTAACAAGTTAGCTTCCAGTTAAACAGCAACTATTCTTAACCAGAAGGAACATTTATTTGAGATCCAGTCCTGTTGACAAGGCGAAAAGGTTACCATTAATGAAATACCAACAAAATAAGCTTGCCAGTATAAAGGAAGACAAATAGATCTTACAGCTTATGCAGCAGCAATAAGTAAACTTATGCACGTAGTATGTATGGCTAAAGGAAGATGAATAGATCTTACAGCTTATGCAACAGCCCTAACTAAACTTATGCGTGCAGTATGTATGATTAAAGGAAGATGAATAAATCTTACAGCTTATGCAGAAGCCCTAACTAAACTTACGTTAGTTACGATATTAATGAGAACTGTTAAGAACTTGCAACTGCAGAATCCATGAGATTTGTTCAATTTGACAGATAAATGAGCTTGCAATAATGAATAACACCTTGTGAATTACTATCACAGAAGAAGCTATTGCAATCTTTTAGCTACTCTGTTTATGGATTCTAAAGAAATCACAATCTAATAAGGAATTGATAAAGTTTCTTTACAAGAAACAAACTGAATACCTACCAATCTAAAGCACTAAATATGTTTTAATTTTAACAGGTATTACCTAGTTTGAGGGTGCCATCGCTGGATAGATGTTCCATAGTTTTATGCATAGTTGTACCTCTCCATAAAGAATTAACAGAATACTGGATGTTCAAGTTAACATGTAACTCAATAATGATCGGAAGTAAAGCTTAACCAACTTCGGTAGAAAAGTTAATAAGGAAAAAAATATTAAAATTACTCGGGCACTGAAACTAAGAAATTCAGATATCTGATAAGCCGATACATGACATATGATTGTTCATAAACTTCTAGCATTTAACAATGATTAATTAAAATATTCCCACCTCATTCAATCACTTTTAAACACAAAACTAAAAACAGCATGAATTAAACATAGAACCCAAAAGACTACAATATTAATTAAGAACCTTTTTACCAAAAACTAAAAAATACAGTAAAAACATATAGAATTGGTAACAAAAATAGTAAAAATGACCAAAAGAATTAAGAAAATTACCAGGCTATGGTGATTTTGGGGTTCTCTGTTTAGAGCACAAATCTGATTTTAGAATTTAGGGAAGGAACCCGTCTTTTAGATTTGGGGAAGGAACTCGATTGTTCTCATGTTTAATTTTGGGGAAGGAACCCGACCGATTAGAGCACAAATCTGGGCGTCTTTCAGATTTTTTGGAAAGAACCCGACTGTTCTCACGATTTTGGGCTTTGAGAACTCTAGGGTTTGCTGATTATGGAGGTTTGTAGAAGAGGTATTTGATTAAACTCAGCCATTAATCCTAAACAAGCAAATATGCAATTAGAGAGGGGATTTTGAGTGTATCCACGAGAGGATTTTTGGTGTTCCATGAGAGTTTGGATACAGTAATAGGGCAAGTAGTTTTGGGTGTGTCGATGGGGAAGGGTTTTTTGTATTAAATTAGTTAAAAAAGTACAAAATATAGGTCACTTATAATTATCTTGGCGGGCAGCTAAATTTTTAGCGGAAAAAACGAGAGGGAATTAATAACCGTTCCCATAGAAAACAATTTCCCAAAACCGTTGCCATATACATGTCTATTACGAAGGTTTACACATCCGTTGCGAAACAAAACTCTATGGCAACGGTTTTGCTATATTTGCAACGGTTTGATCTCAATAGTGTGCTGGTAGCACCAAAATTCTATTGTAACAGTTGCAACCGTTACTATATCAGCTCTAAGGCAACAGTTTGTGAACCGTTGCCAAAATAACTGTTCCCATAGGCCTATTTTCTTGTAGTGTTATACCCTTATTAACATATCTAATTAATATCCATAATATTATGAATCCTTATTTGCACACGAGATAAAATAATGTAGCCTACATTAGCACGACAAAATCTTAAATAACTCGAAAACAAAATTTCGGGGCCTTACAGTGACCGAGCCGTGGTATCTGAGCTGCCTCCATATCCTTGGCTATAAAGGAATCAAGCCACGTATAGTTTGGAAGTGAGTGAGAATATGGAGTATGCCGAGGTGGAAAGCCAATCGAGGTGCCGTTCCGCTGAGGTTCTGTTCCGTCGAGGTTCCTGTCTGTTGTCCTACTATTACATCAAAATCAAAATTTGAAAAAGACTAACTAAGCCTATCAGCTACTAGTTACAAGATTCCTATCTATGAGTTTTCTAAAGCTTGATCTTGAGTGCTGTTTGGTGCTTCATGCGGACTCTAAATTTGAACCTTGATACTTGCTAGTTGTAGGTACTAGTTCATCCTTCTTCAGCTTTCTAGATCATGACCAGGCTTGCAGTTCTTATGACGTTGACCATATCTTAGACAACTTAATCAGCTTCTGCATTTTGGATTGACTTCTTGCCTCTTTTTTTCTTCTGGTTTATTGTGACTAACTTTTGTTGATCACCTCAGACTGTTAACTCGCATTTTTAGGCAAGCTTCTTTAATGGCTAACCTGAATTGTGTTCTGCAGAGAATTCTCTTATTCTCCAGGTAAGCGTCTAATTATCGAACTTGGACTACTTCTTTCCATCTTGTGAGGTTTGAATTATTTTTTCTTTGAAACCTGAACTAACTTCTTCCGGCCACTGTTGCCTTCCTTCTCACTTCTGAATTTGGATTTATGCTGAGGATTTTGTGGTGTAACCTTCTGCCTTTATGGTGGGTTACTGGTTTCAAAACCTGAAACGTAAAGGCTGAAAAATATTCCTCTTGTTATACAAGTAGGCGCCTATTTATCTAAAAACATGAAAAAATTTATTCTACTTATTAAACAGGTAGGCTCCTATTATTATAAAGACGTGAAAAAAATATTTCGCTTGTTATACAGGTGGACACCTATTTTATCTAAAGACATAAAAAATATTCCGCTTATTATATAGGTGGGCGCCTATTTATCTAAAGACATAAAAAATATTCCACTGATTATACAGGTGGGCGCCTATTATTCAGAAAACATGAAAAATATTCCGCTTATTATATAGGTGGGCGCCTATTATTCTAATGACATGAAAAATAATTCCGCTTATTGTACAGGTGGGCGCCTATTATTCTAAAGATATGCAAATATTATTCCGCTTATTATACAGGTGAGCGCATATTATTCTAAAGACATGAAAAATATTCCGCTTTATACAGGTGGGTGCCTGATTGGTAAAATATGAAAAGTATTCGATTTGTTTCCTCGTTCATCCGAAAATGGCAGAAACTTTACTGCCCCAGTTTTGGTGACCTTCCTTGTGGTGTGTATTTTTTGCCATCATCAACCTTTATTTTCTTGTAGAAATCAAAGAAATCTTGTTAGTTAAAACATGGCTCGGTCACGCCACCCTTGCCGGTTTTTTTCCTATTCCTTGCTCTGTGCCCCCAAAATTGATTGGGGTTAACTTTACTTGATGGGGATGATGTTCCTGTTGGGGATGGATTTTCCATTTATCCCTTCCCCTCTCTTTTGTTTCAAAACACGTTGGGGGAGCTTTTTCAACTCCAAAGCTAGTCCATTCAAAAGTTTTATTGTCTCTCAATACTGTTGAGGATAAAAATGTTATCGACTGTGGATAACGTTGTTGAATATAACACTGCTGAGGGAATTGTATTCCTTCAAAATTGGTATTTTATTCTTTTGAAAGCTACTGGGGATGACACTGGCTTCTTGCTTTTCTGAACGCAAGTTTCATCCTTTTTGTTCAGTCTGCTAGGGATACAACTTTCTTCATTAACACTTGTTGTTTTCCTTCTTTCCACATTTCTTGGGATAATACTTGTTCAAAGACCACTTCCCTTAAAATCGGTGTTACCCTTTTCTTCCCCCAAGTGGATGGCTGTCTTCTAGAAAATTTTCCAAATGAAAGGAAATATTCTGCCCCAGTTTGATAATCTTCCTTGTGGCATGCCTTCCCGCCATAAATGGCATTTCCTTTTCCAGCTTCATATCAAAGAAAACTTATTAGTTTAAAATACGGCGGTTGTTTGTGATGCTCCTGCTGGGTACGATTCTCCTCTTTTTTCCCTTCTCTACATTTCATTATCAAAACTTGATGGGGATGTTATTATTTGCCGGGGAGAATATTCTTGACGTGGTTAGTTTTTTCCTTTCTTGCTTCCTCGCCCTGCTTGACGACTCTTTATTCACAAGCCTTTCACCATTGTTTTCCACTGGTATCCTGACCATCAAAATTCCTATGACGGTGACCCTACTTGAGGATCTTGCATGTTTTACTGATGAACCATTTTCTTCGTTCATCCTTGTCACTGGAAATACCTTTTTTGCTGGGGATACTCCCCCTTCTTTTGTGGTGTATCAGGGAACAGGCGTTTACCCGACCTTTGAGTCTCACTGGCCTTGGCCTTGAGGTCATTAACCTTCACTTTTTGATGGAGGTATCCTCCTTGACACTGATCCACCCCTTTATCAATTTCCTCTTGCTGGGGAATATCCTTTTTGACACCGGCCTTGCGCTTGTTCCCTCCTGACTTATACCACTTGGGTGTACCAATCAGACCTCGTCTTGCTTAATTAGAAAGTTGATGGCATATTTTGAAGTCATTCTCACAAACAAACACTATTGGAGATTTTTTTGGTGAAAAGAGAAAGATAAAAGGATCAGAATAAAAGATAAAGGCAGATGACTCTCTAAAAAAAATTATAAAATAAAAATAAAAACCTATCAAATGCGGATACCAACTCTAATGGCCATGACATGCACATATAGCATGTCCCCCGTCATTAATTCGCCTTTCATAATCTTCGCCCGGGGCTATCCCATCTGATTCTCAATCTTTGTTTGACTTGTAGTGCCCGAATGGTTTTCACTATCAAGCCTCTCTCATTTTGGTTTTTCTCTCAAGCTTTCATCGCCTTATGGTGCATGTGAATGCTTTTACCGCTAGACTCACTCATTTGTGTTACTTTTCGGCTTGGGATTGGATATTACCACTAAGACTCTCTCTTATTTCTTCTACTGGAGATCAAAGTCTTTTCTGTTGGGAATCAGAGTGTTATGTTCTGATAAGACTCTCTCATTTGCCTGACTTGACTTCTTTTGAAGATTGGTCAAATGGTCTTTCTTTGGACCGTAATGTGTATTTGGATAAGGCTAGAAAGAAAGGGTATTAAAGTCTCAAAACAAATCAACTCTGTGTTCAAATAATTACAACCTCCGGACCTATATTTATTTATAATAAACATAAATTTTTGCCCCAGTTTCTTGCTTGGGAAGTTTTTGAATTTTATTTATACTATGACCGAGCTGTGAAGCGCCTACGTATCCTCTTCGATGAATCGGGTCAAACGTAGTTTCCAATTCCTTGTTGTTCTAGTTTTCCTTTCCACTTATTGTTATTTTTTCTTATTCTTTTTCTTTTTCTTTTTCTCTTTCTTTTCATTGTATTGCTTTGTTGTTTTCTTTTCTTATCTTTCATGTTCGTGTTTCTACTCTTTGCAACCGATTCCGAATGTGGGGTATGAAAGACAATAAATAAGGGTCAAAAGGGGTAACAACGGATGAGGTGTTTAGATAGCAGAACAAAATGCCTCCGTCATTCTAATCTTCAAAACATGACAAGTGCAAACAACATGATTAACACTCGCCATATCTTTTAAAGTATTGTTGGGCTACACTCTCATTTTCATTACCACGAACGACCTCCATGTCAACACGACCAACTTGCCTTGTAGCGGTTTTCTTTTACTTGCCCCTGTTTCACAGGACTCGGGCTTCGAATAATCTCAAACCATTCTTATTTCCTTTACATATCCCGATCACCTACCAATGGTTTTGTGATTAACTTTGAAGATTAGGCTAGAATATGCACGTACGTCATGTCACTAGAGCTGGCAGAAAATAACTATAGGAAGGAGAGGACTGAACAACAAAAATGTCTAGAAATAATAGAAAACAGGTCATTGCATTAACCGACAAAACAACGACTTGAACAACCAACAAACAAAACTGGGGTTACAACCCTTAGAATGAACCTAGACACCATTAAATGGGACACTACGATCAAAAGAAATTAAAAGGAAAAAAAGGTTTGAGCTACAAGACAATATCCGGATTACAACTCTGAAATAACCCAGACAAAACAAAAATGACAACAATATAAGCCACCACGATTCTTTCTTACATGACTCTCCAATTGGTAAGCCTGACATATTGCCACAAATTTGATTATCAGAATCACTATAGCCTTCTCCTATTTCAGTTGGCAATTTCCCGATTGGATTCTCATATTCCATGTCACCAGACATCACCGCCAAAAAGTGTGTATCATCATGTGTAGGTAAAGGATTCAGAGCGATATTCTGGGTGTCACTTATTTGAATCACAATCAACCTTTCCTGGATCATCCTTTCTATTCCCCGTTTCAGATCTCGAAAACTTTCTACGTTGTGTCCCAGGGGATAGGAATGGCATTCACACCTTTTATATGGGTCAAAGCTCCTTGCACGTGGGTCTACATGATTTGGAGGGATGGGTGCAATCATGTCCTGTTGCTTTAACTTCTCAAATAAACTTCCATAGGAATCTCCTATTGGTGTGAAATTATCTTTCAGCTTCGGTTCCCTTCTATACCCTTGGCTTGGAAGTGGGTTATAAGGTATTTGATAATTTTGCAGAGGCTGGTGGAGATTTTATGATGCTCGTGCTAGCTTTCTTGGATGATTTGATGGCTGAACAACATACTGGGGTGGATCAACTGAGTATGGTGGGTTCGTAGGTGGATAGTAATGCTTGGGGGAGTTATGGAAAACCTGTTGAGGCAGCGCATACCGTCTAGGTGTTCTTCTGGAACCTCTACTTGACCCTGACATCATCATGACTTCTTCATCCCTCTCATTCGTGTCACTAGATTCAATTTGGACAACCTGAGCTGCTACCTTGAGAGCCGCTTAACTTATAATTCTGCCTGTCTTAAGACTGTTCTCTACCATTTCTCCCATTTTTATTACATCCAAGAAGGATTGACCAACCGCGGACATCATGTTCTGAAAATAATCTGGCTCTTGAGGCTAAATGAAGACAGTGGTTAACTCGTGGTCATCCATGGGTGGCTCAGCACGAGCTGCTTGCTCTCTCCATTTAAGGGCATATTCCCTGAAACTTTCACTTGGTTTCATCTTCAGATTTGAAAGGACGTTGTATTGGAATTGTTTGACAAAGGTATGTGCCATATCGTTCCAGACGTACCAACGAGATGCCTCATGATCCCAAAACCATTTAGAGGCTACTCCCGTAAGGATTTCCCCGAAGTAAGCTATTAGCAATTCTTCATTTCTTCCTAGACTCTTTAGTTGATTGCAATACCTTTCCAAATGGTATATGGGGTTTCCGCGTCCATCATACTTTTCAAGTTTGGGAATCATAAAACCAGGCGACAAGTGGACATTGGGGAACATACATAGATCTTTGAAAGCCACACTCTTTTAACCTGCCAACCCTTGCATATTTTTCAACTGGTGTTCTAAGCTTTTTAATCTTTGGGTTATTTCCTCCAGTACCATCTTTCGGTGATGTTGCGTTGTCCGCTTGCCACAAACCAACCACATCCTAGTTACTTTTATATTCAAAACAAAACATGTTAGAATGGACTCAGTCAGTCCTTATTATTATCAATATTTTTTGCTTACTTCTTTTCTCTCTTTTTTTTCATCATTCTTTTATATATGCATATATAGTTGTGGTCGAATCTTATGGAGATTGCCTACGTATAATGACCCCGCATGAATCTGACCGTGTGTAGTTCGCGCAAAGTAAAGGTAAACAACAATGAAATATTTTCTGGAATTTTCAATTTTCAAAAAAAAAAAAGACAGACTTGGTTTCAAAGGTTTAAAGATGACCTACAAACTCGAAAATCAAACAACCCACACATAAAAGAATTACAAACTGAAAATAAAGGGACATATTCCTTCCCCTATATGTCAATTTTAACGAAAGGGCTATTTTTTGCAAATGTGGCCCATTCTCTATTCCACATGAATTTTGAGGCCGGGGAGGATTATTTTATGATACTTCACAAACTTATCCATTCTTTACGAAAATATCCTTTCGACAACTGAAAGATACTCTAAGGCTATCTTGGCTAGAACGGGATAAAACACCACCAAAGCTAGCTCGGCTTATTTTGACCAAAAATCCAAACGGCATTCGCAAATAAATTAACTCTTATTTTTTCTTGTTTTTCAAATTAAAACAGAAAACTTGTTTTTGCAAACACGGCCTTTCAGTGCCTCGGAGACGAAGATTTTAAGGCTGTGTGGGTCAATCGGTCAAAATCTAAAAAATAACTCAAAGGTGGCTGTTTACACAAGATCAGCCTTTCGGCGTCCCTTTCGGGAACATTCTGCTATTTTTGACAAAAAATAACATCACCAGACTTATTTATGACTCTTTTCTTGTTTATTTTTAAAACAACATAGAAAAACCGATATTGCAAATACGGTCTTTCAGCGCCTCGGGTGCGAAGATTTTAATTCTGTGTGGGTCAATCGACCAAAATCTAAAAAAAATAAAGTACCCAAAGGTGGCTGTTTATACAAAATCAGCCTTCCAACGTCCCTTTCGGCAACATTCGGCTATTTTTGACAAAAACAGCATCACCAGACTTATTTATGACTCATTTTATAATTTTTCAAAAATAGAAAACCTGATATTGCAAACATAGCCTTTCAGCGACTCGGGGATGAAGATTTTAAGGATGTGTGGGCCAATCGACCAAAAACCTACAAAAAGAGCCAATAGTGGCCGTTTATGCAAAGTTAGCATTCCGGCGTCCCTCTCGGAAATATTCGGCTATATTTTACAAAGGCGGCACCACCCAACTTATTTATGACAAGAATTAATATTTTGACATTTTTGTTTTTTGCATATTTTTGCAACAGGGGAGGTTGAACCCGATGAGGGTTGCCTAGGTATCTCGCATCTGGTGAGAATCAAACCAGCGTAGTTCGGTCGAATAAAACAAACTATATCTTTTTATTTTATTGACAAACAAATAAACAATTTTTGAAAACAAAGTCACACACATTTTTTGACATATATATATATATATATATATATATATATATATATATATATATATATAACAAACTAACAATTCCTCTTTTTTTATGTTTTCTTTTTATTCACAAAATTCGGTAGAGTTTCGACACTACTTGAGCATTGGTTTGTTTTATATAAAATGAGTAGCTATCTCTCTACACTATTATTATTATTATTTTTTTCATTTTCCTTAATATAAAAAAATGTCCAGCATGCAAGTCTGAAACAAACAAATGCGTAAAACAAACAGGATGCAGCATGATGCTCTTTTTAATTCAGGTTGCATGTCCTAGAAGGATCCAACCCCTGTGTTGAGTTCCCTAAGTCAAATGCAACATGATGTAAATAAGAGTTCCTACTAGGGATCCGGCATGAGTCACGTTATTCTAAGTTTAAAACCTATTGGAGAAAGTATCTAGACTGGCTTACTCGAGCGGACAACTCAAGCTGAGGAGGGGCAGTGTACCGGTAGCATGGCTTTCCGGCTTAACTGGTGGTACTTCCCGCCTAAAACACGTGTGACTAAATCCTTCACAGGGTGCCAAGAATCTCGGCTATCTCAAAGAAAAACGGGTTATGTCCAGCAAATGCGCGATGTTAAATTAAAAAAGACTCAAAGGAGAATGGTTATCGGCACAATTTATATACAGTTCATAAAACATCAAAGCGATAGAAGCAACATTTAGCATATTAAGACAAACATATAATAAAATCAGATAACAAATAAGCCAAATACAAAAATTATTTAAAGCTCAAATTCTTAAACCCTGAACCAGTGGTTCTGGGTTTTATCCCCAGCAGAGTCGCCAGAGCTGTCACATCCTTTTTCACTACCCGCGAGGGCGCAAGGGAGTTTTTCCAATTAAAAAACAATTAAAACAGGATTTAATTATTTAATTCAGAGTTCCCACTTGGGAGATTTACGCCACTTGGGAGATTTATGGTGTCCCAAGTCACCGGTTGAATCCCGAATCGAGGAAAAGAATGACTCTGTTTAACAGTCTGCGCTCCATATATCCAAGTAAGGAATTCTGTTTACCCGTAAGAAGGTGTTAGGAATTTTCGAGTTCCGTGGTTCTAGCACGGTCGCTCAACTGTTATGTTTGGCTGAATTATCCGATTTTAATACATGTTAAACCTACGTGCGAATTTTAACTTTTAATCGCTTGTGATTATTATTATGTTATAAGAATTTGCAATCTAAAGGATTACACGTAAATGTGCACCCACATTTAGGAAAGTAATTTTATTAAACTAACGCGCCTATAGCAATTACACGTGTGCAACTTTACGAGGGCCATGAATATTTTCTAGATGGCCCGCTTCGATTTTAATGATTAATATGAGACTGATTAAAACGAGGGCCCTGCAATTATCATTTTTATTTGGCATGACGCACCTCAAGTTCATTAAAGGAAAAGCATTCAACTAAGTGAACAACAAATATTCACAATTATTTTCCTAAATTTGAGATTATTGCAACGCCATAAACAACGGAAGTGAAATTATAGAGAAAAGATATAGTATTTATTCACTAGAAATAACACTTTAAAATTCTTTCCATTTCGACTACTTAGATAATAAAATTGTTTAACCAAAATATATAACGTCGATTAAAACTAGAGAATAATAGAAAAATCGGGTTACTGATAATCAAGAGACCGAAAAATGTAATGGGCTTTCAATAATCATAATGAACAGTAAAGTAAAATTGTATTTCAGTAGGCTTTCAACAGTTGATCGTGTCTACAATTGGTATAACCTCTTCTTTTTATAGTTGAGCTAGGTAGAAGAATGAAACCTAGGTTTTAATGACATAATTATGAGTAATAAATGACATTAAATAGGTCGTTACACAATCATTCTTATTAAATGCTAATTCTTCAACGTATCGGGTATTTAATGATTGTATTTGGACTTCTTTTCGTCTTCAGGTTCGTGCTTTAAATGCTCTTTAACTCGTTGCCTTTGAATGTCTTGAATTGATATGGAACTCATATCTATTTGCTCTTGATATCCTTTGTCTTTAGAATTACATTTCAACCCGCTTTAAACAGATACGAGACACGTAGTTAAATTTCGTCCCGGGTCTAATTTGTCTCCTCGTATCCTCTTTCAGAATAATAACCTTTTGAATATTCCACGCGTCTTGCCATGTCATAAAAAAACTTTTTCCCAATACAGATAGTCCCCCCACTTTCTATTTATTTATCATTTAAATATTTGGGAAGTGGATTCTCATTAAAAAGGGAATTTTTGTCACAATAAATGCTATGTCAATGTTGACGCTTCAATTGTCCCTTCCATTTAATGCATCACATACGTGTCACTTGTTCACTAGTTCTGCGGTTCTGCAGCCTTTTTCTTCACAATTCACGAAGTGATGGTTACCTTTATTATAGGCGTTTCATCATTACTTTTCCTAGTTCACCAGTTGCTTTCCATATACTCCTTCGATTTCTTCTTCTTTAGTTATCCTTTTCACCAAGTGACTCCTCACTCCTTCCTTCTATTTTTCTTCTGTAACAACTTGTTAAACAATGGCATCTTCACATTCTAACCCTAGAAAAGTTCCAATTCTCGACCAATTTCCCAATGCTCCTGCAAGACATAGAAGAGGTGGAGCAAATGTCCCTCGTGGTACAAGATCAACACGAGGTGGCATATCTGGTTCTACCATCCCTTCTATTTTTTATACTTCTTCTAAACGATCTTTATCTACCAAATCTTCTTCTATATGAAAAGAACTTGTTGAACCCTTTCAGGAACCAACGGTAGACGAAATTATACCGTTAAATCTTTCTTTTCAGCATGAAAAAGAATCCCTGTGTGAGCAAATGCTTAAATTGGAAAAAGTTGATAAATCCCCTCTTTAATTACTGAACCGTTGATCCCCATCGTCCGAAAAGATCATCGTTGGAAAAGTAGTACTCCCATAGTTATTCTTAACCCTAACTAGAGAATTTCTTCTTATTGACCCGGTTTTTTGTGTGTTTATACTTACCCTTTCACTTTGGGTTTTACTCTTGCAACTTACCCAGTCATTCTCGGATTTTTCCGTTTCTTTAAAATCTGCTTGGCTCAAATTGGTCCCCTGGTATGGAGAGCTGTGGCATGCTTAAGGTTCTTATCATCTAGAGCGGATGTGGATTTTACTTTTCCTCATCTGATTCACCTCTACCATCCCAAACTCTTTCGTAATGGAGTTTTTTCATTGTCTGCTAGAGGTAAAAGGGTTTTGATAAACCCTGAGGATATCAATGATCGAGGTTGGTACACACGATTTGTTAGTGTTCCCACAATTGATTTGGTGGGTGGATCAAACATGCCTTTTCCAGAGAAGTGGAACATGACACGTAAGTATTTTATTTCTTACCGTGTCTATTTTTGATATTTTGATATTTTGATATTTTATCTTTAAAGCATTTTTGTTCTGCTTTTTGATAGCTACCATGGGTGATGTTGAACTCGTCCTTATCTTCTGTGCTTGGGTAGATGCTATTCTGAAGGCCGCACCTATGGGAGCACGTACATGGAAATCAATTTCTATTAAGCACGGCTGGAGAGTTAAAACTCATGGTATACATTTAGTATTTGTTTTGTATAGAGTAAATTCTCTCTTTTTGTATATCCACTCTTATATCCTTCTTTTTATCAGGATTTGCCAATCGAGGGATGTCAGCTGAAGTAGCTAATGCCCTTAGAACTTTTTCCAGTGCTCCCTTACCTCTAGGGAGGACACAAGATATTCTAATAAAGAGAAAATCATTGGAAGGAGATTCTGATGTTGAAGAAGATGATGATACCCCTTTGGCAGCTCATCCTAGGTCTAAGAGGCATGCGATAGTTTCTGAGGATGATGTTGAAGCTTTTCCGGCTCGTACCTTCTAGCCTGCTAATATTATATCTGATGAAGAAACTATCCCGAATGATACTCCTGAGTCCACTCAACGCCTTTTCATTGAAGGCTTTGAGGGTGGTAATGTTAGTCCAGTTGTGGAGGAAACCCCTCTTCCTGCTTTTGTTTCTCCAATCACTTCAAGTGTTACCCCAGCTACCATTCCCATTCCTATTTCCTTACCAACCTCTGCCCCCGTACCTGTTTCAACCTCTATTAACACTGTTGTTTTCACCTCCTCTACCGTACCTCCTTCTGTAATTCCCTCTTCTTCTGTTAGTCATGTAGAAGAAAGCTCTAACAATAGAAGCATGGCTATGAGGAGTGTTACACTTGAAGTTCCGGATAACTGAAGTCTTTTAAGGAAATCATATGGGGCGGATGTTTGGCTTGAACCCTTAATCGGGGAAGTAGAGAAGAGGAAAATGGACAGTCACAGCTATTTGACTTTAATGAGCAACATAGTTCATAGTACTCTGAAGGTATTTTTCTTTCCACCTCCCTTTTTTAATAAAAATTTTCCTTTAAATTTTTACTTATATCTACCCCCCGTTTTTATTTTTTATAGGCTAATCTTATAGGCACGGAACTTATGGGAGGAATATCTCTTTTGGAAAAAATGCGCATGAAGCTGACCGAGCGATTCTTGAAGCCGAAAAGAAAGCTAGGGAAGCTGACATTAAAGCAAACAATAGGCAAGAGCAACTAAAGGATGCTCAGAAAAATATTAAGGATTTACAAGAGAGCAATCATAACTTGGAGCAACAAAAACAAACTTTATCTTTTGAATTAGAAGGGGTCAAGGCTTCTTTCAGTAAGGTTGAGAAGGATAAAGAACGCCAGGAATGTACTTTTTATGAGAAATTATCTAAGTCAAGTGAGGAGATCAGAGAACTTAAAGTTTTGTTAAGCAAGAAAGAAGAATATGCGGGAGAGTTAGTACATAACTTATCTCAGGCTCAGGCTGATTTGCCATCTTATTCTGATAAGGCACGTGCCTTAGAAGACTCTCATGCCTCCCTTGAAGCCATCCTTAGTTCTACTTTGAATGAAAATCAATCATTCAAAAATGATCTTACCTTGTGCAAAAAGGACTATGCTCTCCTCGAGGAGAGTTTTGATGCGGAGGTAAGCTGGGCTTTCCTGAATTCTCACTGTGATGCTTTAATGGAGGCTAGTCAAAATGGTTTTGATTTGCAATCAGAGTTAGACAAGGCCCTAAAGACCATTGAGATGACTGAACAACCACTTGATATTCCTTCTCCCCCAGATGATACCACCGTGGCTGATGATCCCCCCAATGATGGAGTTGCTTCTATTGAAGTTGACAATATTGTAGACCAAGCCCCTGAGGATCAGCCAGCAGAAATCGAGGCTCCCGTGGCTTCTGCTTCCCTTAACAGCCCTAATATCCCAACTGTTGCTACTCCCCTAGAAGTTGACTCTGTGCCTGTAATTTCTTCAGATAAGGAAGTTATGCCAACAGCTTCGAAAAAACCAACTCCTTCAAAAGCGAGTTGAGAATTAGCTTTTGAACTAGTCCCCAGTTTACATTAATAGGGGGTTTGTAAAGATTTTCTACTTTATAAAGACTTATTGTTGAATCTTTTTTAAGTCAAGAAGTTTTATAAGCACTTCTTTGAATATTATTCTTGCCTATTTTCTTATTTAGGTCTTATAGAATAATTTAGCATTTTTATTGTTTATATTATTCTTGCCTATTTTCTTGTTTATGACTTATAGAATAATTGTTTTTGAAAATGCTTTATGATTCATCTCATGGAATATCAACATGACGTTTAAAAAAGAGAGGGCCCTTTTGTGTATATCGACACTTAATGAAGAAGACGTCTCAACTTCATAATGGTGTTATAATACGATGAAAGAAAATAGGAAGCACATATTTTTTGTATATAATTACTTGAAACAAGTTTTTATTAATGATTTGAGCAAATTTTTGAATAATACATCGGTTGCGGTACATCTATAACTTCCTCGTAACTGTTTTTCGTGTAACAGATTTCTTAATATAAAATACACAAGGTTTTCTTTTACAACCTATCTTAGCACATAGCCATAACCCTATCTTTATATATTTACAAATGATTTGGAAAATGTTTACAACATTGAAAAATATTTTTTGTAAAGGAACGTAGCTATTCATAACTAAATCTTGATCCGCTTTTCCTTAAACTCCCGTATCTTTTTTCCTTTATGGAACCGCATCTTATTTTTCTGTACGAGGCTATATATACTGTATAGTCCCCCAAGTGCTTGAGCTTTGAAGAAATGAAGCCTTGAACACTTGGCTATTGCTCTTATGTTGGTCCTTTTCCTGAAACAGAAAATACGCGGGACTCGAAGGTACAATTTTAGATAAAAACTTCCTACCTATATGTACTTCCATCAGATTGATATAACACTAGGCTTAGAATTTAAGAGTATTCTATTTTGCCATGCAGGTTGTGTTTCATCATTTGGCACTGGTTAGGGATTTCGCCTAGCATCTAAAATTGTTAGTAAAATCTTAAAAAATTAAAAGAAAAATAATTCGGAATGAAGATACCTAAACATGTCCACTTAATTTTAAAGCAATATTTTTTCGAGCATAAAGTCCCCAATTTTGATGAACCTGGGATTTTATTGCCTTTGTTCTTTCCTTGCCATTACAGTCCCCAAAATTATATGACAAACTTTGAGAGTTGCTTTTGGCCATATCTGGTTTATTCCAAGTTATCGTTCCAAATATTTTTTTATATATGAAATATAAAAAAATATTTTTTTATGATTGTGGATAAAATATCACGTATATCAAACATATGAGATTGTTTACTCGAACTTAGAGAATGCTTACTACAATTTTTGATAATAATAAATGGATAGCTTTTTACGTACCTTTGATCCTTCCAAGTTGACCCAATTTCTGAATTTTCCTCTTGCCTACCTTCCTTACTTTTTATGGTTATGAAAGATGGAAGTCAGATGTTGTCCCCGTAATTTCAACATGGGACTAAGCAAAATAGTCTTCATTAGTTTTTAACAATTCAATTAACTTACCTCTCATGTCTGAACTTAAATTAGCTCCCACGTGGATTATTCGTTCAGGCCACCGTTCAAGTAATATCACAAGCTCGAACTCCTTAGTTGATATTTCGATACCTTCTCATTCCTCTTGATTACTTGGGTGTTGATCTGGATTTCCTTCGATGTTGTATACGCTGCCCGTACCTGATACAATATTGACGCTATAGAATATATATTGTTCCCCATGAATTTGGCGGATTCCCCATGGTGTTGGGAATTTCATGACTTGATGAAGGGTTGATGGGACAACACCCATCTCATGAATCCATGGTCTTTACATGATTATATTATATGTCATTTCCACGTCTACTACCTGAAATTTGGTATCTTTCTCAATACCCTCTGTAAAAGTTGTTAAGTTTACCTATCCTTTAGTTACTATGCCGGAGTTATTGAATCCTAATAAAGTATGCACCTTTGGAATTATCTTATCCTCTATTTGCATCTCCCGTAACACCCTTAGCAGGATGATATTTGCTGAACTTCCTGGATCGATCAAAACTCATTTTATTTTAATATCATGTATGAGTAAGGATATTACGAGTGCATCGTAATGAGGGGCGATCACTCCTTCCATGTATGCATCATCATAAGCAATAACTTCCCCTTCTAGCGTCTGGCGTGTACATTTCCCGGGCATAACTAGGAGTTTAGAAACTTTGTTGGAAGCGGGATATACTTCCTCATATATACCTCCCCCCCTCCCCGCTTATAACATTCACGGTTCTCTTGGGTGACGGGGGTTTTGGCGGTTCTTATCTATTTTTCATGTAAGCCTGCTTTCCTTTCTCATTGAATAACTCAGTGAGATAGCCCTGTTTTAATAGATAATCCACTTTACTCTGTAAAAATTGGCATTCTGATGTCTTATGCCCGTGATCATTATGAAATTCACACCAATGATCTGGATTGCATTTGTTTAGGTTTGAACGTATCTCCCTCGGCCATCGTACCTTATCCCCCATGCCTCGCAAAATAGCTATGAGCTCGGAGTTGGTAACATTGAATTGTATCCAACAAATCTTGCCTTCAAACTTCCATCTTCATCAAATGGCTCTTGCATGTTTCTATCATTTCTAAATCTTGAGGAAGAACCGGATTCCCTTCCCCTCGATTTTTGATCATATCACTGATTTTCTTGTTTCGTTCTTGAATCTTTTCTAGAAGGGCCCAGATATGGATCATATATGTTCTTACTTGATCTCTTATCGGTTTCGGACCTCCTGGACCATCTCCTTTCATCATGGGAATGTTAGAGTATGGTATCTTCTTCAATTCTGAGTTTTGTGCTATACCTGTTATAAACATCATTCCATGTAGTTGCAGGAAATTCACGAAGACTTTCCTTAAGATTTCTTGTAGCTGTTTAACCAAAATATTGAACTTCGATTAAAGCTAGAAAATAATAGAGAAATCGGGTTACTGATAATCAAGAGACCGAAAAAAACATAATAGGCTTTCAATAATTATAATAGACAGTAAAAAAGATTGTATTTCAATGATTGTTGTGTGTTACAATGGGTATAACTTCCTCCTTTTATAGCCTACTCTAGATGGAGGGATAAAACGTAAGTTTTAATGGGCAATAAATAGCATAAAGTAAGTCGTTACACAATCATTTTCATTAAATGCCAATTCGTCAACGTATTGGGCGTTTTAATGACTGAATCTGGACTTCTTTCTGCCTTTAGATCCATGCTTTAAATAATTTTTTGGCTTGTTACCATTGGATGTCTTGAATAGATACGAAGCTCGTGTCTATTTCCTATTGATGTCCTTCATCTCCGTAGTTACGTTCTCACCTGTTCTAAATAGGTACGGGACTTCTTAATCGAATTTCACCTCGTGCCTAATTTACTTCTTCGTATCTCCTCCTCAAAATAATAATTTTTTTTGATATTCCACGTGTCTTGCCACGTCATAAAAAGTTTTTTTCCAATACAGATAGTCCCCCCACTTTCTATTTATTTATCATTTAAATATATGGGAAGTGGATTCTTACAAAAGGGAATTTTTGTCATCATAAATGTTGTGTCAGTGTTGGAGATTCAATTGTCTCCTCTACTTAATGCTCCTCACACGTGTTGGCTTCTGATTCGGCCCTGCAGCTCTACACCTTTTTTTCTAGGCTTCTTTAACCTTTCTTTTCGAGAAGTGACAGTTCTCCTTAATATAGCTTTGTTTCCTCTTTACCATACTTTGAATCTTCAACTTTCTTCTGCATCCAGTAATCCCTTTTCCTTTCTTCCAAGAACCAATTTTAACCGGCAATGGCATCTTCAAAACCTAACCCAGAAAGGTCCCGAATCTTGCTCAGTTTCCTAATGCCCCTCCTTCTCTTAGGCTCAACAAAGACAAAGAGGGAAGATTTCGCTTTTTAAGTTCATCGCGCGAGGGGTCATCTGGTAATAACCCTTCTTCCCCAAACCCGAATGTCACAAGTTCTTCTTCTAAAGTATCTCCCTCTAAAGGTAAAGAGATTTTTTACCCTTGTTTAGAACCTTCGATTGAGGACATTGTTCCCAGTGACTTCTCCTTCTCGAGTGATAAAATGTCACTCTTGAAGCAACTAGAAAAGTTGGATAAACATGATGCTTATGTTTCTCTTGTAACCGAAATCTCAATCCCAACCATTAGGAAGGAGTGTTATTGGAGAGAAAATCTTCGAGTGTCCATTCCTACGATTCAGCAAAGGATCTCTTCTTCTAGGAATGGATATTCATTTGTTTACACCTATTTTCACTTGGGGATTGAAACTTGCTCTAGATCCGGTCATCCTCGATTTTTGCCATTTTTTCAATGTTTGCCTAGGTCAAGTCGGCCCATTAGTATGGAGGGAAGTGGCTTATTTGAGGTTTTTGTCTACAAAGGCCAAGGTTGATTTCACCTTTGCTCACCTTATTCACTTGTACCATCCGAACCTGATGCGTCACAATTTCTTTACCTTAATTGCAAGGAGTAAAAAGGTTTTGGTAAACCTGGACGACGTTAATGACCGTGGATGATATCTTCATTATATTATTGTTCGCATGGTGGATTTGCTTGGTGAAACAAACATTCCCTTCCCGGAGAAGTGGAACTTTGCACGTAAGTTTTCTGGTTATCGTTTATTTTTGTCTTTAGAGATTTTGATTTTCTCTTTGATCCCATTCCTTTTGTGGTTTTTGCAGCAACCATGGGGGACGTGGAACCTGTTCCCAACTTCGTGGTTAGGTAGATTCGATTCTGAAAGTGGCTCCTAGAGAAGAAAGATCTTGGAAGTCTATTTCTTCCCTTAACAACTAGAAAGTAAAAACACACGGTGCGTATGTTTTTATGATCACATGTGTGTAGTAGAATAAGTTTTCTACAACATGGACTTCATTTTGTTTTATATATCCTTTTGTTTTAGGGTTCGGGAACAAAGGAATGCAACCCGACGTAGCTATGGCTATGCGAGTTGCTGCCAACGCTGCTCTTGATCTGGACAAGACAAAAGCTTTGATAGCAGCAAAGAGAAAGTTGTTGACAGCTGATGCTAGTGTGGGTGTAGAGGAGAGGCCAAAAATAAGAAGACGTGGAAATGAGATTGAGGGTGTTCCCGCTCGTACCTCTTCAGCTGAGACTGCCTTGGTTGAGGAAGAAGCCGCTCCAGTAGACTTTAGTGAGCCTACACCTCGTCTTCTTATTGAAGGTAGCGACTCCGGCCCTACTTTAAATGAAGTTCCTTTATCTTCCTCACTTCCCGTTTCTCCCAATTCGTTTTATTTTTCTTTACCCGTAAGTGTTTTTGACCTTACATTGGGTTCCTCTTTATCACTTTTGGCGGGTATTTCTGCTCCCGTATCTATTCCAAATCCCGAGCCTATTCCTATTCAAGCTCTCGTACCTTCTACCATTCTTCCTTGTACTTCCACTACTTCCATTCCCCCATCTTCCTCTTTAGTACACTCGGAAACCGGCCCGAGTAGCAGCGGTATGATTATGAGAAAGGTCACACATGAAGTACCTGCTACTCACAGCCTATTAAGGAAGACCGGTGGTGTTGATGTGTGGCTGGAGCCTTTGATAGGGGATTTGGAGAGAAGAAAGATGGAAGACCACATCTGCTTATCTCTGATGAACGACGTAGTTCATTCGACTTTGAAGGTAATTTCTTTTTGAATATTAATTTCCCCTTCCTCGTAGGTATTTATTTTTATACCTCTATATTTGCAGGCTAACTTAATCAGCACGGAGCTTATGAGGAGGATATCTTCCTTGGAGAGAAAGGCTCGTGAATCTTCTAAAGTTTCATAATAGATTCAATTTGAAGCTCATAATTGGAAGGAGCAATATGGAAGTGCTTTGATGGATGTGGAGGAACTTCGAGACGAGAAAGCCCGTTTGGAGCAAGAGAATCGTGCTTTATCAACCGACCTAGGAGTGCCCCATGCCGCCTTGAGTCAAGTTAAGAAGGCCAAGGATATCTTCAATGACTCGTTGTTAAAGGCGAATGAAGAGATCAAATGGCTCAGATAACTCATGAAGAGGAAGGAAGATTATGCCAAGGAGCTAGAGAAAAGCTTGAGGCAAGCCCGGGTCGATTTGAAGACTTCCTCAAATAAGATCCACGCCTTAGAAGATTCCAACAT
Source organism: Nicotiana noctiflora (assembly GCA_032618575.1). Taxonomy (NCBI): domain Eukaryota; kingdom Viridiplantae; phylum Streptophyta; class Magnoliopsida; order Solanales; family Solanaceae; genus Nicotiana; species Nicotiana noctiflora. The sequence continues at coordinate 349,823 of JASVEL010011837.1, forward strand.
TACTCTCAAGACGTCTCTTGACTCCCAACTAACCGAGTAAGAAGCAATGAGAAATTCTCTTGCTACGCGGGAGAAGGATTACGAGACTCTGGAGAAGGAATATAATTCTCTTGCATAGAATTTCAACTATAAAGTCAACAGGGCTTTTCTTACATCACATCGGGATGTATTATTGGAGGTTACTCAAGAGGGTTTTAATTTCCAATCTGAAATAACCAAGATTGTAGATGTGATTGAGAAAAGTAACCAACCCGAAGGCACTCCCGAGCAGCCCATCAGTATTCCTTCTCCCGTATGTGGGACTTCTGAGGCAGTGACTCCGGTGGATGGCGAAGCTATTATTGAAGATACCGGAGTCTTTGAAAATGAAGCTACCCCTGCTCCTGCTACACCCTTTGACACTCCTTCCTTTCCAGTGATCAACTAATGGAAAAGTTTTTTTTTTTGTTATGTTTTCCTTTGGTGGTTTAATCCTTGTAAAAGGAATTTTTGTAATGATGTCCCCGGTTCCTAAAATGGGGTGAACTTATTAAAATATAATTGCCATTTGAATGATTAAATTTGTTGTGGCGTTTTAGGGGTTTACTTAATACCTCCTTTGTTCGTGCCTATCTGCGTATTTAGGACTTTATAGAATAATTTTTGCATTTTTATACTTTTAGAAAATGCTTTATGATTCTACTCGTGGACTTGTCAACACGAGGATTATAAAAGAGGGCCCTTTTATATATTGGCACTTAATGAAGAAGACGTCTCAACTTCATAAAATGGTGCTATACGATGGATGAGATAGGAAACACATGTTTTTCTTTTTCTCTGTATGAAATAACTTTGCCAAGCTTTTTATTCATGAACTTGGGGTAAAGTTTTTGAATGATACATGTGTTATAGTACGTCTATGACTTCATCGCAACTGTTTTTTGTGCAACGGATTTTTTATAAAAAATACACAAGGTTTTCCTTTACAACCTGTTTTAGCATGTAACCATAGTCCTATCTTTTTGTATTCAGAAAGGACTTGGAGAGTATTTACAATATTGCGATTTTGCAAAATAGTGTAACTGAATCTTAGTTAGCTGGAGAAGCCTATTCCCAAAGGTATTGTGTGCGGTAAGACCACCATCCAAGGCGTTACCCACATACAAGTATTTTAAGGTTATCCTGGTTGACCAAGCCCATTCTTCCATCCGTAATAATCAAAAGATTAACTGGATCTGCAACCCAGTGCATAAGCACAGAGGACTTTGTGGCCTTATTTCAGCTGGTAAGAAATACAGGGGATCTCTGCTATTGCCATTAATTTGCTTGGTAGTTTCGAGCCATTGTTGTTTCCTAGTTTTGCCTTTAGAGTTGTAATCCTGCAAGTCCTGCTTACTTTGAATTCCTGTATCTCTTTTACAGTCCCGCGTCTGCTATATTGCACGAAGCTACGCGTACCGTTTAGTCCCCAAGTGGCGGTAGGAATGAGGTCTTGAATATTTGGTTGTTACTCGTAAGCTGACCCTTTCCCTGAAACAAAAATTGCATGAGACTCGAAGATACGCTTTTTAGATGCAAACCGCCTATCCGTATTCATTTCCATCAGATCTGTGTAACCTTAGACTTAGAATTTATGAGTATTCTATTTTTCCATGCAGGTTGTATCTCATCATTTGGTACGGGTTAGGATTTGTGCCTAGCATCCAAAACCATTAGTAAAATCATAAAAGAGAAAAATTAATTCTATATGAAGGTACCTGAACGTATTTACTTTTTTAAAAGTAGTATTTTTTAAAGTGTACAACATTCCAATGTGAAGGAAGAATTTCACCGTCCATGGTTTCTATCTCATACGCTCTTTTGCCTGCCATGCTACGGATTTTGTACGGTCCTTCCCATGTTGGACGTAACTTCCCCGAATTAGCAGCCTTCGTGAATTGAAACACCTTTTTGAGAATGAAGTCCCCAATTTTAAAGAACCTCGGACGTTCTTTTCGATTATAGTACCGTTCAATCATTTGTTTTTGGGCTGCCATCCTTATCAATGATGCTTCCCTTCTTCCTTCTACCAGATCCAAGTTAACTCGTAACTCCTCATTGTTTGCATCTTCCCTTGCTTGATCATACCTTATACTTGGTTCCCCTATTTCAACGGGAATCAAGGCTTCTGCGCCATAAACCATGGAGAATGGGGTTTCGCCCGTACTTGTTTTTGTAGTTGTCCGATAAGCCCACAATATAGCTGGAAGCACTTTAGGCCAATTATCTTTTGAATATTGTAACCTCCTTTTCAAATTATTGATGATTATCTTGTTCGTGGATTCTGCTTGCCCATTACCGACTGGATGATATGGAGTCGATGTTATTCTATTGATTTGCCAGCTTTGAAAGAACTTTGTAATTTGTGCTCCTATGAATTACGGACCGTTGTCGTACACGATTTCCTTTGGAACCCCAAAGCGGCATATTATATTTCTCCAGATAAAGTCTTTGACTTCTTTTTCTCGTACCTATTTGAATGCTCCTGCTTCTACCCATTTGGTGAAATAGTCATTAAGCACGAGTAGAAATTTTACCTGACCTTTTCCTTGTGGTAGTGGACCCACAATATCCATCCCCCACTTCATGAAGGGCCATGGGGCTATGACTTGATGTAACAGCTCAGCTGGCCTATGCATGTTGTTCCCGTACCTTTGGCATTTATCACATTTAGATATGAAGTCGTTTGCGTCTTCTTCCATTTTGGGCCAATAGTACCCGGCCCGTATCAATGTTTTTACCAACGATCGGCCTCCCGCATGATTTCCACAGTGTCTTTCATATATTACCCTCATTACATACTTTGTTTGCAAGGGACCGAGACATCTTGCTAGAGGACCTCCGAACATCTTTCGATAAAGATTTCCTTGGTGTAAACAGTAACGGGCAGCTTTCTTTCGTAATACATGAGCCTTTGTTTTATCATTAGGTACGGTTCCATACTGCAAAAAAGCAATGATTTCATTTCTCCAATCCCATGTCAGATGATTAAAATTTACCTCGTTCTTATCAGGCTCAAGAATGGAATGAAATAAATGTATAATTGAAGCGTTTACGTCTTTGTTATATCTGCCACAGATGCAAGATTGGATAAAGTGTCAGCTTCTGCATTCTCATCCCTCGGAATCTGTGTTATCTTCCAAGTCTCGAATCGTCTCACTAATTCTGGCACCTTCTCAAGATATTCCTGCATTCTGGTTTCTCTGGCTACAAAAGTCCCCAAAACTTGATTAATTACTAGATGCGAATCACTTTTCATTATAACTTGCTTGATGCCGAGTTCGAGTGCCAACTCCAAACCTGTAATCACTGCTTCATACTCTGCTTCATTGTTAGTGATAGAAGGACATTTTATAGCTTGTCTAATTGCTTCTCATGTTGGTGGGATAAAAACAATTCCTAAACCTACCCCTTTTACATTAGATGAGCCATCAACAAATACAGTCCAAATCCTTGGGTTTGCACCGTTAAAAACCGGTAATTCTTTTTCTGCCTCTAGGTGTATCCCCTGACTAAAATCAGCTACGAAATCTGCGAGTTCTTGGGATTTGATAGCGGTTCTAGGTTGGTAAATTATTTCATATTCACTTAATTCTATAGCCCATTATGCTAATCTACCTGACAATTCATATTTATGCAAAATGTTTCTTAGGGGAAAAACTGTAACTACAACGATAGGGTGACATTGGAAATAAGGTCTTAGCTTCCTAGATGCCATAATTAGTGCTAATTCTAGCTTTTCCAACTATGGATACCTGGTTTCCGCATCTAATAAAATTTTACTTACGTAATAAATAGGATATTGCTTACCTTGGTCTTCATGAACTAGAACAACACTTACCGCTACTTCCGAAACTGCCTGATAGATAAACAACTTCTTACATTCTCTTAGTTTTGCCAATAGGGGCGGATTTGACAGGTAGGTTTTCAAATCCTTAAGAGCTTATTGACAATCTTCGTTCCACTCGAAATGATCTTGTTTCTTCAGTGCCGAGAAGAATTTAAAGCATTTTTCAGAGGATTTAGAAATAAATCTCCCTAGAGCTGCGATTCATCCAGTCAACCTTTGAACTTCCTTTTTATTTGTAAGTATATCGAGTGTTTCTTTGATTGCTTTAATCTATGAAGGGTTCACCTCAATGCCACGGTTAGAAACAAGAAAACCCAAAAATTTACCTGAGGCTACTCCAAATGCACATTTCTCTGGGTTAAGTTTCATATTGTACTTACGCAAAATTTCAAACGTGACAGATAAATGAGAGATGTGATCATCAGAGTGTTGAGTTTTAACAAGCATATCGTCTATATATACTTCCATGGTTTTCCCTAAATGTTCTTGAAACATTTTGGTGACTAACCTTTGATAGGTTGCACCAGCATTTTCAAGACCAAAGGGCATAACTTCATAGCAGTAAGTCCCCCGGTCAATGACTAAGGAAGTCTTTTCCTCATCGCCGGGGTGCATTTTAATTTGATTGTACCCCGAATATGCATCTAAAAAACTTAGAAGTTCGTGACCTGCCGTGGCGTCTATCATTTGATCTATATGAGGTAAGGGAAAAGAATCTTTTGGACAAGCCATATTGAGATCAATATAATCTACACAAAGTCGCCACTTACCATTTTTCTTAGGTACGACCACCGTATTGGCTAACCAATCAGGAGACTTTACCTCTCGAATTGACCCAATTTGTAATAATTTTTGGACTTCATCTTGAATAACTTGATTCTTGAAGGCTGCTTGCTTTCTTTTATTCTGTTTTATTGGAATGTAGGTTGGATCCACGTTGAGTTTATGAGTCATTACTTCCGGTGGTATACCTATCATATCAGCATCGGACCAAGCAAAACAGTCCCTGTTAGTTTTTCAATTAACGTACCTCGCATATCAGACCTTAGGTTGACCCCTACATAAACTTTTCTGTCGGGCCATTGTTCAGATAAGACCACTTCTTCGAGCTCTTCAATTGTTGTTTTGATATTTTCATTTTCCTCGGTTTCCTTAATAACATTGGGCCTCGAGTCTAAATCTGTTTTTCTAAGTGAATTTTGACTTTTGTAACCCTCAACTGCTTCATTGGAGTTCGTATCTTCTACGACGTTGATACTCCTGGCTATTCGTTGATCCCCTCGGATTTGTCGTAGTCCCCAAGGCAACAGAAATTTGATGACTTGATGTATAGTTGAAGGAACAAAATCCATATCATGAATCCATAGCCTCCCCAAGATTAGGTTATAAGCCATTTCTATATTTACTACCTGAAATTTGGTTTCTTTAACAACTCCCGCAGCGTAAGTTGTTAAGACTACTTCTCCCATAGTTATCACATTCGTATTATCAAAGTCTGATAATATATGTGCCTTAGGTATCATCATATTTTCAGCTTGTATTTCTTGTAGTACTTTTAGAAAGATGATGTTGACAGAGCTTCCCTGATCGATTAACACTCACCTCACATCAGTATCGTGCACGAGTAAGGAAATAACCAGTGCGTCATTGTGAGGGGTGATCATTCCTTCGGTGTCTGCATCATCAAAAATCATGATTTCATCCTCCAAGGTTTGGCGTACTCGATTCCCGTGCGTAATAACCACCTTAGAAATTTTCTGTGAAGCTGTATACGTTATTCTATAGATATCCTCTCCGCCGCTGATAACGTTCAATGTATCGTGTGACATGATGTTCACAACAAATGGAACGTATAAGTTCTAAAAAGAATCGATTATCAGATTCCCGGTAACGGAACCAATTTGTTTAACCGAAATATTAAACTTCGATTAAAGCTAGAAAATAATAGAGAAATCGAGTTACTCATAATCAAGAGACCGAAAAAAAAACATAATAGGCTTTCAATAATTAGAATAGACAGTAAAAAAGATTGTATTTCAGTGATTGTTGTGTGTTACAATGGGTATACCTTCCTCCTTTTATAGCCTACTCTAGATGGAGGGATAAAACGTAAGTTTTAATGGGCAATAAATAGCATTAAGTAAGTCGTTACACAATTATTTTCATTAAATGTCAATTCTTCAACGTATTGGCATTTTAATGACTGAATTTGGACTTCTTTCTGCCTTCAGATCCATGCTTTAAATGCTTTTTTGGCTTGTTACCGTTGGATGTCTTGAATAGATACAAAGCTCGTGTCTATTTGCTATTGATGTCCTTCATCTCCGTAGTTACGTTCTCACCTGTTCTAAATATGTACGGGACTTCTTAATTGAATTTCACCCCGTGCCTAACTTACTTCTTCGTATCTCCTCCTCAAAATAATAATTTTTTTGTTTGATATTCCACGTGTCTTGCCACGTCATAAAAAGTTTTTTCCAATACAGTAGCCTCAAAGCTTTTATTATTCAAATTACTCGTGAAAGTTATTGCAGCCCAATTATCTGGTACACGAGGTAAAGTCATTTTTTCTCATTGAAACCTATCAACAAAGTCTTTGAGTAACTCCGTGTCTGATTGTTTAATTTTAAAAATGTCCTCCATCCTTTTTTCTACCTTTTATGCTCCTGGGTACGCTTTTATAAAAGAATCTGCAAGCTCAACAAACGAATTAATAGAATTTTCAGGTAAGAGAGAATACCAGGTTAATGCTCCCTTTGTAAGTGTCTCTCCAAATTTTTTAATCAAAATATATTCGATTTCCTGCTTGGTTAAGTCATTCCCTTAACGCCCGTAGTAAATGCAATCACATGATCTCGAGGGTCGGTTGTACCGTCATATTTTAAAATATCAGGTATTTTAAATTTCTTTGGAATAGGAAGAGGAGCTGCACTTGGATTCCAAGGTTGTTGAAAATATTTATCCGCATCAATGCCTTTAATTACTGGAGGAACTCTCGGTATTTTCTCGATCCGTTTGCTTTGCTCCTTGAGTTGTGCCTGCAAGGTTAGTATCATATTTTGTAAAGAAGAGTTATCTACATTACCTGTATCCATTTCTCGTAGTCCACTAGGGGATCCCTTGTTTGTGTTATCCAGACCAGAACGAGGATTCTCCAGAGTACTGTTATTAGGGGTAGGAGTATTTGGCGAAGAAGGCAACCGGCTAACTAAAGTTTGGAGAGCTTGATTGACTCGTGTATCGATTATCCTCTAAAAATCTTGTTCTATCCCTTCAAGGTGTTCTGACTGCTCTTGTTCATCAGACAGATGTACATAAGTACCTTCACGAGATTGGCGTGGTGAAGCTTGAGGGGAAGGAATTATATTATCATTGTTCAAATCCCCTTGAACGTGAGGGATCTGGTTTTCAGCAACATTTTTGTTGTTGTTGTTGTTGGTGTTGATGTTGTTCGACATGCTGTTAACCACAAGTATAGTGTGTAAATTTAGAAAGAATAGATTATCATATTCACGGTAACTGAACCAATTTGTTTGACCATAATACAGAACTTCGATTAAAACCAGAGAATAATAGAAAAATTGGGTTACTGATAATCAAGAGACCGAAAAATGTAATGGGCTTTCAATAATCAGAATGAACAGTAAAGTAAAATTGTAGTTCAGTAGGCTTTCAACAGTTGATCATGTCTACAATTGGTATAGCCTCATCCTTTTATAGCTGACTCTAGGTAGAAGAATGAAACCTAGGTCTTAATGACATAATTATGAGTAATAAATGATATTAAATAGGTCGTTACACAATCATTCTTATTAAATGCTAATTCTTCAACGTATCAGGTATTTAATGATTGTATTTGGACTTCTTTTCGTCTTCAGGCCCGTGCTTTAAATGCGTTATAACCCGTTGCCTTTGAATTTCTTGAATTGATACGGAACTCGTGTCTATTTGCTCTTGATATCCTTTGTCTTTGGAATTACATTTCAACCCTCTTTAAACAGATACGATACTCGTATTTAAATTTCATCCCGTGTCTTATTTGTCTCCTCGTATCCTCTTTCAGAATAATAACCTTTTGATTATTTCACGTGTCTTGCCACGTCATAAAAAAAACTTTTTCCTAATACAAAAACATGACCCTATCGGTAATTACAAACCTTGGCCAAGTTCAGTCACTTTTACCGTTTCAATTGGATCATCCACATAAACATATAGAATAGATAACCAAGAAAGTAAGAACAATGATAATCCAAAGGAAATGAAAGCACGAATGTTAGTGCAAAACCACTGCTTCCAATTTCAGCAACAAACTATAACAAAAACCACTGTTTGCAATTTCAGCAACAAACCATAACAAATCATTTTTGTTAACAAAGGATCCCATTGTACACTAAATAATTTCCTATTTACACCTAAAGAGATGAGCCACATTATCTCAATATGCGAAAACAGAGCTAAAAAACAAAGAAACGAGGTCATGTTGACCGTGAATGTACAAGCATGCATATCAACAAAATTAAATATTTCAAGCTCTAGCTTTTTCTTTCCTTGTTTAGTGAGAGTTCAACTACATATTATCAAAGGAGGATGAAGGCGAAGTCATCTGTTGAAATTTAAAAATGCAACAATCTGCCGTGAATTTCATTTCAACACAACAAACAACATAACCATTCATCGTAGTATCATGCACCTAATGTGAGGTCTAAAAATGACATAGAAAATAAATGAAAGAAGTAGATGTAACGGTTATCCGAATGACTTTCAACAAGTAGGCTCCATCGGAAATGAACAAATCCAGAAACTAACAAAGAACGACGAGCGAAACATCAACCACAAATTGGCGATAACCTTCAAACGGATTTGAGCCTCGAGCGCACAGCGATGACCTCAAATCAACCTCGACGTAATTGCATGTGCGCGCATGATTTTTGAGGACACAATAGCGGGCTGGTTCTGGATGGTGACGACAAGCGGTGAGGTTGCTGGACGGGAAGGTGAGGGTGGTCGTGGGGCGTGACACTGGTGGTCGTTTGGGTTGTGCTGGTTTCGACGGAGTGAAGAGGATGAGGATCGAGCAACAGCGAGGCTTTTTGTTCCTCCGAAGAAGATCACTGCCCAGTCCGTCTCCCTCTCTTCTGTATCGTTTCCTTTTACGTTCCAAAAAGCTCCAACCGTGTAATGTCTCTATATGTATTGTATATTCCCCCTTTATTTTTTTAATCTTCCTCCTATCTCATCCTTTTTGTTTTTAAATCCTCACCTTGTCTGTTTCTGTCCCTTTGTATATGTGGTGTGCATGTGTATATTTCTTTGTGTTCAAAATTTGTTCTCCCATCCCCCCTGTCCGTTAGTGTAATGTGTATTGTATATTTGTTTTCTCTTTTTTTTTCCATACCTCTTTTCAAAATTATATCCCCCTCCCAACCGTGTAGTGTGTGCATGTGTTCCCCTTTGTGTTTTGTTTAGAGGGGTTCACATGGGTTATGGGTAAAGTGATGGGTGTGTTTTATCCGTGTTCCCTGTATGCGGTGGACTCGTGTTATTATGGGCTAGGTCCAAAAATTAAGTCTAAAACCAGGTAGTTTGAACCCGAGTATTATTCTTTGCCCGAGATCGAGAATGAGAACGCGATGTTATTTAATTAATCCTTTGTAAGAAAAATAAAAATGATTATCAGAATGAGACTAACAATTGAAACAAAACTATTTTTGGTATTTTTTCGAGCTTAAAATGACTTCAAAACATTAATTAAATTATTTTTTTTGTAATTTTTATTTTTTTATAAAAATAAAAATATAAAGTACCATTTTTATATTTTTTAAGTTTAAAATGACTAAAAAATATTAATTAAATTATTTTTGTGTAATTTTCATTTTTTATGTAAAGATAAAATATAAAGTATAGTATTTTTGTATTTTGCAAGTTTAAAATGACTACAAAATATTAATAAAACTATGTTTTGTAATTTTTTCATTTTAAGGTATAAACAAAGTAAAAGAATAAAAAATTAGCTGAGATAGCTATATCAGGCCTGAACTAAATACCTTACGCTAAAATATAAAAAACCTCGGGGAGGGTCAAAAATCACGCGTCTACAAAAGTAATACAGGCAAGGTTGGGCGCCGGTGACGTGAAATACGTCCTATTTCATCCGGGACACAGTTATTTCGGCCCTACGCCTACCCAACATGTATAAAGCAAGACTAAACCTATTTTTGAACAGGAGGACGCCACTTTAGAGGGATCTAACATGTTTTGAATGGGAATTCACATGGAGGAACACAACCCACACTTGGAGGAGGCTTTTAACTAGTTTTTCTTCTCTTCTCTTCCTTTAATCTTATAGTTTATTAGTTCTAGTGTTTTGGGTGCTAAATTAATGATGTAGTTGAAGCTTGAATTGTTCTTATTATTTAATCATATTGGTTTATTTATGAAATCTTGCGCTTAATTATTTGATTGCTTGATCACCAATTGAATAACATCTACGAAGCTATTATTAATCTGGGGAGAGGGAATTCAAGATTGCATATAGGATTGAGTAAACAAAGATTTTAACTCTTAGGGGGAGCAGATTTATGGTTAGGATACGAATATACCTAATCGCGTTACTTTGTTATTATATGGAAATTATAAATGTGTTCTTGTTAATCCTAATTCCATAGGAATATAGGCATTAGGTTAGCTTGAATAGGTGAGTTGTACTTCGGGAGAAGGCTACAAGCAATATTAACTCTGTCAACTAATAAATCAGATATATTATTTAGATGATTTAAGTAGAAATCTCAATGGGATTGTTAGCTAACACATAACTCTAAAATATTCACTCACATTGAATTCGGCTTTAAGTTTGTTGTTGTATTCTTTAATCTCTTAATTTGTTATTTTAGATTAATTTTAATTAAATATTCATACATTAGGATTCACTTGAATATATTAATTATTTGGTTTAATTTAGTTGATTGTTAATCACAAGTCCTTGTGGGTATGATGTTTGGACTTACAATCATATATTACTTATCGACCACGCATACTTGCGTGTGCATTTGAGAGCAACATGTGTCATCAAGTGGTTACAATCCATGTTAGTAATACTGGGTACCAACCCCTGGTTACATTCATTCCTAGCAATACAGGGTGTCAACCCCTTATTATATTTCCTTTCAGTTATACAAGGTACCGATCCATGGTTAAATTTTCTTTCAGTAGTATTGGGTACCAACCCCTGGTTATATCCCTTCGTAATGATTCAAGGTGTCAACCCCGGATTATGTTCCCTTTTAGTAATAAAGGTACCAATGCTCGGTTACATTCCTTTCGAGTAATAAATTGTATTAACACCTTGTTATATTCCTTCCTAGTGATACAAGGCGCCAACCCCTGGTTGCATCCCTCCTTAGTAATACAATATACCAACTAGGGTTGCATTTTCTTCCTAGTAATACATAGAGCCAATTTTTGGTTATATTTTCATTTAGTAATACAGGGTACCAACCATTAGTTACAATCCTTCCTAGTGATATAGGGTACCAGCCCCTAGTTACATATCCTTCCTAGTAATATAGGGTATCAACCCTAGTTACATTTTCTTTCAGTAATACAGGGTACCAATCCCTAGTTACATCCATTCCTAGTGATATAGGATTCAAACTTATGGTTACGTTCCTTTTAAGTATTACAGGGTGCCACCCCTGGTTACATTTCCTTTCAATAATACAGAGTACCATCCTCTAATTCCATTTCCTTTGGTAACACAAGGGACTACCCCCGTGGTTGCATACACATAGCTAGTTTATACTACTGTCTTTGTATTTATTTCACTAAATTAGATATTTTGTAGATTTCTAATAACTAACAAAATTTTCCTATATTCAAACTGGGGCAAAAAAAATTTGGTCGTTTGTGAAGGCTTTACAGGCTCCAGCCATAGAGTTCCAATTCCCATCATAAGAAATATATCACTCAATCACAGGATAGTTGGAGTCAGCATTGATAATGTGTAAGCAACTCAGCGTCTCAAGATTCATATTCTCAATTTCGGGCCAGGAGCCAGCAAGTGAGATTGAGTCATAATCTTTTCTTGAAAGTGATCAAGACCAACCCAAGGCCAACACAATCGAGCATGTCAATAATCAAGATCTGACTCCAATAGACTGTGACGACCCGGCCCGTCGTCACGGGAATTACCACCCCGTTATGTTGTAATTACATGTTTTATGATTTTATATCAGTGTTAGAGTCCATCGAGTGAGTTAGGAGTGAATTAGATTGAAAATGAGGCATATAGCCTTTTTGAAGGAACTTGGACATGGAAAGTCAACCTGGAGTTGACTATTTAGTTAGAGGGCTCGAAATCGGATTTTGATGATTCGGTTAGTTTCGGGAGGTGATTTGTGACTTAGGGGAGCAATAGGAATTGAATTTGGAGGTCCGGTGTAGAAATAGGCTTGAATTGGCTAAGGTTGAATTTTGGCAAAATCCGATCGGTAGGTGAAATTTTGATCCGGGGGTCGGAATGGAATTCTGACAATTCCTGTAGCTTCGTTATGTGATTTTGGATATGTCTGCAAAATTTCAGGTCATTCGGACGTCGTTTGGTCGTGTTTTTGATCGAATGTTAGTTTCGGAAGTTTTGAAGAAACTTAGGCTTGAATCCGTGTGTAATTGGTGATTTTGATGTTTAGGATGGTATTTTTATGCTTGGAACAAGTTCGTATCGTATTTTGTATTATGTTGGTGTAAATTGTTATCCGGCATTTGGAAGCAAGGAATAGTCTGCTGTAAATTGCAGATCACTGGGCAGTGATTTAGCCTTCGCGTTCACGAGGACAAGGCCCGCGTTCGTGTAGGCTTCAGTATGCATCGCATTCGCGATGGTGGTTTCGTGTTCGCGTATAGGGAGGATTGTGAAGCATCGCGAACGCGTGGGCTCAGGTCGCGTTCGCGTAGAGGGAATTCATAGGGTATTGCGTTCGCGTGGATGGAGGCCGCGTTCGCGTAGAAGGATCTCCGGATGGCTGAAGAAAATGTGCATCGCGAACGCGTGTGGCATGTCGCGTTCGCGAAGGGTATTTTCGTCAGAGCGTCGCGGACGCGTGAGAGGTGTCGCGAACGCGATGAAGAAAAATGGCCGGCAGTGAAATTAAAAACCAGAACTGGTCAGTCGCGGGTTTAACACCCAAAACACCATTTTTGAGTTCCAAGAGAAGGTATTGATGGGAGATTGCTGGGAAATCATCGGCGTTTTGTCGGAGGTAAGTTTTGTGGCTTAATTACATTATTTTATCATGAAATCCTTGGTTAATTCCCTGTAAATTGAAGATTAAAGGTGGGTTTTGGCCCTAGGCCTAAATTATAGAAAATCACTGATTTGAGTGGGCAAATGGAGTCCGATTTTGGTAAATTTTATATGCCTAGACTCGTATCGAGATGAGGATTCCGAATATGTGACTTTTATAATTTTTCGAGAAGCGTTCCAAAAGTCAGGTTTTGGCAAATTTGGGAATTTTGATGTAAATTGAGTTGTTTTGACTGGGTATCGTTCTATTGGTCTAATTTGATGTGTATTTACTATATTTGATCAAATTCTACGCGTACGGAGCTTGATTCTCGTGGCAAGGGCATCGTGAAGTAGTCGTTGCGCTGTATTGAGGTGAGTAATAGATGTGGGTGATGACCAGCGGGTTCGAAACCCCGGTAAACCACTTTGTGACGATGTATAGCGGCGAGACACGTACTCTCTAGTGAGTGCGGGGTCGATTGTGATTGGGGACTATGGCTTAGTCCGACTTGTTGATACTGTGTTATGATATTAGGCTATTCTTGAGCCGTCGAACCTCCTTCTCGGATAGTTGCATACTATATTGTGATATTGGCTACTCTTGAGCCGTTAAACCTCCTTCTTGGACGGTTGAGTATACTTGTGGGCTGTGAGCCAGTTATTGGATCCCGCGAGGATCGTTATCATAGTCTTGTGATATCGACATGCTAGTTTACTACCAGGACGCAGCTATTTCTGTTATTATGCTATTTCCAATCTCTGGAACTTGATATTACTGTTTTCAACTGAAAAATGATAAGAGATGTTTTCAGAACTACTTTTGAGCCTGCGAGGCTGTATTTGCATAATAGCTGACTGTAGTGGATCGGGCTGCGCGCCGCAGTAGTATATATGTTGGATCGGACTGCACGCCGCAATATTATTGTGCTTGGGCTATAGGAGCCCCTCCGGAGTCTGAACCCCTACAGTGAGCACGGGTACCCAAATTGGATTGGGCTACGCGCCGTAACGGTCATTTCATGCATTGCATTGCATTTAGCTACATCTGCTAGTTGTTATACTTGTTGTTGATATTGTTGGCTCTCTCTCTACTGTTGATATTGAATTGCTACAGGGTATTGGTTATAGCTTTACATTGTGCTTTACTGTGGATTTCTTATCTACGCTATCTTACCCCTGTTTATTACCACTAAGTCTGGCAGTACTCATTTTACTCCCTGCACCTTGTGTGCAGATCCAGGTACCTCTCAGCAGTGATCCGGTAGTTGTTCGAGGCGACATCCGTAGGATATTCGAGGTAGCTGCAGAGTCCGCAGGACCCGATATTCCTTCTTACGGTCTTTTGATTCTATATTGATATTTCTTTCCGCACTTGGTATCTTGTAAACCATTATACACTTATGTTCATTAGAGGCTCATGACTCTCGACCCTTCGGTCTATGGGAGTTGGTATATTTTGGGACTTGGTTCCCCATTTTCGATATATGTATCACTGTTGCTTCATGTTTTAATATGCTTAAATGGGATAAAGTGAGCTTCTAGCTCCGTCGTTGTTATTGATTGATCAGGCTGGCCTAGCAATGTGCTGGGCGCCATCACGACCGGACTTGGGGTCGTGACAAGTTGGTATCAGAGCATAGGTTTACTAGGCCTCATGAGTCTCGAGCCGGTTAGTAGAGTCTTGTGGATCGGTACGGGGACGCCTGTACTTATCCTCGGGAGGCTGCGAACCTTTAGGAAACACTTCACACTTCTTGGAATTCTTATCGTGCGTACTTGATTCAGCTTGAGATATAATTTTTGAAATTCCTTCCACACGTCTGTGTACGCATCGAGCGCTCAGTAATGTAATTGCCTTATGGCTTGTGATTTCCCGAACGAGGGGCGAGATATAATCTCTGTGAGTTCATGTTGGGCCAGTCGGGATGACTTGAGGCTGGACCTTATCTATGACTTGAGCATCGAGGTGCTGATTTTGTGAGTGGTGGCAATAGATAATGCACTGAGGGTTTGAAACCCCGTATTTTCACTATACAGTGCTACGCTGAGATGATATACGCATCATGTGACGAGCGTGGTGGTATTGTGACTAGGGATTTGGACTTGATCCTTCCCAATTGATAAATTACTGTGTAAAGTGACCGAGACTGGGCTTATATCTATGTACTTGGGCTAGTAGCCATGTTTGGGGCCTTATGCCGATCTGTAGAGTATTAGGGAGGCTTACTATTGGATGAGCTATTAAATTTTCGACTCTTGTCTAATCTGTTGTGTAGCCCCGAGCTATGGGCATAGTGAATAATTATCATATCTCATAATTGGAAGGTAAAGTGCCTTATGTGTAGTGGAACGAGTTTAAACTCAGGAAGACTAAAGTGATTTTGCTATGTGTATCCTGGTGGAAGGTATTGTGATGAAATGCTAAATTGAGAAGAAGTAGGAGGGTTGATCCTCATGTGTAATTGAAAGGTATTTGATATGTGTTATGATTCGAGCGGGTACAACGCAGGTTCAAGTATAAATTGTGATAATATGATTCGTATAGTATTGAGATTTAATGTTGTTGAAATACATTGTGATATCTTGTTGAGTTGTGGGTGTATTGTTAGAATGGTTTGGTGATTCTCTGGCAGGTGGATAGGCCAATTTACAAAGGAAACTCTGCCGAAATTTTTGGAAAATTTGGGACTTAGAAAAGATTTTTGTCACCTAAAGAGTGGGCGTAAGTGTTGTGTGTGAATGAATGCAAGAATTGCAAAAGAATTAATATTTCTGATGATTCGAACCTCCGTCGAAGCTTGTAAATGACTTGAGTTTAATCTAACTAGAACTTTGTTGCATCATTTGAGTAAGAAGGCTATGAGTGGCTAAAAGTGCTTTGATGTATGACTCCGAACTAAGTTGGGGAGGTTGTTATTGATTAACCTGATTGCACTGTCGTGTGCTGTGTTGGCTCTGTCTCTAGGTATGTTGGGAAATTTTGATAAAGGTTATGGTGCTTCGTAGATATGAAGAAATACTAGGATGTTGTGAACTTATGTTGGTAAAGAATGTTCGGTATATAGAAAAGAAAGATAGTTAATTGTATATGTATGTAATCATGTTTTGCGGTGTCAGAGTTCTAGCAAGGCACGAGTGATTCTGTTCAATAAGACAATTGAATTATAATTGAATAAGGGTGGACGACGCTCGAGAATAGCCTTACGGTGTTCAGGACTTTGCTTGTCAGGGTTAGGTGTCTTAAAATTATGTATGTGGCTAAAGACGGTGGTTTCGTTAGAAGAGGTCAAGACTTGCGTTATATTATGTGAAGGATGGGATTCTATGTAATCCGTATTTGAAGGTAATGATAACGAATTCAAAATCGCAGGAAGTTCTTCAAAATAAAGTATTGTAGAATGTGGTACTTTTGGGAAACATTGAGAGAGTATTAAGTGACCTATGGGTCTTAGACGGTGTGGTCTTACGTACGAGTCTCGTGTGGTAACATGAGTTGATGTATTATGGTGTTACAGTAAGGGCTAATATTAAATTAAATATGAATCAGAAAGGAAACTGGGTACATGGAACAACTTGTTAATAAACCGAAGCGGTATGATAAGGAATACGGTTAATTATTGGTATGTGATTGAAGTAATGAGTCTTGCAGATATTGTGCAACAAAGCTTTTGAGTGCTGACAATTGTGTAACTCGATATGGGTATAAGGACTCAGTCCTGGCAGTTTAACTTATGCAATGTAATTGGGAGAAAGAGTTTATGATGTGTTTTACCGTGGTTTGAAAATGAGTGTATTTTTCCTGTTGGTATGCAAGGCTTGGAATGTGTAATGAGTTTTCTCTATATGGGATCATGAAAGCTCTTGACTAGTTGAGTGCGCCGATATTTGCGGCGTAGGAAAGGAATATGAATTTCCATGTTATCTTAGTGTGGTATGGTATATGCGATGTGTTATGGAAAGTTGATAATAGCATATTCAAGGTTTTGTGATCAGTTCATAATATATGGGGAGTCATTAAAATTATTTAGCAGCGCGGGCAGCTGCAGGTGATTTAAAGAATCGATTTTTCTAGTGATTAAGGAAAATGGTCCAAAAGGACAAGGTAATGTAAACTAATAATATCCGGTGGTATTCTCTTGTTGGATCGACTATAATAATTGACTCGTTGATGGCATAGTGAAATTTCTGAATGGCTTTCGTGGTATGAATGGATGATGTGCGTTATGTATCTGTACAGTGGAGTACAGGATCAGGCATTGTGATTCATGTGTTATAGATGTGTTGGAGACTTGAAGTTCTCGTTAGTCCACCTATGAAGTGGTTGTATATCATGTGTATCGATACCGTTTTGGGGATTATTAAAAATTGGAAGCTCTAGTGGCTTTCTCTCTCAACTTGATATGACGAATTCGGATTATGACACTTGATTGCTGACTGGTTGTCATGGGTCAGGTTGTCTAGACTAAGGTGATATGGACTATAATGGTGTGGCACAAATTGCGTAGCAGAGTGCATCAGAGTATGCTCCCGCGAGGTAGTTGTACCTCAGGGCCAACATATGGCTGATGGGTATTGCTTTGTCAGTTGGGCCTTCGTGGCGGATATCAGTGCAGAGGTTTCTACCATTGATTTAGTTCTGGTATTGAGGAACTTTGTCGGATGCGTTTCTGGTGGCCGAACTTGAGGCTATATATATATATATATATATATGTTTATATATATATATATGTTTACCATAATGAGCAACTTGACTCGACGCGCATTTCTTTAGTGAGGGTTATATATGGATCGGGTGGTGCACCGCCACATGTACGGTTATTTGGATCGGGTGGTACGCCGCCACGGGTATGGTATCTGGATCGGGTGGCACGCCGCCACGGGTATGTCATTGGAACGGGTTGCACGCCACAACAGTGTAATGTGAAATTAGAAGTCGTTATATGTTACCTGGTATACAATACTTCTTGGCTTCTGAGGAAAAGTCCGTATTGATCGCTTGGCGAATGGCACATCGGTTGTGTCCTTTTAGGATTTGATAGCATACATTAATTGTTTCACCGTGGGTGAGATTGATTGCTTGGCTTCAGACATAAATATGTGTGTGGCTGATCGTTTTGAGCTTGGTAAATTGAGGTGCTTCATGAGTAATAGTGTTTGGATAGAATCATGAATCGTGGCAAGGCCACATAATGTTATGACCTTTCGGGAAGGAGTCATGTACTCTATTTCTATAATGCGAGATGCGATCTCAGTTCTATGTTATGATGGCACAAAGGAATTGAATTACAGCTCTCTAGTTGAAGACAATTGTCATGATTTGAGTATGTTCGGGTGTCTCTATTGGAGCCTGTGTTGTGCTCGTCGTGGCTTAGGCCGGTGTTGAGGTGACATATCACCAGTGCGTGTGTTATAATCAAAATGATCATTTGAGTCATTATGGAGAGCGAGCATATGTGATGTCAGTGGGTTAGAAAGGTAATACCGAAATTTGGGTCCGAAATCTGTTGTGGTATCAGTTAAAAGTGAAATGGATTCATGAATGGTTGACCTGAGAGATGGGTTCGATATATCGCGTGTTCGGTTGCCGTGGGCAGGGTATGAAGGTGTTGGAATAAGACTTTAGCTAATGAAAAAGGTTTTTCAGTTAGTATTTGGTTATTGTGGGAAATTGTTGTGATTACAGGGCATCGTCTCGAGTGAATGGGTTGTTTGATACATCATATGATCTCACCCGAAGTGGTGAGTGTGAGTTATTGCAGTGGATTCTAGTGTATCCTGAGTATAGGCATAGGATTAGCAATTGGTATATGATTTCAGAAAGTGCAATGTGGTTTATGGTTCAGATGGTCTGTGAGATTTCAGCTATATGGTGTTTCAGGCTTATGAGAGATAGGGTGAAGTGTGATCGCCCGAATATATGCTTGGAAAGGTCATTCAGCTATTGAGTTGCTTCTAGTACCACTTTGGGTCTGCTCGAGGACGAGCGTTTGTTTAAGTTGGGGAGATGTGAGGACCCGGCCTGTCATCACGGGAATTACCACCCCGTTATGTTGTAATTACATGTTTTATGCTTTTATATCAGTGTTAGAGTCCATCGGGTGAGTTAGGAGTGAATTGGATTGAAAATGAGGCATATAGCCTTTTTGAAGGAAACTTGAACATGGAAAGTCAACCCGGAGTTGACTATTTGGTTAGAGGGCTCGAAATCGGATTCTGATGATTCGGTTAGTTCCGGGAGGTGATTTGTGACTTAGGGGAGCAATAGGAATTGAATTTGGAGGTCCGGTGTAGAAATAGGCTTGAATTGGCTAAGGTTGAATTTTGCCGAAATCCGATCGGTAGGTGAAATTTTGATCCGGGGGTCGGAATGGAATTCTGACAATTCCTGTAGCTTCGTTATGTGATTTTGGATATGTCCGCAATATTTCAGGTCATTCGGACGTCGTTTGGGAGGGTTTTTGATCGAATGTTAGTTTCGGAAGTTTTGAAGAGACTTAGGCTTGAATCCGTGTGTAATTGGTGATTTTGATGTTTAGGATGGTGTTTTTATGCTTGGAACAAGTTCGTATCGTGTTTTGGAGTATGTTGGTGGTTTTTGTTGGGGTCCCGGGGGCCTCGAGGTGAATCCGGACCATTATCCGGCATTTGGAAGCAAGAAAAGTCTGCCGAAAAACTGCAGATCACTGGGCAAGATTTAAGCCATCGCGTTCACGAGGGCAAGGCCCGCGTTCGCGTAGGCCAGGTTCTGTATGCATCGCGTTCGCGATGGTGGTTTCGCGTTCGCGTATAGGGAGGATTGTGAAGCATCGCGAACGCGTGGGCTCAGGTCGCGTTCGCGTAGAGGGAATTCATAAGGCATCGCGTTCGCGTGGATGGAGGCTGCGTTCGCGTAGAAGGATCTCCGGATGGCTGAGAAAATGTGCATCGCGAACGCGTTTGGCATGTCGCGTTCGCGAAGGGTATTTTGGTCAGAGCGTCGCGGACGCGTGAGAGGCGTCGCGAACGCGATGAAGAAAAATGGCTGGCAGTGAAATTAAAAACCAGAACTGGTCAGTCGCGAGTTTAACAACCAAAACACCATTTTTGAGTTCCAAGAAAAGGTATTGATGGGAGATTGCTGGGAAATCATCGGGGTTTCGTCGGAGGTAAGTTTTTTGGCTTAATTACATCATTTTATCATGAAATCCTTGGTTAGTTCCATGTAAATGGAAGATTAAAGGTGGGTTTTGGCCCTAGGCCTAAATTATAGAAAATCACTGATTTGAGTGGGCAAATGGTGTCCGATTTTGGTAACTTTTATATGCCTAGACTCGTATCGAGATGAGGATTCCGAATATGTGACTTTTGTAAATTTCGAGAAGCGTACCGAAAGTCGAGTTTTGGCAATTTGGGAATTTTGATGTAAATTGAGTTGTTTTGACTGGGTATCGTTCCATTGGTCTAATTTGATGTGTATTTGCTATATTTGATCAGATTCTACGCATGCGGAGCTTGATTCTTGTGGCAAGGGTATCGCGGAGTAGTCGTCGCGCTGTATTAAGGTGAGTAATAGATGTGGGTGATGACCAGCGGGTTCGAAACCCCGGTATACCACTTTGTGACGCTGTATAGCGGCGAGACACGTACTCTCTTGTGAGTGCGGGGTCGATTGTGATTGGGGACTATGGCTTAGTCCGACTTGTTGATACTGTGTTATGATATTAGGCTATTCTTGAGCCGTCGAACCTCCTTCTCGGATGGTTGCATACTATATTGTGATATTGGCTACTCTTGAGCCGTTGAACCTCCTTCTTGGACGGTCGAGTATACTTGTGGGCTGTGAGCCAATTATTGGATCCCGCGAGGATCATTATCATAGTCTTGTGATATTGACATGCTAGTTTACTACCAGTCCGCAACTATTTTTGTTATTATGCTATTTCCAATCTCTGGAACTTGATATTACTGTTTTCAACTGAAAAATGATAAGAGATATTTTCAAAACTACTTTTGAGCTTGCGAGGCTGTATTTGCATATTAGCTGACTAGTAGTGGATCGGGCTGCGCGCCGCAGCGGTATATATGTTGGATCGGACTGCACGCCACAGTAATATTGTGCTTGGGCTGTAGGAGCCCCTCCGGAGTCCGAACCCCCACAGTGAGCACGGGTACCCAAATTGGATCGGGCTACGCGCCGTAGCGGTCATATCATGCATTGCATTGTATTTAGCTACATCTGCTAGCTATTATACTTGTTGTTGATATTGTTGGTTCTCTACCGTTGATATTGAACTATTACAGGGTATTGGTTACAGCTTTACATAGTGTTTTATTGTGGATTTCTTATCTACGTTGTCTTACCCCTGTTTATTACCATTGAGTCTGGCAGTACTCACTTTACTCCCTGTACCTTGTGTGCAGATCCAGGTACCTCTAAGCAGTGATCCGGTAGCTGTTCGAGGTGACATCTGTAGGATATTCGAGGTAGCTGCAGAGTCCGCAGGACCCGATATTCCTTCTTACGGTCTTTTGATTCTGTATTGATATTTCTTTCCGCACTTGGTATCTTGTAAACCATTATACACTTATGTTCATTAGAGGCTCATGACTCTTGACCCTTCGGTCTATGGGATTTGGCACGTGTTGGGACTTGGTTCCCTGTTTTTAATATATCTATCACTGTTGAATTATTCTGTTATGCTTAAATTGGATAAAGTGAGCTTATAGCTCCGTAATTGTTGGTAATTGGTCAGGCTGGCCTAGCAGTGTGCTGGGCGCCATCACGATCGGATTTGGGGTTGTGACATAGACACATAGACGAAAATTTTGTTACTCTTAATTTGAAGGCATATGAAGTTCTATTCTCTTTTTCTTTTTATGTAAGCAGCATCTGACAGTAATAATAACAACAACAATAGCTATTGTCTTAAATCCAGTATATGTAGTACCAGCTACCAAATTTTTCCAGAATTACACTAACCTAATTATTTTATAGTCAAGGATATGTAGACAACAACATAAGCAAGGTTTGGTCACTTTATTCAAAAATGATTTCATTCGAGTCATATGTGAGAAAAATTAGTCCTATTATTTAATGTAATTGCACACAAACTCTTCTTTAAGGAAGGCTTGTTTTGGTAAAGTCAACCGCATATTGGTCTATGAGTTACAGTGCTCATAGGTGATTTTACGATAATTTGGTTAGCTTCAGGGGATAATTTATGACGTAGAAGTGTGATCGAAATTGATGTTAGAGGTCCGATGTAGAATTA
Organism: Nicotiana noctiflora; assembly: GCA_032618575.1. Taxonomy (NCBI): domain Eukaryota; kingdom Viridiplantae; phylum Streptophyta; class Magnoliopsida; order Solanales; family Solanaceae; genus Nicotiana; species Nicotiana noctiflora. The sequence goes on from JASVEL010011837.1 coordinate 372,222, forward strand.
TGCTTGAATTGGCAAAGTTAGTATTTTGGCGAATTTCAGTTAGTATGTGAGATTTTTATCCAAGGACCAGAATAGAATTCCGAGAGTTACAGTAGCTTCGTTAGTTAATTTTGGATGTGTGTGCAAAATTTCAGATCATTTAGCGGTGTTTTGGTCGGGTTTTTGATCAAATGTGTAATTCAAAAGTTTTGGAAGAACTTAGGCTTGAATATGATGTAATTAGATGGTTTTGGTGTTATTTGTAGTGTTTTGATGATTGGACCAAGTTTGAATGATATTTTATGATGGTTTGGCGCTTTTGCTTGAGGTCCCAGAGGCCTCAGGGTGATTTCGGATGGCTAACGGGATGCAATTTTGAGTTTGGATATTGTAAATCATATCTGCTATCTGGTATTTCCGCATCTGCAGAAAGGAACCGCAGACACGGTTGCGCAGGTGCAAAAGAATAGGTGCCAGGTGCGGTGGTTGTCTTGGAAGGAAAGAACCGCAGATGCGGAGGGGAATTCGCATCTGCGAGGACGCAGATGCGGATGGTGAGTTACAGAATCGAAGGGGTCATGGTCAACTGTTTTCGTAGAAGCGAAGGTTTGATCATATATACGGCGTCCGCAAGAGCAAAAGGTGATTGTAGAAGCGGTCTATTCTTTTAAGTGAAGGATCCACGAAAGCGTAAATTTAACCGCATAAGCGATAGCGCGGATGCAGGAATAGGGACTGTAGAAGCGGAAATCACTGTTATCAGAAAGATTTTTAATGTTCATTTTGTTCGACAAAGCTTAGTCTATTTCTACCTTTTTTAAGCAAGCTTGAGAGATCTTTGACGGAATGGAAGGGGGATTTCGACTAGGTGTGATTGAGGTAAGTTCCATGGCCTAAGCCATGAAATATTGTTAGATTTAACATGGAAATTTGTTAAAATTAATCAAAAGAGGGAAAAGCCATGGCTTGGAAATTTGGTGATTTAAAAATGGAATTTGAAGGGCCAAATGAATTCTGATTTTGGTAAATTTGATATGCATAGACTCGTGGCGAGATAAGAAATCCAATGATATGGATTTTTTAATTTTCCGAGAACTGGGCTCGGGGCTCAGGTTTTGACGACTTTGTGATTTTCGATATTTTTCAAGTCTTTTTGATTGGGATATATTCCCTTAGCCAATTGTAACGTATTCCTTGTGATTTTTATCAGATTTGATGCTCGAGGGGGTTGATTTGCGAAGAAAGGGCATACATAATGAGCTAGAATTTTGGCCAGCTTGGGGTGAGTAATAGCTATAAATGATGTCTTGAGGGTTTGAAACCCCGTATTTGCACAACGTGGTGCTATGTTGAGATGAGACACACATTGCATGATAAGTGTGGGATTTGGTATTGTATGGATTTGGACTTGGGCCATCTCGATTGATGCTTCTACTATATTTTGACTGAGACTTAATTAATATCATTGTATTCTGGGCCAGTTACCATGTTTGGGGCCTTGTGTCAACCTGTAGAACCCTTAGGGGGCATTTGTACTGGTTGACTTCACTTTATTCGTTAAAAATAATACCCTCAGTCATGTTCTTAACTGCTAAATATAATATGAACCGGCTTTAGAAATTGGTAAATCCTAATGAGAATAACTTGTGCGTTGGGAACCCTGCCTTAGTTGGGTGTATTCGGGAGGCCAAGTCTATATTGATTGAGAGGGGTTTAGGACCACATAGTGAGGGTAGTTGATATATCTCAGATTGGAATGCACGCCGCAGTATTATATATATACATATATCTACAATCGACACCAAAACCTATCAAAGTGCACATGATTAACCCCACATTATGCACACAAATGACATCATGAACCTACTAAGATTTGAAAAATAAAAATCCGAACCTATATCAAAAAATTCCTCTCCTCGTCAAACTTCCCAAAATTTAACTTTTGCCATTTCCAGCCTAATTCCACTGCGGACATCCGAATCATAATCTGAAAACGTTCCTAGATATATAATTACACAACAGATCTAACGAAAGCATCAAAACTTTATTCCATAATTGTTTACACATAAGTCAACATCTGGTCAACCATTTCAACTTAATATTTCCATTATGAGTCTAAGTTCCTCAATTCACATAGGAATCCATCCGGACCAAACTGACTAACCTAGTAAGTCATATAAACAAATGGAGCAGTGAATGGGAGAACAAGACTATAACTCTCAAATTAACCGGGAGAGTGATTTTAGTAGGCTGTCATCTACAACACATACCTCAGGGTATAGCCCTTCCTGGATCCTATGTGAACACGTGATGACTTGTGCACCAAACTGCCTTTTTATGCAAGAGATTGAAAATTGTGGTGCTGGTTTGTTGTCTTCAATTTTCCTCATGATATTAGTTAGCGTTTCTCTAAAATTTCCAGGTTTAGTTTCAGCTCTTATTTGAGCTAATTTCATATGCATTTTCACTAAAATATAACTAACAACTAAATTGTATAAGACATAATATGACTGGCTAGTAATCAATACTGTAGCGGGACTTTGACGACCTGGCTCGTCGTCACATGAGTTACCACCCCGTTTCCCCTATCTTATGTTTCTCTATGTTTCATTATCAGTATTTCAGGTGATCGAGTTGATTTGGATTTGTTTTTGGTAGGAAATGAGACTCTTATTCTCTTAAAGGAATGCTTATTTTGAAAAAGTCAACCGGATGTTGACTACTGAGTTAGAGGGCTCGGGTGTGATTTTGGTGATTCGCTTAGCTTCTGGGGATGATTTGTGACTTAGGAGTATTGTCAGAATTAATTTTACAGGTCCGGTGTAGAATTAGGCTTGAATTGGTGAAGGTATTTTGCCGAACTCCGGTTGATAGGTGAGATTTTGAAGCAAGGGTCGGAATAGAATTCCGAGAGTTATTGTATCATTGTTAGGTGATTTTTGATGTGTGAGCAAAATTTTAGATCATCCGGAGGTATTTTGGTGGGGTTTTTGATCGATTGCATAATTTGGAAGTTTTGGAAGAACTTAGGATTGAATCCGATATAATGTGATGGTTTTGGTGTTATTTGTAGTGTTTTGAGGATTGGAGCAAGATTGAATGATTTTTTAGGATGGGTTGTCACTTTTGGTTGAGGTCACGAGGGCCTTTGGATGATTTTGGATGGCTACCGGGATGATTTTGGACTTGGTAAAATTGCAGGTTTTGCTGGTATCTGGTATTTCAGCGTCTGCGGAATAAGGGCCGTATATATGGTTTTGTAGATAGGGGTGATTGGTCGCAGGTGTGTTCTATGGATTGATTGGAAGATTTTGCAGATGCGGAAGGGTAGTAGTATCTGCGTGGCTGCAGGTGTGGTATTTGTGTCGTAGAAGCGAAAGAAGTGTAATTGGAACCTCCGCAAAAGCGGACCGTATTCGGCAGGAGAAGGGTCTACATATATTGTAGAGGACCGTTATAGTAGTCCTAGTCTTTAAGTGAAGATCCATAGAAGTGAAAACTAACCGTATAAGTGGCTGTCGCAGATGCGGTGGTGGGACCGTAGATGCGAAAATCCCTGTTATCAAAAGGGTGTTAATGCTCATTTTTATTCTGTGAAGATTATTCTATTTCTACGATTCTTGAGCAACATTGGGAGCTTTTTTACGAGGATTGAAGAAGTTTTCGTCTGGGATTGATGGGACGCGAGTCTTATGGCCTAGAAACATCATTTAATTGTGGATTCAACACTTAAATTTATGAAAATGTAATTAAAAGTGGAAGAATTAGGGTTTGACTTTTTGAATGAAAATCTGGGATTTGGGGGAGCATTTGAGCTTGGATATTGGTAAATTTGATATGTATAGACTTGTGGCGAGATAAGAAATGCGGTGATTTGAATTTTCCTATTATTCGAGATGTGGGCCCGGGGCCCAGGTTTCGCCAACTTTGTGATTTTTGATTTTTTAAGTCTTTTCGATTGGGTTGCATTCCCTTAGCCTATTGTAATGTATTCCTTGTAGTATTGGTTAGATTCGACGCTTGAGGAGGTTCATTTGCGAGTCAAGGTCATAGCTAGCTAGGATTTCGACTGGCTTGAGCTAAGTAATGGTTATAAATGATGTTCTATGGGTTTGAAACCCCAGATTTGCATAACGTAGTGCTATATTGAGATGAGACACATGCTGCATGATGAGCAAGAGGACTGTTACTGCTGGGGATTCGGACTCGATGTATCCCTACTGATGATTCTACTATAAATTTACTGAAACTTAATTACTATCATAGTAATCTGGGCTAGTTGCCTTTTTTGGGGCCTTGTGCCGATCTGTAGAACCATTAGGGGCATTAGTAATGGTTTACCTCACTTTACTTATCGAAATCTTACCATCAGTCATGTTCTTAACAGATAAATATATTATGAACCGGCTTTAGAAATTGGTTTATCCTAATGAGAATAACTTGTGGGTTGGGAACCCTGTCTTATCTTAGTATGCCCGGGAGGCCAAGTCTATATTGACTGAGAGGGGTTGAGGACCCCATAGTGAGGGTATTTGATATATCTCGGATCGGGCTACATACCGCAGCGGGATATATACATATATGGATCGGTTTGCACGCTGCAACAAGTATATTATATGGATTAGACTATACATTACTACAGTATATTATACGAATCGGACTGCACGCCGCAGTAGTATACTATACGGATCGGGCTGCATGCCATAGCGGTATAATCACACTATCTCTTATTGTGAGGAGTAAATGAGTTGAGTACTGGTTTAAGGGATATTTACTTGACTTCTTCATTTAGCTATTGTTTTAATATTCTTACTGTTTAAAAATAGAACTGTATAGTGTTTTTACGATAATTCTTTTTATTTGTCAATTTTTCCTGCTATTACACACTGAGTTGGAGTATTAACTTTACTTCCTGCACCATGTGTGCAGATACAGGTATCCTAGAGGCATAGTTTGAGCTTTCTACTGCTGTCCAGATTATCACCAAAGTTATCGAGGTAGTTGCAGGGCATCCGCAGGACGCGATTTCTCCCCTTATCCTCTTTATTTTTTTGCATTCTAGACTATTCTATGTTTATTCTGCTACTCATACTTGTATTAGAGGCTCTCGATTTGTGACACTAGATATGTGGGATTTGTAGTGATATTTCTATGGGTTTGCACACTATTTTATCTTCTGTTAGAAAGTTATAATCATGTTAATTTGGCATTTAATCCTATTAATTGGTAATAAATTCTATAAAAGAGATTGAGAGTGTTGGATTGGTCGGGCTTTCCTAGCATTGTGTTGCAGGGGCATCACGACCAGGGTTAGGGTTGTGACAAGTTGGTATCAGATCCTAGGTTACTAGGTCTCGTGAGTCATGAGCCGATTTAGTAGAGTCTCGCGGATCGGTATGGAGACGTCTGTACTTATCCTCGGGATGCTGGAGAACCTTTAGGAAAATTTTAACATTCTTGAAATTCTTGCCGTGCGAACTTGTTGATCCAAATACTGAACTTCTCTTTATTCTATTCCCTCACAGACGGTGAGGACACGAGCTACTGGACGTGCCTGACGACCACCAGTACCACCTACTTAGGTTACTAAAGGCCATGGATGCAGTCGTGGTCGTGGTAGAGGTAGCGAAGCAGGGGCAGAACCTGTGGATCCTTTAGTTGCCCTAGATTAGGACCAGGCTCCAGCAACACCACTTCAAGCACCAACTGTGCCCATTATGATTTCGAGTCTCCTAGTGACATTTGCCAAGATATTCACAATTTGCACGGGTCTGGCGCAGGTGGTTCAGCCACCACACCAGCATCAGCAATATCACAGATCGGGGAAAGCAATCAGACCGCTGCTGCTTGTACACATGAGCAGGGATTATAGGAGTTACAGACTTTAGAGGCACATCCAGCTCAACCAGTGGTACCAGTTCAAGAATACAGGGGTCCAGCTATGCTTAAGGATGAGCAGCGTCGCCTCGAGAGGTTTGGTAGACTCCAACCTCTAACATTTAGTGGATCTGAGGGCGAGGATACCCAGGGTTTTCTCGACAGATGCCAGTGGATGCTCTGTATAGTGGGGATTCATGAGTCTATTGGTGCGGCTTTTACTATTTTTTAGTTTACTGGAGCTGCCTTCACTTGGCGGGAGGCGTACGAGCGGTATAGGTCGGTTGTGGAGCAACTTTGACTTGGCAAGAGTTCTCCACTCTCTTATTGGAGAAGTACGTACCGCAGTCTTATAGAGAGGAGCTACGCTACTTGAGGGACTACGACAGGGAGAGATGTTAGTGACACAGTATGAGATGAGATTTTTTGAGCTGTCTCGGCATGCAGTTTGGTTGGTTCCGATGGACCGTGGGTGTATCTAGAGGTTTGTTGATGGTCTCCACTACCATCTTCATATTCTTATGACTAGAGAGAGAGTGCTGGGTTCTACATATGAGGAGCTGGTAGATATAGCTCGAGATATCGAGTCCGTTCGCTGCTAGGATCAAGATGTGAGGGAGGTAAAGAGGCCTCGAGGTTCTGGTAGTCATAGTGGCGCTCCTTCGAGTGGCCAGTGTTAGCAGGGTCGAGGTCATTCTTTTAGGCCCACTCAGTCAGCTCGACCTGAGTACCGAGGTTGATATCTTAGTCATGGTTATCATGGTTCTTGGTAGAGTTAGCCATCTTTCAGCGCTCTTCTAAAACAAAGTTCGTCTCGTGCTCTATCTGCTCAAGGTTCTTCCAGGTCGAGTGCGTCACCTAGCCATTATGGCGTGAGGGGTTCCCTTCAGTCCAAGTTCCTAGCACTCGTGAGTTGCTATGAGTGTGGAGAGTTAGGGCATATGCGGAAGTATTGTCCCCATCGTGCTGCTAGCTCATCACAGTAGAGGGTTAGCCCTCATCTTCTGGTTCAGTTTCTTCAGCACTCGCCCTGCCAGCTAGAGTTAAGGGTCAGGCAGCCAGGGGTTTGCCCAGAGGGGAAGGCCGATCGAGCGGTGGTCCGACTCGCTTTTATGCTCTTCAGGGTAGGACAGATGTTATTGCCTCAGATGTTGTTATCACATGTGTTATTTCAGTTTTCCACTGGGTTGCCTCAGTCTTATTTGGTCCATGTTCCACCTATACCTATGTGTCTTCATATTTTGCTCATCATTTGGGTATGACCTGAGGGCGTCTTGCCTTACCTATTAATGTATCCACCCCAGTGGGTGATACTATTATTGTATACCATGTATATCGGTCGTGTTTGGTGACTATTAGGGGTCTGGAGACCCGAGTTGATCTATTGCTATTGAGAATGGTGGATTTTGATGTTATTCTTGGCATGGACTAGTTATCTCCGTGTCAAACTATTGTAGACTATCATGCTAAGACAATCACTTTGGCTATACCGGGTGTTCCGAGGATCGAGTGGCATGGCGTGACTGACTATATGCCTAGCAGGTGATTTGTTTCCTAAAGGCCTAGTGTATGGTTGGGAAGGGTTGTCTTTTTTATTTGTCTTTTGTATGGGACATGGGAGTTGTGACTCCTATTATTAATTTTGTCCCAGTTTTGAGGGAGTTTCTCGATGTTTTTCCTGCAGACCTGTTGGTCATGCAACCAGATAGGGACATTGATTTTTGTATTGACCTGGTGTCGGGCACTCAGCCCATTTCCATTCCTCCATATTGTATGGCACCGGTAGAGTTGAAAGAACTAAAGGATCAGCTTCAGGAACTCCTAGACAAGGCGTTCATTCGACCTAGTGTGTCACCGTGGTGTGCACCTGTTCTATTTGTGAAAAAAGAAAGATGGCACAATGAGAATGTGCATTGACTATAGGCATTTGAACAAAGTAATAGTGAAGAACAAGTATCTCCTGCCTCGTATCGATAATTTATTTGACCAACTTCAGGGGGTGAGGGTATTCTCCAAGATTGATCTCCTTTCAGGCTATCGCTAGTGAAGATCAAGGATTCAGATATTATGAAGACTGCTTTAAGTACTAGATATGGGCACTATGAGCTTCTTGTGATGTCTTTCGGGCTGACTAATGCCCCAACAACATTCATGCATTTGACGAATAATGTATTTTGGCCGTATCTGGATTCATTTGTTATTGTTTTTATTGATGATATCCTGGTATACTTGCATAGCTAGGAGGAGCACACACAACATTTGCAGGTTGTATTACAGAGATTGAGGGAGGAGAAACTTTACGCAAAGTTCTCCAAGTGTGAGTTTTGGCTTAGGTTAGTGGCTTTATTGAGACACGTGGTGTCTAGCAAGGGTATTCAGGTCTACCAGAAGAAGATAGAGGCGGTGCAGAGTTGCCTACCTCAGCCACAAAGATTTGTAGTTTCCTTAGGTTGGCAGGTTATTATCGTCGGTTTGTTCCAGGATCTTCCTTTATTACATCGCCCTTGACCAAGTTGTCTCAGAAGGGTGCTCCATTTGTCTGGTCGGACGAGTGCGATGAGAACTTTCATAAGAACAAGATATCTTTGACCACGACTCCAGTGTTGGTTTTACCATCAGTTTCAGGTTCTTACATCGTATATTATGATGCTTTGGGAGTTGGGATCAGATATGTGTTCATGCAGGAGGGTAGAGTTATTGCATATGTTTCTCGTTAGTTGAAGCCCCACGAGAAGAACTACCTTGTACCATTATTTGGAGTCATCTGCGATAGTTCATGCTTTTAAGATTGGAGGCACTACTTGTATGGCGTATCTTGCGAGGTATTCACTGACCATCGCAGTCTCCAGCACCTATTCAATCAAAAGGATCATAATTTAAGATACCGGAGGTGGCTAGAGCTACTCAAGAATTATGATATTACCATTTTGTACCACCTGGGGAAAGCCAATGTGGTGGCTGATGCTTTGAACCAGAAGGCAGTTAGTACGAGGAGTTTGGTGTACATTCCAATTAGGGAAAGGCCTTTGATGTTGACTTTAGGATTTGGCCAATCAGATGGTGAGATTAGATATTTTAAAGCCTAGTCGGCCGTTGGCTTGTTTGATTTCTCGGTCTTCCTTGTATGACCGCAACTGAGAGCGATAGTATATTGATCCGCATTTGCTTGTCCTTAAGGACAACGTTCAACATGATGATGGCAGGTATCTCACCATTTATAGTGATGGCATATTGAGGATGCATGGCCGGATTTGCTTGCCCAATATGGATGGGCTTTGAGAGTTGATATTGGAAGAGGCCCACAACTCGTGGTAGTCCATCCATCGGGGTTCCGCGAAGATGTATTAGGATTTGAGGCAGGACTATTTTCGGAGAAGGATAAAGAAGGATATAGTAGGGTTTGTGGCTCGGTTTCTCAATTGTCACTAGGTAAAGTACGAGCATCAGAGGCCACGCGCGTGCTTAAATTATTCCTGATTGGAAGTGTGAGAGGATTATGATGGATTTTGTGAGTGGTCTCCCTCGGCCATTAAAGAAATTCGATTCGATTTGGGTAATTATGGATATGCTGACCAAGTTCGCGCACTTCATTTCAAGATGTCATACTTGTTCTTTGGAGCGGCTAGCAGGGATATTTATCATGGAGATTGTCCGATTGCATGGGGTTCCATTGTCTATTATCTCAAATAAGGGTACTCGGTTCACTTATAAGTTCTGGAGGACATTTCAGCTAGTGCTGGGTACATAGGTAGAGTTGAGCACAACATTGCATCCTTAGATGGACGGGCAGTTCGAGTGCACTATTTAGATATTGGAAGACATGTTGCGTGCATGTGTTATTGATTTTGGAGGTACTTGGGATGAGTTTTTCTGCTTGCCGAGTTTTCCTATAACAACTGTTATCAGTCGAGCATTCAGATGGATCCGTAAGAGGCATTGTATAGGAGGCGGTGTAGATCTCCTGTTGGATGGTTTGAGCCCGGCGAGACTAGGTAATTGGGGACATAGATGGTTTAGGATTCCTTAGAGAAGGTGAAGTAGATTCAGGAGAGGCTTTGTACAACACAATTGCCTCAGAAGCGTTATGCGGACCGTAAGGTTTGGGACGTGTCCTATATGGTGGGTGAGAAGGTCTTGCTGAAGGTTTTGCCCATGAAGGGTGTTATGCGGTTTGGTAGAAAGGGAAGCTAAGTCCATGGTTTATTGGGCCTTTTGAGGTACTTAAGAGGATTGGGGATGTGGCTTATGAGCTTGCCTTGCCACCCAACTTGTCGATCGTGCATCCGGTATTTCATGTATCTATGCTTCGGAAGTATGTTGGGGACCTGTCTCTTGTATTGTATTTCAGCACTGTTTAGTTGGATGATGATTTGGCCTATGATGCTAGTGGCTATTTTGAGTTGCCAGGTCCGAAAGTTGAGAACAATGATATAGCTTTGGTAAAGGTACAGTGGAAAGGTCGGCCCGCAAAGAGGCTACTTGGGAGGCCGAGTGGGGGATGCAGAGCAGATATTCTCACCTGTTTGAGATTCTAGGTATATTTCTTGACCCATTTGAGGACGAGCATATGTTTTAGTTGGGGAGGATGTGACAACCCGGCCCATAGTCACGTGAGTTACCACCTCATTTCCCCAATCTTACGTTTCTCTATTCTTCGTTATCAGTATTTGAGGTGATCGAGTTGATTTGGATTGGTTTTTTGTAGGAAATGAGACACTTAGTGTCTTAAAGGAAGGTTTGTTTTGGAAAAGTCAACATGATATTGACTAATGAGTTAGAGGGCTCAAATATGATTTCCAACGATTTTGTTAGCTTCAGGGAAAGATTTGTAACTTAGGAGTGTTATCGGAATTGTTTTGGGAGGTCCGATGTAGAATTAGACTTGAATTGGCGATGTTAGTATTTTGGCAAATTTCGGTTGATAGGTGATATTTTGATCCGAGGGTCAAATTAGAATTACGAGAGTTTTTGTAGCTTCATTAGGTGATTTTGGATGTGTGTGCAAAATTTCAGATCATTCAGACCGTATTTCGTAGGAGCGTGCTCCGTATATGTGATAGAGGATCGTAGAAGCGGTCCTTGTCCTTAAGTGAGGATCCGCATAAGCGGTTGTCATAGATGTGGTGGTGGAACCGCATATGCGAAAATCCTTGTTATCACAAGGGTTTTAATACTCATTTCTGTTTCGCGAAGCTTAGCCTATTTCCACCTTTTTTGAGAAACCTTGTGAGATTTTTCACGAGGATTGAATATGTTTTCGACTGGGATTGATTGGAGGTGAGTCTTATGGCCTAGAAACATCATTTAATTGTAGATCCAACACTTAAATTACTGGAAATTTGATTAAAAGGGAAGAATTACGGCTTGACTTTTTGAATGAAAATTTTGGGTTTGAGGGAGTATTTGAGCTCGGATTTTTGTAAATTTGATATGTATAGACTCGTAGCAAGATGCAAAATCAGATGATGTGAATTTTCTAATTTTTCGACAAGTTGGACCTGCCTCAAGTTTTGCCATCTTTGTGATTTTTGATTTTTTCGAGTCTTTTCGGTTGGGTTACATTCCCTTAGCCTATTGTAACTTATTCCTTGTATTTTTTGTCAGATTCAATGCTCAAGGAGGTTAATTTGCGAGGAAAGGGCATAGCGTCTATGTTGAGATGAGGCACATGTTTTATGATGAGCGTGGGGTTTGTTACTGCTAGGGACTCAGACTCGGTCCATCCCTATTGATGATTCTACTATATTTTAATTGAGACTTAATTAATATCATCATAATCTGGCTAGTTGCTATGTTTGGGGCCTTGTGCCGATATGTCGAACCCTTAGGAGTATTAGTATATGTTAACCTCACTTTACTTGTCAAAAGCATACCCTCAGTCATGTTCTTAACTGATAAATATAATATGAACCGGCTTTAGAAATTTCTAAATCCTAATGTGTATAACTTGTTGGTTGGGAACCCTGTCTTATCTTAGTATGCCCGGGAGGCCAAGTCTATATTGACTGAGAGGAGTTGAGGACCACATAGTGAGGATATTTGATATATCTCGGTTCGGGCTGCATGCCACAGCAGTATATATACACATATGGATCAGGCTGCACACCGTAACAGTATATTATATGGATCAGATTGCACGCCGCGACAATATATTATACGGATCGGACTGCACGCCGCAGTAGTATAGCGCTTAAGGTGTATGAGCCCATCCGGTGTTTGCACATATATATATGGATCGGGCTGCATGCTGCAGCAATATACTGTACGGATCGGGTTGTACGCCACAGTAATATAATCATACTATCGGTTATTGTGAGGAGTAAATGAGTTGAGTACCGGTTTAAGGGATATTTACCTGACTTCTTCATTTAGATACTATTTTATGTTCTTATTGTTTAAAAATAGAACTGCTTAGTGTTTTTACGAGTTTTGTTCCATCAGTTATTATTTGTTGCTATTACTCACTGAGTCGAAGTACTCACTTTACTCAATGCACCATGTGTGCAGATACAGGTATCCCGGAGGCATAGTTTGGCTTTCTGCAGTTGTCGACTCACTTTACTCCATGCAGTGTGTGCAGATACAGGTATCCCGGAGGCATAGTTTGAGCTTTCTGCTGCTGTCCAGATTAACACCGGAGTTAGCGAGGTAGCTGCATAGCATTCGCAGGACCCGATTTCGCCCCTTATTCTCTTTATGCTGGTACTCAGACTTGTATTAGAGGCTCTCGACTCGTGACACCAGATCATTGGGATTTTTTGTGATATTTCTATGGGTTTTCGCACTATTTTATCTTCTGTTACAGTGTTCTAATCATGTTAATTTGTCATTTAATCCTTTCAATTGGTAATAAATTCTATAAGAGAGATTGAAAATGATGGATTGGTCGGGCTTGCCTAGCATTGTGTTGGGCACCATCACGGCTGAGATTGGGGTCGTGACAAGGACCTGTTTGTAAATCTGTCCCCATATAACTACTATATAAACCCAAATAAAAATGGCGGAAAAAGAATGAGAATAACACACTGTTAAATATATCGGCTTTGATATGGATAAAGGTCACACTTGCAAAATTCATAACATCTTACATATATTCACCACTGGATGTACATCCATAGAAGGAGAGTGCATATATAATATATTCTTCAAAGACAACATTATTTGTTTCACACGCGGCTAGCTACAACTAGCCTATATATATATATATGAGCCATTGAATGACATAAATTTTTATTAATTGAGAAGGTGACCCTCTATATCCTTGGTGACATGTAGGGCATAACCCAAGAAAACGAGAGGCTCTGGAGTGTCTTCAGTTTTCTTCTCGTACACAAATGTCCACGTAGTCCATTGGTGGTTATGGGATGAAATCATAGTGAAGGAATTGTACAAATCTAACAGATCTCCTCCAATCACTTTCCAAGTGATTGATTTCTTCTGATGATCCACAGCTTCGATCACTTGCTTACAGGTCTTATCTTTTCCATCTATAATCAATAAAGTTCGAAAACACAGAAGTTACTCGATGATTACCTAGTTCCTCATATAAAAGATATAAACGGAAAAACATATTTTCTTTTCATTTCTTTTGTTCCTTTGTTTTTCCTATTCATTTTCTCCAAAATTTATTGAAGCTCACAAAGATTGGACGTGCTATATTTTTCCTGAATAGAATTATCGTTTAATCTCAAAAAAACATTTTACATTGTGGAAAACATTGAATTAGTAGGGAGAAAAAAACTTAAAATTGATTATATTGAGTTTGGTATGACAAGGAATTTTCCTTGAGAAATATTGTTTTTAATATATTTGGTAAAAAAATTCAATACTTGGTAATTGGCAAGTGAAAAATGGTTTACGTATATATTATATTGAATTCTAGAAATAATATTAGCAAATAGAGTGTTAGGAAGTTTTTTAGTTTTATCAACAATATGTCTTACTATATGTCTAAGTGTTTGTTGGATCAAGTAATATGAACTCAAACATTAAGATACTTATTAGGAAAGCGACTTTCCCTCTTTTGATGTAAAACCTTTTATGGTAACCAAAAACATCATCAAATAATGTTTTCATGAAAACTATTTTATTCAACAAAGACTTCTTGACATATTAAATACACTCAAATGCAAAAATCGATACAAGTAAATAATATATATTGTATAGAGAGAAAGAAATATGAATTACATACCATCGCTATATTTCCAGCTAACAATTGAACCAACTTTTATAGTTTCACCTTCATCAATATCAAAGTTGTGGACTTTATCGGGACTTATGTTGGATATATGATGAGTATTGGTATGCAAAATGTCATGAATCAGGTGTCCTCCACACTTCACCTCTACCGAAGCAATCAACTTACCTTTCATACCCATAATTTCTTCTTCGATATAGAAAACAACTTGAGAAAAGAAAGTGGTGAGAAAAAGTTGATAGGCTGTAGTCTTTATATAGATTATATGCTTAGTTGTTATTATTATTATTATTATTATTATTATTATTAAATATTTATGTTCTAGTTAGCTGCATGAAAAGCTAGTATAAAACATGATCCATGAAAACTCATGTTTTTTATTAGTGGAAATGGAAGATTAATGTCCGCTCATTAGGTGCTACGTTAGTACAATTAGGTGCTAAGTTAGTGTTATCCTTCGCCATAAAATTTTAACCATTTGACTTATTTTTAAAAAGGGAAAGGGATTTTTACCTGGCAACTTGGGTAAGTGTTTCTCACTATTTTGACCAACTTCCATGAATCTACTCTTAAATTTATCTTTTAATTTCAGTTTTTAATGTGAAATTGAATGAAAGTTCATAGACCAAACTATTGGGTTTTGAGGGGCATTTGACCTCCAATTTGGGAGATTATTATATGGTTAGACTCGTGAGAGTACGAGAGTTCTGAAAACGTAAATAATTGATTCCGAGCCGATGGCTGCTGGGGTATTTTGGTCATTTCACCCACTTTCGCGCAGTACCTTTAATTTTATCATTGTTATTAGTTACTTGTGATGTTATTTACACTGTGTAATTGGTTTGACTAGATTCGGGCCACTCGAAGTCGAATACGCGTGGCAAGAGAGTCGTTCCTTAGTGGTTTTGTGTCGGAATTGAGGTAAGTGACTTGTCTAACCTTGCATGGGGGAACCTTTTCCCGTAGGATATTATGTGTTTATTTGAATGCCTTGCACGCGAGGTGACGGGCGTGTACTTGTGCAGATTGTTGAAAAACCACCTTACTTGAACTGTTCAAATTGTGATATTCGTGATATTTAATTGATTAAATTGTAAGACTTATATGATGTTAGTTAGAGAAGCATGATTAGATAGGATTATCTGTCTAAATGCCTACTTGTCTTAATTTCACTTCCTGGAACTTGTTGAGACTCGATTTTGTGTAATTTGTAGCTTTGTACTTCATATTTCTCTGTGTTTTTCCTCTTACCGATTGTGTTTGTGTTTGTGAACTAAGGGTTCAATTCCCGGAGATCCTGAGTTATTGAGATACAGACTGTGGGTTCAATTTTCGGAGATCCAAGGGCTGCGGGTTCGTTTCCCGGATACCCAAAGATACTGATATACGGACTGCGGGTTCAATTCCTGGAGATCCTGAGTTATTGAGATACGGACTGCGGGTTCAATTCCCGGAGATCCTGAGATATTGATATATGGACTGCGGGTTCAATTCCCGAAAATCCGAGGGCTGCGGATTCGATTCCCGAATACCTAGAGATACTGATATACGGACTGCGGGTTCAATTCCCGGAGATTCTGAGTTGCTGAATATAAAGAGGGACTGCAGGTTCAATTCCCGGAGATCCTGGACTTGTTGATTTGTATTTTGTTGTGTTGGTTACTCCTTTTTAGCTTAATTGTACATGGTTCCAATATTTACTTTATTGTTGTTATTCCAGTCTTATTCTTATTTAAACTGCTCGATATTATTATTATGATTATGTTACTATTTCTCGGTAGGGACCTGACCTTCCTCGTCACTAGTCCATCGAGGTTAGGCTTGCCACTTACCGAGTACGGCTGTGGTGTACTCATACTACTCTTCTGCACACTTTTGTTGTGCTGATCCAGGTACATCATATCAGGCGCATTACAGGTGATTTAGGAGCACCTTCAAAAGACATGAGGTATGATCTGCTACGTCCGCAGATCCGGAGAGTCCCATTCTATTCTCATTAGTGATATGAGTTATTTCCCATATTTCCGTTGTATAGAGATTCTTGATGTATAGAGCCACAATTGTACTCTTTCATAGTCTCTGTTGCGCGTGAGTTTCCAGGTCTTGGTAGTGTATCTTCTTCTGGTATTTGGTGAAGTGTATGTGCTGAGCGGCACTTATTACGTTTCTTTTACATTATTCTACTATTATAATAACTCTTGTTCATAAGAGTTGAACATTCCGCATCGTGTTAGGCTTAGCTAGTCGCGAAGACTAGGTGCCGTCATGATAGGTTCAGGATTGGTGAACTAGGGTCGTGACAAGTTGGTATCAGAGCTCTAGGTTCATAGGAGTCACGAGACATAGACCGGTTATTTAGAGTCTCGTTGATCGATACATAGATGACTATATTTATCTACGAGAGGTTGTGTAACTGTTTAGGAAACTCTTCATTTCTTTTGAATTCCTTATCGTGCGATATTTTTGCACCAAATCTAAACTTCTGTTTTCTATTCTCTCGCAGATGGTGAGGACACGTGTGACTCATGAGGATTAGGCACACACGCCCCCTGCTACCGCCGCCAGAGGCCGGGGCCGTGGTAGAGGTCGAAGACGCGCCAGAGGTGCAGCCACATCACCCGCGCGCGCTGCCGCTGAAGCAGCACCGGTGGATCAGGTTGGAGCACAGGCAACTGGTACACCTACTACAGCTGCTACTACTCAGCACTCCAGGAGACCCTAGCCCAGTTTATGAGCATGTATACTACTCTAGCTCAGGCGGGGTTGCTTCCTCTCACTACAGCTATATCTCTGGCCGGGGGAGGGGCCCAGACTCCCGCAGCCGGTACACTTAAGCAGCGAGTGCCCATGGGGCAGGTACCAGAGATTATTACTATGCCTCCTGCCACCCCAGTACAGCCCGGAGGTGGGCCAGCTGCCTCTGAGGACGAGCAGCGTAGATTAGAGAGGTTCAAGAAATATGATCCCCCAGTGTTCAGTGGCTTGGCTTCGGATGACGCATTGAGATTTCTGGAGGAGTGTCATCGTATCCTCCATACTATGGGCATAGTGGAGACCAGTGGGATTTCCTTTACTGCTTTTCAGCTTCGAGGGGCTTCTTATGATTGGTGGCGCACGTATGAGTTGGATAGTCCAGATGAGTCTGCCTCATTGACCTGGACACAGTTTTCTGATATGTTCTTGAGGGAGTTTGTTCCACAGAGCCTTAGGGACGCTTAGGGATTGGAGTTTGAGCGGTTGCGTCAGGGCTCTATGTTAGTATCAGAGTATGCTGTCAGTTTCACCCGGTTGGCCAGACATGCACCGGCCTTAGTAGCCACGGTCCGGGAGAGAGTGCGGAGGTTTATTGAGGGCCTTATTCCGTTGATCTGATCTAGAATGGCTAGGGAGCTGGAGACATATGTACCGTATCAGCAGGCGGTGAGTATTGCCGGGCGGATCGAGAGTATGCTCCCTAGAGAGCGATGAGGGAGGGAGGCCAAGAGGTCTCGTGAGTCGGGTAATTTCTCTGGTGCCCGTACTTCAGCAGCCAGTCATTTTGGTAGGGGTTATTCCGGTCGCCCAGTTCATTCAGCATTGCCAGCAACTGGTAGAACTTCAGCTCTTCCAGCACCTTATGAGCCTTATTATGCTCCCCAGTTTCCAGTGCGCTCTTGCGCGGGGTTCTCTAGGGGTCAGTCCAGCGGGGGCGAGACCGGTCAGTCACAGCCACCGCATCCTCCCAAAGCTTGTTTTGAGTGTGGGGATACTCGTCATCCGGTTAGGGAGTGCCCCAGGCATAGGATAGGAAAACCTCCACAGTCTTCACAGCCTCAGCATGGTTCACAGGGTCAGCAGGCCATCATTCCAGCCCCAGCTACCACCCCACCTGCCCAGCCATCCAGGGGCGGGGATCAGGGTGCTAGAGGCCGCCCTCGAGAGAGGGGTCAGGCTAGATTTTATGCTATTCCTGGTCGCGGTGCAGCTGTTACCTCCGATTCTGTTATCACAAGTATTATCTTGGTTAGTCACAGGGAGGCATCGGTTCTATTCGATCATGTTCTACTTTTTTATATGTGTCCTCTTATTTTGCTTCACATTTGGGTGTGCCTCACGATTCTTTGAGTGCCCCAATATATGTTTCTACTCCGGTCAGAGATTCTTTGGTTGTGGATCGTGTGTATCAGTCATGTTTGGTCACTATTTGTGGTTTCGAGGCCAGAGCTGATCTATTGTTGCTTGGTATGGTTGATTTCGATATTATTCTGGGCATGGACTGGTTGTCGCCCCATTATGCGATTCTTGATTGTCACACCAAGACCGTGATGCTGGCTATGCCAGGCATTCCACGTATTGAGTGGAGTGATACTCTAGATTACACCCCCAACCGTGTTATTTCCTTTCTCAAAGCTCAATGTATGGTTGAGAAGGGGTGTGCAGCTTATCTAGCTTATGTGAGGGATGTCAGTGTTGACACTCCTTCTATTGATTTTGTCCCAGTGGTACGTGATTTCTCTGATGTATTTCCAATTGATCTCCCGGGCATGCCGCCCGACAAGGATATTGATTTTGGTATTGACTTATTGACGGGCACTCAGCCCATTTCTATTCCTCCGTACCGCATGGCTCCTCCTGAGTTGAAGGGGTTGAAGGATTAGTTACACGAGTTGTTGAGCAAGGATTTCATTCGACCTTGAGTTTCACCTTGGGGTGCTCCTGTGTTGTTTGTAAAGAAAAAAAGGACGGTTCTATGCGTATGTGTATTGACTATCGCCAGTTGAACAAAGTTACAGTGAAGAACTGGTATCCTTTGCCACGTATTGATGATTTATTTGACCAGCAGGGCGTACATGTGTTCTCAAAGATTGGTTTGTGCTCTGGTTATCATCAGCTGAAGATTCGGAAGCCAGATATCACTAAGACTGCCTTTAGGACTCGGTACGGTCATTACGAGTTTCTCGTTATGTCTTTCGGGCTGACTAATGCCCCAACAGCTTTTATGCATTTGATGCACAGTGTATTCACGACATATCTTGACTCATTCGTTATTGTTTTTATTGATGATATCTTGGTATATTCCCGAAGTTAAGAAGAGCACGAGAAGTACCTGAGGGTTGAGCTTCAGACTCTGAGGGAGAAGCAATTATATGCAAAGTTCTCTAAATGTGAATTTTGGCTGAGTTTAGTGGCTTTTCTAGGCTACGTGGTGTCGAGCGAGGGTATTCAAGTGGATCCGAGGAAGGTGGAGGCCGTGCAGAGTTGGCCTAGGCCCTCCTCAGCTACTGAGATTCGTATCTTACTTGGTCCGGCAGGTTATTACCGTCATTTGGTAAAGGGGTTCTCCTCGATCGCAGCACCTATGACTAGATTGACCCAGAGGGGTGCCCCTTTTCAGTGGATAGAGGAGTGTGAGGCGAGCTTTCCAAAGCTCAAGAGAGATTCGACTTCGGCCCCTATCTTGATGTTGCCTACCGTTTTGGGGTCCTATACGGTATATTGTGATGCCTCACGAGTTCGACTCGGCGGAGTATTAATGCAGGACGGTGGGGTAATTGCCTACGCTTCCCGACAGCTGAAGGTACATGAAAAGAACTACCCTGTCCACGATCTTGAGCTAGTTGCCATTGTTCATGCCTTGAAGATTTGGCGTCATTATTTGTATGGGGTTCCTTGTGAGATCTACACTGATCATTGGAGCTTGCAACACTTTCCTAAGCAGAAGGACCTGAACATGCGTCAAAGGAGATGGTTGGAGCTGTTGAAGGACTATGATATTACTATTATCTATCATCCGGGAAAGGCCAATATAGTTGCCGATGCCTTGAGATGTCGGGCGGAGAGTTTGGGGAGTTTGGCATATCTACCAGCTTCGGAGAGGCCTATGGCGATGGATGTTCAGGCTTTAGCCAGGCAGTTTGTTAGATTGGATCTTTCGGAGCCCAGCCGGGTTCTAGCCTGTGTAGTTAACCGGTCTTCTTTATTTGATCCCATCAGAGTACGATAGTTTGATGCCCCTTATTTGCAGGATCTTCAAGACAAGGTTCGGCGTGGTGATGCCCGAGATGTCACCATTGGAGATGACGTAGTGATGAGGATGCAGGGGCATATTTGTGTGCCCAATGTAGATGATCTTCGAGAGCTTATTCTAGCAGAGGCCCATAGCTCGCGGTATTCCATCCATCCGGGTGCCGCGAAGATGTATCAGGACTTGAGGAAGCATTACTGGTGGAGGCCGATGAAGAAGGATATAGTTGACTATGTTTCTAGGTGCCTCAACTGCCATTAGGTTAAGTATGAGCATTAGCATCCGGGTGGATTAATGCAGCAGATTGAGATCCCTAAGTGGAAATGGGAGTGCATCACCATGGACTTCGTATATGGACTTCCACGGACTGTGAGGAAGTTTGATTCCATTTGGGTCATTGTGGATCGGCTGACCTAGTCCGCCCATTTTATACCTGTGTGCACCATTTACTCATCGGAGCGGCTGACGGAGATCTACATCAGGGAGATAGTCCGGTTGCATGACATTCTAGTTTCTATCATTTCAGATAGAGGCACTCAGACTTTGCGGTTCTGGAGAGCCGTGCAGCAAGAGTTAGGCACTCGGGTGGAGCTAAGCACGGCATTTCACCACCAGACGGATGGACAGTCTGAGCGTACTATTTAGATTTTGGAGGATATTCTCCGTGCGTGCGTGATTGAGTTTGGAGGTTCATGGGATCAATTCTTGCCACTGGCAGAGTTTGCTTATAACAATAGCTATCAGTCCAGCATTCAAATGGCACCGTGTGAGGCCCTATATGATAGGAGGTTCAGGTCCCTCGTGGGTTGGTTCGAGCCCGGCGAGGCCAGGCTGTTAGGTACTGAGATGGTCCAGGATGCAATGGACAAGGTCAAGGTGATTCAGGATAGAGTTTGTGCAGCCCAGTCTAGACAGAAGAGATATGCGGACAAGAAGGTCCGCGATGTGGCTTTTATGGTTTGCGAGCGAGTTCTACTTCGGGTCTCGCCCATGAAGGGCGTCATGAGGTTTGGGAAAAAGGGGAAGCTCAGTCCGAGATTCATTGGCCCTTTTGAGATTTTGAGGCTTGTTGGGGAGGGTACTTATAAGCTAGCCTTACCTCCTAGACTAGCCGAAGTCCATCCTGTATTTCATGTTTCTATGCTCCGGAGATACCATAGTGACCCGCCGCACGTGTTGGATTTCACTTCTGTTGAGCTAGACGAGGATCTATCGTATGTTGAGGAGCCAGAGGCCATTTTAGATAGGCAAATCAGGAAGCTAAGATCAAAGAACATAGCTTCAGTGAAGGTCTAGTGGCGGGGTCAGCCGGCCGAGGAAAAAATTGGACGACTGAGCAGGATATGCGCAGCTAGTACCCTCATCTCTTCACCACTCCAGGTATGTTTTCTATGCTTGTTCGAAGATGAACAAATCATTAAGTGTGGGAAGATGTAACGACCCGGCCGGTCGTTTTACAAATTTACGCCCCGATCCCCAATTAACTATTTCCCCTAAGTTCATTTCTGCTATTGTGGTTTCTGGAGGTTCGGTTCTAGAATTTGAAGTATTTTGGGACACTTAGTCCCTAAATGAGAGCCTTAAAGTTGAAAAATGGCATGTATTTGGAACAGTGCTAAGACGACCTCGAAATGGAAGTCCGATGGTTCCATTAGCTCCGTTAGGTGATTTCGGGGTTGTAAGCATGTTCGGAATATATTTTGGAGGTCTCTAGCTCATTTAGGCTTGAAATGCCGAAGTTTGGAATTTTTGGAAATACGACCGATAGCTGAGATTTTGACCCGGGAGTCGGAATGGAATTTCGACAGTTGCAGTAGCTTTGTTAGGTGATTTTGGATTATTATGCAAATTTCAGGTCATTCGGACATCGTTTGGTCGGGTTTTTGATAGCATGTAGGTTTCGGAAGTTTTGGTTGAAACTTAGGCTTGAATCCGCCTTGATTTGATGATTTCCGTTTTTAAGGGCGTGTTTTTAGGATTGGAACAAGTTCGTATCGTGTTTTGGGGTAGTTGGTGGTTTTCGTTGGGGTCCTGTGGGCATCGGGTGAGTTTCGAGTGGGCTACGGGTTCTTTTTGCTCCATTTTGGACGGCTGTAGCTGCTGCTTCTGCTACTCTTCCACGCGATCGCGATGGTACTCTGCGATCGCAATGGTACTCCGCGATCTCGATGCTTTGTCAATTGCTTCTTCGCGTTCACATAAAGTCCTATGCGATCACGATGGTACAGATTTCCTCACTACGCGATCGCATTCCGATCATGCGTTCACGTAAGGCAATCTCAGGACACTGGACAATTCTTAATCGTGATCGCACTCATTGTTACGCTATCGCGATGCACTTGTCATTTCCTTTCCGCGTTCGCGTCCTTCACATCGCGTTAGCGATGCACATTTTCTGGGTCTTCTCAGATTACTCTACTCGATCGCGATCCTTCTTACACGATCGCAATGAAGAAAATGTCTGGGCAGACAGATTTAATCCAAATTTAGAGGTTTTCTTCTTTTTATCAAATTTTGACTTCTAGAGCTTAGTTCTTGGTGATTTTTGAAGGAATTTTTACCTGGGCAACTTGGATAAGTGTTTCTCTCTCGATTTTGACCAACTTCCATGAATCTCCTCTTAAATTTACCTTTTAATTTCAGTTATTAATGTGAAATTGGATGAAAGTTCATAAACCAAACTATTGGGTTTTTAGGGGGTATTTGACCTCCGATTTGGGAGATTTTTATATGATTAGACTCGTGAGAGTACGAGGGTTCTGAAAACGTAAAAAATATTTTGATTCTGAGCCGATGGCGGCAGTGGTATTTGGTCATTTCACCCAATTTCGCATTGTAGCTTTAATGTTATCATTGTAATTAGTTACTTGTGATGTTATTTTCACTGTGTAATTGGTTTAACTAGATTTGGGCCACTCGGAGTCGGATACTCGTGGCAAGAGAGATGTTCCTTAGCATTTTTGTACCGAAATTGAGGTAAGTGATTTGTCTAACCTTGCCTGGGGGAACCTTCTCCCCTAGGATATTATGTGTTGATTTGAATGTCTTGTATGCGAGGTGATGGGCGTGTACTTGTGCAGATTGTTGAAAAACCACCTTACTTGTACTGTTCAAATTGTGATATCCGTGATTTTTAATTGATTAAATTGTAAGACTTATCTAATGTTAGTTAGAGAAGCATGATTAGATAGGATTATCTGTCTAAGTGCCTACTTGTCTTAATCGAACTTCCTGGAACTTGTTGAGACTGGATATGGTGTAATTTGTAGCTATATACTTCATATTTCTCTGTGTTTTTCCTCTTACCGATTGTGTTTGTGTTTGTGGACTGCGAGTTCAATTCCCGAAGATCCTGAGATATTGAGATACGGAATGCGTGTTCAATTCCCGGAGATCTGACGGCTACGAGTTCGATTCATGGAGACCCAAAGATACTGATATAAGGACTGCAAGTTCAATTCCCGGAGATCCTGAGTTATTGATATACGGACTGTGGGTTCAATTCCCGGAGATCCTGGGATATTGATATATGGACTGCGGGTTCAATTCGCGGAGATCCGAGGGCTGCGGGTTCGATTCTCGAAGACCTAGAGATACTGATATACGGACTGCGGGTTCAATTCCCGGAGATCCTGAGTTGCTAATATAAAGACGGACTGCGGGTTCAATTCCCGGAGATCCTGGACTTGTTGATTTGTATTTTGGTGTGTTAGTTACTCCTTGTTAGCTTAATTGTAGACGGTTGTAGTATTTGCTTTATTACTGTTATTTCAGTCTTATTCTTATTTGAACTGCTCGATATTATTATTATCATTCTGTTACGATTTCTCGGTATGGCCCTGACCTTCCTCGTCACTACTCCATCGAGGTTAGTCTTGGCACCTACTGAGTACCGCCGTGGTGTACTCACACTACTCTTCTGCACACTTTTGTTGTGCAGATCCAGGTACATCAGATCAGGTGCATTACAGGTGATTTAGGACCACCTTCAGGAGACTTGAGGTATGATCTGCTACGTCCGCGGATCCGGAGAGTCCCCTTCTATTCTCATTAGTGATATTAGTTATTTCCCTTATTTCCGTTGTATAGACATTCTTGATGTATAGAGCCACAGTTGTACTCGTTCTTAGTCTGTGTTGCCCGTGAGTTTTTGGGTCTTGGTAGTGTGTCTTCTTCTGGTATTTGGTGAAGTGTATGGGCCGAGCGGCACTTATTATATTTCTTTTACATTATTCCGCTATTATAATAACTCTTGTTCATAAGCGTTGTACGTCCGCATCGTGTTAGGCTTACCTAATCGCGAAGACTGGGTGCCGTCATGATAGGTTCACGATTGGTGAACTAGGGTCGTGACAAGTTGGTATCAGAGCTCTAAGTTGATAGGAGTCACGGGACACAGACCGGTTATTTAGAGTCTCGCTGATCGATACGGAGACGTCTGTATTTATCAACGAGAGGCTATGTAATTGTTTAGGAAACTCTTCATTTCATTTGAATTCCTCGCCGTGCGATATTTTTGCACCAAATCAAAACTTCTGTTTTCTATTCTCTCACAGATGGTGCGGACACGTGCGACTCGTGAGGATCAGGCACACGCGTCCCCTGCTGCCGCCGCCAAAGGCCGGGGTGGGGGCTGTGGTAGAGGTCGAGGACGCGCCCGAGGTGCAGCCATAGCACCCGTGCGCGCTGCCGCTGATTGATTGAATCATGTCCATTCAAATTTTAAATAAGTTAAGACGTTGAAACTTGATGAATTGTTTTTTATTCATTCATACAGACCTCAGCATACTCTTGGTAGGTCCAAGTAGTTATAATTCAGAAAACCTCTTCCGGTAATATAATAATTAAGGATAACGAATAATTAGGATTTTTCTCTTATAGTGACAAAAATTTTAGAAAACATAGACGTTTTTAGGAATGACTTTAACAACATTGAGATGAGCCTCGCCACATTATAATTGCGGAGCCCTCAAATAAGTTTTTGTATAAAATTCTAGATTACGAAGGACCGTTTAGCAAATTTCACGGTCTTTTCCAAAGTTGACAAGACTTAGATACTTTAGGGACGATTTTTAATAATATTACCTTCTTAATACGTGTGCACATTTATGTGACCCAAATCCAAGTCTCAACGAAGTCGAAATATATTTAAAGCCACAGGCATACTGGTACGGTGTGGCCCGAAATGCATTTTCATGACGTTGTAATTCTTTGTAAAATTAAATAATAAAGTGGAATATTAATAAATACACATAAAATAGATCATATAAAGAAATCAGATAAAAGCAAATACAACAGTTGAGCGACCGTGCTATAACCACGGAATTCGAGAGTGCCTAAAACCTTCTCCTGGGTTAAAAGAATTCCTTATCTGAATTTCTGATTCGCAGACTGTAACAGAGTCATATTTCCTTGGTTCGGGATTCAATCTGTGACTTGGGACACCATTATCTTCCTAAGTGGTGACTCTGAATATAAATAAATAAATCCCGTTCAGACTGTCCTTTAAGTGGAAAAACTCCTTTTATTTTATTATATCCCTTCACAGGGTGTAGTAAATAGGCTTCTCGTAAAAAGGAGGTGTGACAGCTCTGGCGACCCTGTTGGGGATAAGAAACCCTGAATTCGAGCTCGATTAAATTGCTATTTTGTTTATATCTGATTTCCATATATGTTTTGATCAATGTGCTATATGTTCACCGCTTTGATATTACGTGAATTATATATAAAAATTATGCCGAAAACCCTTCTCTTCTTACCTCCGAGGAAGTGCTTACTAGTTGAGACTCCCCTTTCTGTTAGGTCAATATCAAAATAAGAAATAGAGGCCGGAAAAGTTACTAAGCCGGACGATCCCGCAGGTCCCGGTACGTAGCCCCCTCCTCGACTCAAGTTGTCTACTCGGGTGCACAGTCTAGAACCTATGAAAAATCAGGATATTGAGCCTAGAATTAAGACGATTAAACAACAACAACAACAACTACCCAGTATAGTCCCACAGGGTGGGGTCTGGGGAGGGTAATATGTACGCGGACATTACCCCTACCCGATAAAGCAGGGAGGCTGTTTCCAATCGACCCTCGGCGCAGGGACAAGTAGGGAGAAAGCAAAAAACAAAAACAAAAAACAAAAACAACAAAGCGTTAGTGGCTGCAGCATAAATCACATAAATATTTGTGTAAACAAAGATGTAAATAGCCTGGCATATAGAAGGTCAAGAAATACAGGAACAAAAACATAGGGCATTAGTAACTCCAGCAGGGAACATTATTTGCATCATATCTGATTAGGGGACTTAACATAGGGGTTGGGTCCGTCTAGGACAGGTAACCCAGATATGAAAAGACTGAGCATAATTATATATTGCATTTATTTATCTTGGGCCATTATGCTGACCGGCTAAATACTTGAGGAAAAGAAAAGTAGTAATTGACAATTTTAAAAGAAACCGATGTCCAAATATTGTCGAAATTTTGTCAAGTTTTAAGGGAAAATAAAATAAGTCAATTTTGACAAAATTAAAAATAGTTGGTCTAGAAAATAATTTGACCTAACTACGCTTGTTTGATTCTCACCGGTTGTGAATTACGTAGGCAACCCTCATCGGGTCCTATCGCCCCTTTTGCAAAAATAACCAAAAAAATGTCAAAATTTTGATTTTGTTATAAATAAGTCAGGTGATGCCATTCTTGTTTAAAATAAGCTGAATGTCCCCCAAACGGATGCCGGAAGGCCGTTTTTGCAAGAATAGCCACTTTGAGTTATTTTAAATAATTTGTTGGCACAGCCCTAAAATATTCCCTCGCGGAAATATTGAAAGGCCGTATCTGCAAAATCAAGTTTGAGTCATCACTCAACTTTTCAAAAATAACCACTTTGTCAAATAAGTCATTACATGGCCGATTTTGCTGAAATAGCCACATTTGGCCTTAAAATTTCCTCAGTCTTGTGTTGGCATGTGGCAATGTTGAATGATGCCCCATGGGCCCCAAGATGAGAGATTTTTATTTAATCATCAAATTTGTAGTTTCTTAAATAAAATTTTGCAAAAATAGACATTTTGTCAAATAAGCCATTACATGGCCAATTTTGTAAAAATAGTCAATTGACATTGAAAACTTCTCAGTCTTCTGTTGGCTTGTGGCGATGCCGACCGATGCCCCATGAGCCCCAGGATGAGAAAATTTTCGAGTTTATTTTCTTAAATAAAATTTTGCAAAAATAGCCACTTTGCTAAAATAAGCCATAAGATGGCCAATCTTGTAAAAATAGTCATAATTGACATTAAAAATATTCTTACAACAACAACAACAACCCAGTATAATCCCACTTAGTGGGGTCTGGGGAGGGTAGTGTGTACGCAGCAGACCTTACCCCTACCCTAAGGTAGAGAGGCTGTTTCCAAATAGACCCCCGGCATCCTTCCCTCCAAGAACTACCCACCTTACTCTTGGGGAGACTCGAACTCACAACCTCTCAGTTGGAAGTGGGGGTTGCTTACCATCAGAGCAACCCCTCTTGTCTAATTAAAAATATTCTTAGTCTTGTGAAAATCTGTGACACAAGATGTGAAAGTTTTTTCATCAAGTTTGTAATCGGAGTCGGCCTCTATAATTTTTCTTCAAAGAAAACAAATTAAAAAAAATCAAATAAACATCTGTTTATTTTTGCATTAATTTGCAAGAACTACACTCAGTCTGATTCATGCGGGGTCAAGATACGTAGGCAATCCACATAGGATTCGACCATAACCAAAAAAAAAGAAGCAAAAACTACAAAAAGGCAAAAAGAAAAGAAACTAGAAGAAAAATAAAGGAAATCAATAAGCAAAATACCTTAATGCTAACATGGTTGCTTCGTTTTGTTAATCCAGAAAGTTGATGTGGTTGGTTGTGGTAAACTTGAAAACAAGATTCAAGGAAAATAATAACCGACATCGAAGCTGTTACGAGCGCTCAAGAGACTCAGGATCAGAGGATTCAACAAGGGTATACTGTGGTTGAGAAAAACAGAACGCTGAAACAACAAATGACCAAAATGCGTCAAGCATGGGCCAATGGCTAGGGACAACCTTCTCATGAGTCACAATTTGCTATACAGCAAGAACAGTACCACTTTCCTGAATACCACTCGTACTCATTTGACCTTCCTGTAAACATCGAGAAGCCTACCCAAAAGAGGGTACAGGAAGAAATAGCCCAAAGAGTGAAAAGATTAGAACAACAGCTGAAAAACACGCAAGCAATGGCAGGTCAAAACAATGTTTCCTTCAGAGACCTATGTATGTTCCCCAATGTCCACTTGACGCCTGGCTTCAAGGTTCCAAAATTTGAAAAGTACGATGGACATGGAAACCCCATAGCCCAACTGAAGAGATATTGCAATCAATTGAGAGGTGTGGGAAGAAATGAAGAATTGCTTATAGCTTCTTTCGAGGAAAGCCTCTCGGGAGTAGCATCTGGATGGTTTTGGGATCAAGACACATCTTGTTGGTACGTCTGGGATGACATGGCACGGGCCTTTATCAAACAGTTTCAATACAATATCGACATTGCCCCAGACCGTATTTCCTTTTCTAAACTGAAAAAGAAACCAACTGAATGTCTCAAAGAATATGCTATCAAATGGAGACATCAGGCAGCTAGAGCTAAGCCACCCATGGATGACCACGAGTTAGTCACTATTTTCCTTTGAGGCCCAAGAGTCGGATTACTTTCAAAACATGATATCTGCAGTGGGTCAATCCTTTAAAGAAATAATCAAAATGGGAGAAATGATGGAAGATGGTCTTAAGACAGGCCAAATTATAAGTCAAGCCGCTCTCAAAGATGCAGCTCAGACTGTTCAAAGTGAATTTGATGATGTGAATGGGAGGGATGAAGAAATCATGATGATATCAGGGTCAAGAAGAGGTCCTAGGAGAACATCTCGAAGGTATATGCATCCCTATCATGTTTTCCATCGCCCCCTTAAGCATTAATACCTGCCTCAGAACCCTCCAAAATCTCTGTTGATCCAGTCCAATATGTTGCTCAACCCTCAAATCACCCAAGAAAGCGAGCACGAACATAACGAATCACCACCAGCCTCCGCAAAATTTTCAAGTACCTTATAACCCACACCCAAGCCAGGGGTATGGAAGGGAACAAAAGTTGAAAGATAATTTTACACCAATAGGAGAGTCCTATGCAAGCTTGTTTGAGAAGTTAAAACAACATGATATGATTGCACCCATTCCTCAAAATCGGGTGGTTCGACGTGCGAGAAGCTTTAATTCATCTAAAAGGTGTGAACACCACTCTAATGCTCTGGGCACAATGTGGAAAATTGTCGGGATTTGAAAAGAGAAATAGAAAGGATGATCCAGGAAAATTTAATTCAAGATAATGGCATTTAGAATATCATGCTGCATCCATTACACGAGGAGGCACACCTGGTGGGGATGATGCCCGGTGTAAGGCCCCAGAAAATTTCGCTAAGTAATACAGGATTCTGTGGTGCCACGTAGGCTAATTATTATATTTTATGTGCTATGAACATTATGGACATCAATTAGACTTGCTAAATACGAGTATGAGTCTTATGGTAAGTGATATGAGGTCCAAATGAAAGCCCAAGTGTAAGCCAAACAGGAAAATTTTCGAAATAGGCCAAAATTCCAAATGGATTCACACAAGGCTCCACTTTAAACGACCATAGATAATTATGTATAAGGTTTTATGTGGTGAATATCATATCAAATGAAAGCCCTTTGAGTCTAGTTTCCAACACTTCAAACCGTTCGTCATTTGGACATTCCTACACAAAGTTATGATCAAATTACCAAAGGCTGGAAAATAAAATCCTGTGTAAATTCTACGACCGCATAATGCATCGCATTTCTCACTTTGCGGTCGCATTCCTGTCGCAAACTGAACCCGAGAAGCCTAGTTAATTCTTCTAATTTTTATAACCCGAACCCATTTCAATATATAGGCTTTGGGGTTCATTTTGGGGTCATTTCTTACTGATTTTAGAGAGAGGTGAGAGTATTTTAGAGAGAGAAGGAGGAACCCAACATCTAAATCATCCAAATCTTGCATCAAATCTTCAAGAATCAAGAACCCGATAGCAAGTTCTTCATCTAAGAGGTAAGATTCTATACCCTAGGGTTTAATTTCGAGTTTGGTGTATAAGATGAGTTATTGAGGTATGATTCTTGGGTTTATTAGTATTGTGTATACATGCATGTACAACTTAGGTTTATGGGAAGATTGTTTAACTTAAATAACTAAATATTGGGTTAGGGAATGAAGGAAGTCTTAAAAAGGGGATTCGAAATCAAGATGCTCAACTAGTGTTTGATAAAATGTTCAAATGAGCTAGTTTCATGAATATCTTTCTAATATGTGTTTAATTTTGTTATGTTTCATAGTAGATTGGAATTGCTAGAGTTTTTGAAGTGTTGTAGTAACTTAAGGAAAGCGCAATCGAGGTATGTATGGCTAACTTTGATTCTTGTGAAATCGCCCTTATGTGTGCAATTCGTTTGGCATGTGTTAATTTGAGAGATTGTGTGTAATTTGTTGATTTTGTTGTTGGGTATCTAATTGATGTTAAACTACATGTGGTGTGGTATGAAATATGAATTGAAAGATAACAAGGGAATTGGAATTGGTAAAGAATTGTGAATAATGGTTATGATGGCCTATATGGCACCTTGTGGAAAAGAAACGAAACACTTGAGAATTGGTTTATTGTGGAAAGAGATGAAACACTTTAATTATGGAAAATTGTTGAACATACTTGTGTGAATATTCTTGATTATGGAAATATTGTAACTTGGTTGTGATATTGGCTTGATAAGTAATTGAGAACATGAAACAATGTGCAAGTTGCTTATTTGAACTTGTTGAAATTGTGTGTAGTGCCTTATCTGTTGTTTGAAATTGTTGTGTTTTAAACTGTAAGGTGGGATCGGGTTGCGCGCCGCAACATGAGGAAATAAGGTGTGGGTTGGGGTGATAAGGGTGGCCGAGGTAATAAGGGTGGTCAGGGGTAATAAGGATGGAAAGCGATCGAAATCGCTATTGAAAATTGATACAAAAATCAATGATGTGAAATTGTGAAAGGAGACAGCAGGAGAGTTTGCAACCTGTGGGGCACTGATTGCCCCTTTGTTTGACTACTTGTGTTTTACGTTATTGATTTGTGGTTGTTCTACTTGTTGATCTTAAACGTGCTTTGTGTTGAGAATTATCCGAAATGAGGAAAAATGTGGAAAACATGGTTGGCTGGCTTAATTGATTCTTGATGTAATTCATTGGCCGTATTATCATCGTGATTTCTTGTTAATGGCTTGAGTTTACTTGGGACAAAGTTTGTCCATACATACCAGTACAATTCCAGTGTACTGACGTCCCTTTTGCCGGGGACGCTACATTCGTATTATGATTGTAGGTGAATCAGTAGCAGGTACTTCAGCTCATCAACAGTAGCATCCTTCATCTTCCACTGCCTGTTTTGGTGAGCCCTTTTCCTTTCGGGGCCCTGCATGGCTCTTGCCACTCTTGTTTAGACTTTATTTTGATTTTGTGTAAGGTATAGCCGGAGCCTTGTTACCGGCAAGTATTGTATCGTCCTTTGTATCCTAGAGGTTCCGTAGACATGTAAACTGCGGGATTCGAGGCTCATGTATATATTATGTTGGGCGTTGTAAAAACTGTAAACTTGTTAATGAATCACTCGCATGGTTATGTTTGTATATCGTGAAATCAGTTATAATTGGTAAGGTATTTGGTTAATGAGAAACAATCAACACAGGGGTAACACGTGAGAATGAAAGGCACCCATGTCCGCTTGATTGGGGCTACCCGGTCAGGCGCCGGTCATGTCCCTCGATTTGGGGCGTGACAAACTTGGTATCAGAGCCTAAGGTTTTATAGTGTCCTAGGCTGTCTCGGAGCCGTGTCTAGTAGTGCCCTTCTTATCGGTGTGTTGTCGACCACATCATATAAGTTGGGGGCTGCACGGGCATTTAGGAATTTACCCATTTCTTTGATATTCCGGATCGTGCGATATGGCTCAAGATATGGAGCTAATTTCCTCTCTAAGTAATAACCTCCATATTGGTAATTTTGATACCATAATTTGTGAATTTGAAGCATGTAAGGTGAGATTTATCTCACCATTGAGTCCAAGTGGATTACCCAAGGACTTGTTAGGAGAATGTGTTGAGTCATGGAGTGATTGGTAGAACTCGTTGTTAAGGAGAGTACCCTCGTTCTTACTAATGTCACTGTACAACCAGATCATGTAGTATACAATAAGTATGTACGGCTAAAACCCCGTCTCTTAGAAATTAAGCTTCCATGGTGCTCGCATAAATGTGTAAGTTCAAAATATAATTGATGCAGTACTCGTTTAATTATATTAAGCGAATTATTATTGTGAAAATATATGTGGGAGGTACTTCTTCATGTGTTTAATATGTTATTCTTGGTAAGTAAGGATATGTGAAGAATGTGAGCTATGTGCTAAAATGCCTAGACTTCAAGTTAAGTTTAAATTGAGATTTTGATGCCAAAT
The DNA here is from genome assembly GCA_032618575.1 of Nicotiana noctiflora. Taxonomy (NCBI): domain Eukaryota; kingdom Viridiplantae; phylum Streptophyta; class Magnoliopsida; order Solanales; family Solanaceae; genus Nicotiana; species Nicotiana noctiflora. The sequence goes on from JASVEL010011837.1 coordinate 404,846, forward strand.
TGTGTGAGAAAACATGTTATGGTTGATTCTTCCAAAATGTTCTTACGTGTACCAAAGGTATTTGATTGATTGCGTCTAGTTGTTGGTAATGTATAAAGATGTTTGGAAATGAAGTAAGTGACTGTGTAAATGTGGTAAGACGAAATGTTGGATTCTAGCTGTGATTGATACTTTACATGAATTTGTGTTGTGACCCGATGTTTTGTGAAAGATGCTTTCCAATATGATCAATGTGCTATTATTGACAACTTAAAATAGGTTTTAGAAGTATGAATCATCTATTCAAATGTGAAGTCCTCTATCCATAGAGATGTTGAAATAAGTCAAATGCTTTTGAGAAATAAAGTATAGACAATGTGTCGAGAACTCAAAATGAAAGTGTACCTGGTGATACTTGTGACATGAGGGAATATGAAACAGATTATGATGTTGATGTGAAATATGAGAAAATGATGTGAAATGCGAAAAAAAAAAGATTGTGTTATGAAATGTGGCCTAGTGCCAAGTCTGATGTGATAATTATGGCCCCAAGAGTCGATGGACTAATATACGTATAAATGACATGATTATTTTATTCGATAATGTGGTGAATGTTTAAAGTGTTTGATTTGTACTTGTGATTTCCTTATTATTGTATGAAGCGCATAGGTGAATAATTTTATATGTGAACCCTATGGAAGGGCTATGAAATGCAGCCTAGAGGTATGGTAATTATGTAAAAAGCCATGTGATCCATTTTATTTGGTAATGTGGTGATTGTTTAAACTTTTTGTTAAACCCTTATGATTTCCTTGTCCTTGCATAGATATATTCTTAAAAAGAATCCAAATTACAAAATAGTTCATGCACATGCTCTTTTAATGAGACGTATTATTTGCAAATTCTCCCGATCACAGTTCTAGTATGTACAACCTCCTATGGAATTGACCTCTATAATTATGTTCCTGAATTGAGTTATAACACTATTGATATTTCCTACTTGATTTTCCTAAATTCTCAACAAAGGACTATTCCCGATGAATTTCATACAGAAACGTCTCATTTAAATTGACAACATCTGCTCAGTTGTGCCTATACATGCACTATCGTAAAGTTTGTACATGTGGTGTCAAGTTCCATGCAAAGTATCCAAGATTTGTGATCCTTCTCGAGTCACTCTTTTACTTAGTTGTGTGTGTCTTATATGGCTTAATCAACCAATCTACCCTCTTACGAGTAACATTATGAAACCTTTTCACTGTTTAGTAACATATATGCACATCTCAGTGCCTACTATATGAGTGAATATCAATTGAAATGGTCACCGTTTGCATAAGGTCTCTCTAAAAAAATGAGATCCTTACATCCCCATCATAGATATCTTGTGTCGCCATTGTTTTCGTGCCCAGTTGGTACATCTCGCAGTAAGTAGCTCACTCTGTCCTAGTATTGTGGATGCTCGTGGCGTGGTCGTGTATTGCAGTGGGGAGTTAATATAGTAGAAGTGTGTCCAACTTATAACCAATGATTATTTTCTCTTTATGTCTCCACAATGTGTTAAATTTATTCCTTATTTAGTGAATTTATTGTGCTAGTTCCTTACACTTGTACGACAACCATAAGAGAACATGCCCTTCTATGTATCACTATGACATTTCCTTTTTCGAGTCAAAACCTATGGAGATCTCTTCATGAACATTTGCAAACCTTCAGCGATTATTGTGCATTGTCTCATTGTGTTTGGTTTTCTTCACACCCTCAACTTCTAGAATCATGGACTATGTCATTGTCATGTGTGGAGAGTTTACTACCCTTGGTATCTCACCTTCTTGGCTAGATATGAGTGTTATTTGCCTTCTCCCTGGAGCGTCGTGTTAACTATTAGAACCATCTAACCAATTCATGATTTTGTCCCAATATCAAGATTTCATAGCTATTGAGTTTCACTCGTGAAAGGTAGAAATTTGATGACTTTGGATTTTTGTACATATCATGAACATGTTGATTTGAATGACAAATGGTCGTAATTTTTAGTTCCCTCATATATGATCAATTACCAAGAAGTGTTAAGTTGTCTAGAATATGGTAATCTCATAAGCGTCCAATTATTTTTATCCTTATAGGCTTGTGGCATAGATTCTGTGTGTCAAGTAATGTTAAGAGTGTAATTCAACTTCGTGTATTTTGAATCCCATATCACATTCAAGGTGCTAGAGTATTCCTATTCGGGGTCGACGGATTTTTCCTACACTTTAGGAAATGAGTGGTTCACGTGCTTGAGTATTCCTCCTTAATGATTCCTATTTCCCATGTACTACTTACTCTTATTCCTCATTTATGTATTAATTGAGGTAGCCACAATGATTAACCATGTCAGTATTGTTAGTAGTAACATTTTGTGTCTCTTAGTATACGAACTCATATAGTAGGGGTGAGCATAAAATCCGAAAAACCGAATTCCGAACCGGACCGAATTATTTTGGTATTTCGGTTTCGGTTTTTTTTAGTATTTCGGTCTAATTCGGTTCTAAAATTTCGGTATTTCGGTATTTCGGTATGGTCCTCGGTATTTGAATTCTTAAATTTTCGGTATTTCGGTTAAACCGAAATACCAATTTTTAATAGGCCCTTTTATTTCTTTACCCAACCGGTCAACCCACTTTACCCAATACTTGCCTACTAGCCCATCACCCAGCCCAACCACAAGCCCTAAATCTCCTCTTCCAGCTCAACTTTCTAACATCTAGCCTTTATCCTATGTTTCTAAGTTAGGAGAACAGAGTTAGTTAGGGCATTAGGTTTAGGTTTAGCCTTTGCATTTGGTGTGTGATAGTGTGAGCGGCGATTTGCATTTGGTGAGCGATTTTCTTCACGGCAACTTGCATTTGGTGGGCGATTTGGAGCGGCGATTTTCTTTAGCGATTGAGCGGAGATTTGGCGATTAATCTCTCTGTTACTCAGTTACTCTTCCAGTTAATCAGAAGGTCAAGCCGTCAAGGTATGCTTCAGTTCATTCTGTGTGTTGTGGAATTCCCATTGTCAATGGCTGCTGATATGCAAGCCATCTGAAGTTTGAACCTTTATTCATTTATGAAAAAAACAGTGCAAGGGAAAATTTTGTAAACTGGAATTTTCCAGTTGCCTAACGAGCAGATTTCAGTTTCAGCTTTGCACATGAACAAGTTGTTTCACTTGGTATACCGTTATCAGATCTGAATAAACATCCAATTTAGGTGGTAGTGGACTTGCTATGCCTGTTGAGATTGTTCCCTTTTGTTGGGAATTTACACTTAAAAGGCTTGAGATGTTGTTTATTGAAGCTGGTTGTGTTGGAAAATTGAGAACTGTTGGAGAAAATGGTGAAGCTTATGTTACTGATAAGTGATAATGGTAATTATATTATTGATTTGTATTTCAAGAAAGATATGAGAGATTTGAAAGCTGCAAGTGATGCTATTTTGAGACTTGCTGTTGCTGGCGCCTATCTCCTAGTGAATCCCTTATACAAATATTGCCGATCTCACAGAATTTGTAGTTACTAGTTAGGTGTTAGCATTGATTATTAAGCGATTATTAAACCAAAACCGTACCGAAACCGTACCGAACCAAAATAAGAAATACCGAACCGTACCGAAATATTTTGGTATGGTATTTGGTATATACAATTGATAAACCGAGTACCGAAATTCCGAACCGAAATTCTTAAATCCCGAACCGAAATACCGAATGCCCACCCCTATCATATAGTACTCTACCCAGTGCATTAATGGATTCTTGAAGAACTCCAGCCTGATCTTGAACTCTCTTGTTCCTCATTGTATTAGATCCATTGGGAATTTTAAGTTCAGACAAGTTAAAGATAAAGCTTCATAGTGCGATCACATATATATTGGATAGATAAAGTTATAGCCAGTTTATGGTATCACATCTTAGGGTAACTATTAAGGGTCATCAAGGGTTTAGTGTGAGTGTACCCCTAAAAATGTTATGTGAGTTGATAATAAAGGTAACATGACTGTATTACACATTAGGTTGCAATAGGTGTATGATATTCCCCATAACTGCTCCTCATGTACTTTGTGTTTCCATATGCTTATGTCTAAGAAGATAGTGATGAAAAACAAATGTGGGTATGAATTGACTTGATTGAACTATATAATCATGGTAATATCCTATATGATGCACTACTAGCAAGACTCATGATGACTTGACTTCATATGGACTGTTGATTGAAATGAAATTATATGCTTGTTGATGAACACCTTTGCGATTACATTAATGGCTGGTAAGGACTATTATGAACACATGATTGTTTGTTTACTGTGAACTGACATCCTTGATGGTATGATGCCAAGTTATGGAATTGTGGGTTATTTTTGTTATCATGAATTGCAATATCCAGTGGAGTGTAAATTATACAGTGGAAGTTATAAAAAGGTAAAGTCAATGGATAGTTATCTCATGCAAGATGTTTATCTATCATCCTTATTATGTATGTTTGGGAGTTGATATTATTTTTGAGAAGGTGTTATGACAATGATTGTAAGTCGATAATGTCGTGTGGAAGGATAAATGTGTCGTGAAAGAAAAGTACTTTCGTTTGATTGAATACCAGTTAGTTTTGACTTGGAATGTACCATATAGGTGTTTTGATCTAAAACTGTGCAATCCATGTTCTAGTATCCTTATGATAATGTAGTGCTTGTAATACTGGGATTAGGATTGTGGATATATACATTGTGGTGCTATGTATAATTGTGGATGTGTTGTTGAGATGAATTTGGTGATTCCCTGGCAGGAGGATAGGCCTAGTTACAAAGGAAACTCTGCCGAAATTTCTGAAAAATTTAGGAGTTAGTGAAAATTTTGAGACTGAAGGTAGTTTAGAAAAGAGATGTATGATGTTAAAGTGTTTGGGAAAGACTATACTCCTCATTCGAGGACGAATGATCCTAAGGGGGGGAGAATGTAAGGCCCCAAAAAATTTCGCTAAGTAATATAGGATTCTGTGGTGCCACGTAGGCTAATTATTATATTTAATGTGCTATGAACATTATGGACATCAATTATACTTTCTAAATATGAGTATGAGTCTTATGGTAAGTGATATGAGGTCCAAATGAAAGCCCAAGTGTAAGCCAAATAGGAACATTTTCGAAATAGGCCAAAATTCCAAATGGATTCACACAAGGCTCTACTTTAAACGACCATAGATAATTATGTATAAGGTTTTATGTGGTGAATAGCATATCAAATGAAAGCCCTTTGGGTCTAGTTTCCAACGCTTCAAACCGTTCGTCATTTGGACATTCCTACACAAAGTTATGATCAAATTACCAAAGGCTGGAAAATAAAATCCTGTGTCAATTTTGCGACCGCATAATGCATCGCATTTCTCACTTTGCGGTCGCATTCTTGTCGCAAACTGAACCCGAGAAGCCCAGTTAATTCTTCTAATTTTTATAACCCGACCCCATTTCAATATATAGGCTTTGGGTTCATTTTGGGGTCATTTCTTACTGATTTTAGAGAGAAGTGAGAGTATTTTAGAGAGAGAAAGAGGAACCCAACATCTAAATCATCCAAATCTTGCATCAATCTTCAAGAATCAAGAACCCAATAGCAAGTTCTTCATCTAAGAGGTAAGATTCTATACCCTAGGGTTTAATTTCGAGTTTGGTGTATAAGATGAGTTATTGAGGTATGATTCTTGGGTTTATTAGTATTGTGTATACATGCATGTACAACTTAGGTTTATGGGAAGATTGTTTAACTTAAATAACTAAAGATTGGGTTAGGGAATGAAGGAAGTCTTAAAAAGGGGATTCGAAATCAAGATGCTCAACTAGTGTTTGATAAAATGTTCAAATGAGCTAGTTTCATGAATATCTTTCTAATATGTGTTTAATTTTGTTATGTTTCATAGTAGATTGGAATTGCTAGAGTTTTTGGAGTGTTGTAGTAACTTAAGGAAAGCGCAATCGAGGTATGTATGGCTAACTTTGATTCTTGTGAAATCGCCCTTATGTGTGCAATTCGTTTGGCATGTGTTAATTTGAGAGATTTTGTGTAATTTGTTGATTTTGTTGTTGGGTATCTAATTGATGTTAAACTACATGTGGTGTGGTATGAAATATGAATTGAAAGATAACAAGGGAATTGGAATTGGTAAAGAATTGTGAATAATGGTTATGATGCCCTATATGGCACCTTGTGGAAAAGAAACGAAACACTTGAGAATTGGTTTATTGTGGAAAGAGATGAAACACTTGAATTGTGGAAAATTGTTGAACATACTTGTGTGAATATTATTGATTATGGAAATATTGTAACTTGGTTGTGATATTGGCTTGATAAGTAATTGAGAACATGAAACAATGTGCAAGTTGCTTATTTGAACTTGTTGAAATTGTGTGTAGTGCCTTATCTGCTGTTTGAAATTGTTGTGTTCTAAACTGTAAGGTGGGATCGGGTTGCGCGCCGCAACATGAGAAAATAAGGTGTGGGTTGGGGTGATAAGGGTGGCCGAGGTAATAAGGGTGGTCAGGGGCAATAAGGATGGAAAGCGATCGAAATCGCTATTGAAAATTGATACAAAAATCAATGATGTGAAATTGTGAAAGGAGACGGCAGGAGAGTTTGCAACCTGGGGGGCACTGATTGCCCCTATGTTTGACTACTTGCAATTTGTGTGGTTGATTGGTTGTTGTTCTACTTGTTGATCTTAAACGTGCTTTGTGTTGAGAATTATCTGAAATGAGGAAAAATGTGGAATACATGGTTGGCTGGCTTAATTGATTCTTGATGTAATTCATTGGCTGTATTATCATCGTGATTTCTTGTTAATGGCTTGAGTTTACTTGGGACAAAGTTTGCCCATACATACCAGTACAATTCCAGTGTACTGACGTCCCTTTTGCCGGGGACGCTACATTCGTATTATGATTGTAGGTGAATCAGTAGCAGGTACTTCAGCTCATCGACAGTAGCATCCTTCATCTTCCACTGCCTGTTTTGGTGAGCCCCTTTCCTTTCGAGGCCCTGCATGGCTCATGCCACTCTTGTTTAGACTTTATTTTGATTTTGTGTAAGGTATAGCCGGAGCCTTGTTACCGGCAAGTATTGTATCGTCCTTTGTATCCTAGAGGTTCCGTAGACATGTAAAGTGTGGGATTCGAGGCTCATGTATATATTATGTTGGGCGTTGTAAAAACTGTAAACTTGTTAATGAATCACTCGCATGGTTATGTTTGTATATCGTGAAATCAGTTATAATTGGTAAGGTATTTGGTTAATGAGAAACAATCAACACAGGGGTAACACGTGGGAATGAAAGGCACCCAGGTCCGCTTGATTGGGGCTACCCGGTCAGGCGCCGGTCATGTCCCTCAATTTGGGGCGTGACTCCCGATGTCGAAAGGGATGAGAATATTCTTGGGAAATTGTCAACTGAAGTAGAAGATATTGAAATGGATAGTGGTCTTGGCAACATTAATACATAACTCAGTGGTTAAGATGCCATGCTTGGAAATTAGGAAGGCACTCCATCTCTTGGAGCTTTGGTGGTTTATTTTGGTGTCATTTCCGTTGCCCAGGTTATTTCAGGGTTATAATCCGGACATTGTCTTGAGAGTCAAAACCCTTCTATCTTTCCACTTTGATTTGTTTAGTAATAAATTTGTTTAGTGCCATCTGTAACGACCCGGCCCGTCGTTACGGAAATTTCTACCCCGTTACCTTGCATTAACATATCTTATGCTTATATATCAGCTTTAGAACCTATCGGGTGAGTTAGGAGTGAATTGAATTAAAAATGAAGCAAATAGCATGTTTGAAGGAAGTTTGAATATGGAAAGTCAACCTAGAGTTGACTATCGAGTTAGAGTGCTCGGAATCGGATTCGGATGATTCGACTAGTTTCGAGGGATCATTTATGACTTAGGAGAGCAATCGGAATTGAATTTGGAGATCCGGTGTAGAAATAGGCTTGAATTGGCTAAGGTTGAATTTTGGCAAAATCCGATCGATAGGTGAGATTTTGATCCGGGAGTCGGAATGGAATTCTAACAGTTGCAGTAGTTCCGTTAGGTGATTTTGGATATGCCTGCAAATTTTCAGGTCATTCGGACATCGTTTGGTTGGGTTTTTGATCGAATGTGAATTTTTGAAGTTAAAGTTAAACTTAAGCTTAAATTTTTTGAAAACGGACGATTTTGATGTTAACGATAAAGTTTTGATGATTGGAACAAGTTCGGATAAGGTTATAGGGCGTGTTGGTTCTTTTGGTTGAGGTCCCGGGGGTCTCGGGTGAGTTTCGGGGTGGTTTCGGACCATTTCTAGGCCATTTTTAACTGCTGGTTTATGTCTGTAGCGGTGTTCTATGCGATCGCGGACAATGAGACGCGATCGCGGTGAGTAAAATGTGCGAAAAATATTAATGAATCGCGATCGCGTACTCCGCGATCGCGAAGAAGGGCAATTTCTTCTGCATTGATCCTACTTCGGAAGCTCATATCTTTTTATTTGTAAGAAATTCTAAGGTGATTAAATAACGAAAGTTGTAGCTCATCGTGTGTAGTTTTCAGAAAGATAAAGCACTCGTGATTTGGACATCCGTGTAAATAGTGATGGACGTTACACTATAGGGTGTCCGAGAAGGATCTCTAATATACATGTATAAATTGGGAAGCTTATATCTAGAAATGTATACGGATTCAGGAAATGAGTATCAAATTAAAGTTATACCCCTATGTGTCTAGTTTCCATAACATCAAACCATTCATCATTCGGAGTTGTGTGAAAATAGTTATGACCATTATACTGAAGCCTGTCCGGAGGAACCGGAGTTTGTTCACCGCGATCGCGAAGCCTTTCCCGCGATCGCGAAGGGTAAATTTTGGGCCAAATTTTGTTCTCCGCGATCGCGATGAGTAATATGCCTGGGCAGAATGTTTTTAAAACATTCCAGTCGCGAAATCAACCCATTTTTCCACCATTTTTGGTCATTCTTGAGAGCTTTTGGACGGGAATTGAAGGGATTTCGACGGGGAATCATTGGAGGTAAGTTTTATGAGTTAAATACATGATTTTATCAAAGAATCTTGCATTAATTCTCTGAATTTGGGTAAAAAAATCAAGAAAATTAGGGCTTTGAGCAAAAATCTTAAAATGGGGATTTGAAGGACCATTTGTGGTCCGAATTGGGAGTTCTTGGTATGTACCGACTCGTGGAGAGACGAGGATGCCAAAAATGTGAGTTTCATAATTTTTCGAGATGTGGGCCTGGGGCTCGGGTTTTGCCAATTTTGTGATTTCTGATATTTTTCGAGTTCTTTCGATTGGGTGATGTTCCATTAGCCTATTTTGATATATTTGTGCTGATTTGTGCTAGTTTTGACGTGCGTGGATGCCGGTTCGAGGAGATAAGGCGTCACGGGCATGAGCTTTCGTCGGTTCGAGGTGGGTAATACTTGTAAATGATGTCCCGAGGGTTAGTAAACCCCAGACTTGCACATCTTAGTGCTGTGTTGAGGTGACTTGCACGCCGGATAACGGGTGTGGGGTAGAGCACCATTGGGGATCGCGACTTGGTCCGTCCTGCGTAATAAATAATAACACCTAATTGTTGAAATGAATTGGACTAATTATCATGTTTGGGCTTCGTGCCAATTATTTGAATCCTTCATGGATTGGTATCATTGTTTCGATAACACTGCGCATATTTTATTCTAAATTCAAGGTTTAAAATGGTATTTTGCTATTCAGCATTTTTATAAGGTTATGAAAAACTTGAACAAGGTCTTAATAACATTTTTAGCTGTGAGCTAATATGATATTGTTGCCCGTAGGGCTTTCTTGATTATTTGTTAGACTGATTGGGCCGAGGACCATATGTTAGGGCATGACATTTCAAGTGAGCATATGCATACACATGCATGGATCGGACTGCACGCCACAGTGGTATACGGATCGGGCTGCGCGCCGCAGCAGGTGTGATATTAATATTGTGCTTGGGCTGTAGGAGCCCCTCCGGAGTCTGAACCCCCACAGTGAGCACGAGTACCCAAATTGGATCGGGCTACATGCCGTAGCGGTCATATGCATTGCATGGAATACATACATTGATTTACGTATACTACGTGGCATAACATTCAGCACTCATACATTACTGGCACACATGCATTAGTTGCCTTATTGACCAGATCTCCTGGTGTAAATTGATAAGGAGTGCTGAGCCCGAGGGGCTGATTTGAGTGCGGACTTGCACTGCTTGAGATTGTATCCAGGTATTGGTATATTATTATGACACAAAGTAGCTAAAAATTGAGATTTTTAATAATCTACTCACATATGCTGGAAAGGAATAAAAAGATAGTTCTGTATTGTGTAGCATGAGATTGTGTCTATCGTGGTTTTCTTCCCTTCGACATTATTTACTTTTATTACTGCTGAGTTGGAAGTACTCACACCCGACTCCCTGCACCTTGTGTGCAGATTCAGGTACATCACAACATGGCTGATTCTATTGCGGCTCGGGAGTGCTTTTGGACAGTCGAGGTAGCTGCCAGCGTTCGCAGGACCTGATTCTCCAGTTTGTCTATATTTTTGTTCTGACCATCCCACACTTGTGCACAATTATATTCGCTATTTACACTTTGTATACTCTATAGAGGCTCATGACTCTTGACCCTTCGGTCTATGGGAGTTGACACGTGTTGGGACTTAGTTCCCTGTTTTTAATATATCTATCACTGTTATGCTTAAATTGGATAAAGTGAGCTTGTGGCTCCGTGATTGTTATTGATTGGTCAGGCTGGCCTAGTAGTGTGTTGAGCGCCATCACGACCGGGTTTGGGGTTGTGACAAGTTGGTATGAGAGCCTAGGTTTACTAGGCCTCGTGAGTCTTGAGCTGGTTAGTAGAGTCTTGTGGATCGGTACGGGGACGCCTGTACTTATCCTCGGGAGGCTGCGAACCTTTAGGAAACACTTCACATTTCTTGGAATTCTTATCGTGCGTACTTGATTCGGCTTGAGATATGCTTTTGAAATTCCTTCTGCACGTCTGTGTACGCATCGAGCGCTCAGTAATATAATTGACTTATGGCTTGCGATTCCCCGGTCGAGGGGCGAGATATAATCTCCGTGAGTTCATGTTGGGCCAGTCGGGAGGACTTGAGGCCAGATCTTTGTCTATGGCTAGAGCACCAAAGTACTAATTTCGTGAGCCGGTATTATGAAGGTCATACGATCGGTATTGATCTCTATTGTGCAAATGGCAGTTTGATAATGGGAGAGCTGTAAGGTATTCAGTTCTTGTTGTGATTTGATATGTAGTCCTAGTTATGGGCGTGAGAAATATGTTCATTGCCTCTTAGCGGAAATGTAAAGTGCACTATGTGTGGTAGTATGAGTTTAGACTCAAGAAAATTGAATTGGTTGTGCTATGAGTATTGCGGTGAGAGGTATTTGACATATGTTATGATTCGAGCAGGTGGAGCAGCGCATGTCCATGTATCAATTTTGATAATATAACTTGTATAGTGTTGAGATTAATGTTGTTGATATACATTGCGATGTATTGTTAGAATGGTTTGGTGATTTTCTGGCAGGTGGATAGGCCAAATTACAAAGGAAACTCTGCCGAAATATTTGGAAAATTTGGGACTTAGAAAGATTTCTGTCACCTAAAGAGAGTGTGCTTATTGGTGGTGTGTGTATAAATGCAAAAATTGCAGAAGGGCTAAGGTCTCTGATGATTCGAGTCTCTGTCAAGGCTTGTAAATGACTTGAGTTTAACCTCATTGTAACATTTCGGCATCACTTGAGTAATAATGATATGGGTGGTTAAAAGTGATTTGATGAATGGCTTCGAGCTAAGTTGGGGAGGTTGCTATTGATTAACTGATTGCACTATTGTGTGCTGTGTTGGCTCTGTCTCTAGGTATGTTTGGGAAATTTTGATAAAGGTTATGGTGCTTCGTAGATGTGAAGAAATACTAGGATGTTTTGAACTGATGTTGGTAATGAATGTTCGGTGTATAGAAAGTTAAGATAGCAAATTGTGTTTGTATGTAATCATGATCTGAATTGTCAGAGTTCTAACAAAACACGAGTGGTTCTACTATATAGGACAGTTGAATTACAGCTGAATAAGGGTGAATGATGCCCGAGAATGGTTTTGCAGTGTTCAAGATTTTGCTTGTAACAGTCAGGTGCCTTAAGATTGTGTATGTGGCTAAAGATGGCGGTTTCATTAGAAAAGATAAAGGCTTGTGTTATATCATGTGAATGATGGAATTCTACGTATCCGCATTGGGAAGTAATGATAACAATTTAAAAATCGCGGGAAGTTCATCAAAATAAAGTGTGGTGGAATGTGGTACTTCTGGGAACACTGAGAGAGTATTCAGTGGCCTATGGGTCTTAGACCGTGTGGTCTTGCGTACGAGTCTTGTGTGATAAAAAGTGTTGAGGCATTGTCATACTACAGTAAAGACTGATATGAAATTAGAGATGAATCGGAAAGGAAACTTGGTAAATGGAACAACTTGTTAATAAACCAGAATGGTATAAAAAGGAATACGATTGATTCCTGGTATGTGGTTGAAGTAATGAGTCTTGCGGACATTGCAGCAAAGCTCTTGAGTGCTGGCAGTTGTGTAACTTGATAAGGGTATAAGGACTCAGTCCTGGCAGTTAAACTTATGCATCGAATGGGAAGAAATAGTTTGTGATGTCTATTAACTTGGCAGGGAATATGGTCCAAAAAGGACAAGGTAATGTAAACTGATAATATCTAATGGCATGGTGGTGTTCTCTTGTTGGATCGACTATAATAATTGAGTCGTTCATGGCATAGTGAAATTCTCGGATGGCTTTCATGGAACGAATGGGCGCTTGATGTGCATTATGTATTCGTACGGTGGAGTGTAGAACCAGGTATAGCAATTCATGTGTTACATATGTGTTGGAGACTAGAAGTTCTCGTAATCCGCCTATGCAGTGGTTGTATATCGCGTGTATCGGCACCGTTTTATAATTATTGGAAATTGGAAGCCCTAGTGGCTCTCTCTTAGCTTGATATGATGAATTTGGGTTATGCTACCTTATTTCAGACTGGTTGACATAAGTCAGGTCGTCTAGACTAATGTGATATGGACTATGTCGGAAAATGGCACAAATTGCATAGCGGAGAGCATCAGAGTATGCTCCAACAGAGTAGTTGTACCCAGGACCAGCGGACGGCTGGTAGGCATTGCTTTGTCAGTTGGACCGTATGCTCCAGCAGGGTAGTTGTACCTCAGGACCAGCAGACGGCTGGTGGGTATTGCTTTGTTGGTTGGGCCTTAGTGGCGGATGTCAGTGTAGAGGTATCTACCATTGATTCAGTTCCAGTATTGAGAAACGTTGTCAGATGCGTTTCATGTGGCCGAGCTTGAGGCTATATATACATGTTTGCTGTAATGAGAAAATTCGACTCGATATGCATTTCCTTTTGCGAGATTTATGCATGGATCGGGTGGCACGCCGCCACGGGTTATTTGGATCGGGTGGCACGCCGCCACAGGTATGGTATCTGGATCGGGTGGCACGCCGCCACGGGTATGTCATTGGAGCGGGTTGAACGCCACAACAGAATATTGTGAAAATATTGTTAGTTATATGCTACTGGGTATACAATACTTCCCCACTTCTGAGGAAAAAAAATCCGTTTTGAGTATCGTTTGGCAAATGGCACGTCGGTTGTGTCCTTTCAGGATTTGATAGCATACGTTAATTATTTCATCGTGGGTGAGGTTCATTGCGTGGGTTCAAGACCTAGATCTGTGCGTGGCTAACCGTTTTGAGCTTAGTGGCTTGAGGTGCTTCATGAGTAATAATGTTGGGATAGAATCACGAATCGTGGCAAGGCCACGTGATCTTATGACCTCTCGAGGAGGATTCAGGTACTCTATTTCTATAATGTGAGACGCGATCTCAGTTCTATGTTATGATGGCACAGAGGAATTGAATTGCAGCTAATTTGCAAGACTAGCCTGCTTATTTACCTAAGTCTATACTATTTAAGGTTTAGCCATGTAAGGCCCCATAAAATTTTTGTGCATAAAACCTAGTAGTTGTGGTGTCATGGTCCGAATAATGTGTTAGGAATGCGTAGAATTCTTCGCGGCTAGCTTAGTGATTTAAGTTTCAAAAATGTAGAGAATTAATTTTTCCGAAAAGTGTCCAATATGCGGTCAAGAATGCGATCGCAAACCTGACATGCGGACCGCATTCTTGCCGCAAAACGTTCCAGAGAGTTTCCAAAAAATCGTGTCAAAAGTGCGGTCGATATGCGATCGCATGTCAAATCTGCGGTGCACTTTGCGACCGCAGAATCAACATGCGGACCGCATTCTGGCCGCATTCCTTAACAGAAACTGTGTAAAATTTGGGGCAATTCTGCGGTCACTATGCGGACCGCATGTTGATTCTGCGGTCGCATAGTGCACCGCATAATTGACCCCGGCCCCGATTTTTGTAACATTTTGACCCGATCTCTTCTTTAATATAACACACTTCTTCTTCATTTTATCATATCATCTTACCAAAATTAGAGAGAGAAGAGAGGGTTTTTAGAGAGAGAAATCTTTCATCTTCAAAGATTGTTCCAACTATCTAAATTCCAAGGGATCTTAGGGCAAGGATTCAACTTCCCAATCTTTTCAAGGTAAAAACCCTAACTATTTTCTTTGACTTTCAGTTTTAATTGGGTAAAGAGAGGTTTGCATATAATAGCTTTTGAAAATAGAATTTTTACACTCATGCATGATTATTGAACTTGATTTTTAGTAAAAAGAAGTGAGTAGAAGTAAGAGTCTTCAAGAACAAGGTTGGCAAGAGTAAGATAGCGTGGGTAAGCATAAAGTAGGAAGTTAACGGAAGAAAACTCATCACCGGTATGTATGGCTAATTTTGATTCTTGTAAAATCGCCCAAATGTGTGCGAATTGTTTTGGCATGTGTCAAATTGGGAAATTTTACGTAATTCTTTGATTTCCTTGTTGAGCATTCGATTGATGTTGAACTACGTGTGGTGTGGTATGAAATATGAATGGAAAGATAAAAAGGTAATCGAGATTGGTAAAGAATTGGGAACAACCATTGTGATGGCATATTTGGCTTATTGTGGAAGGAATTTGAAACACCTTAATTGTGGTAGATTGTTGAACATGATTATGTGGGCATTTTCGATTTTGGAATACTTGTAACTTGGTTTTGATATTGGCTTGAGAAGAAATTGAGAACATGAACCAATGTGTAAGTTGCTTATTTGAACTTGTTGAAATTGTGTGTAGTACCTTATCTGCTTTTTGAAATTGTTGTGTTTTCAACTGTAAGGCGGGGTCGTGTTGCGCGCCGCAACGTGGGGAAATAAGGTGTGGGTTGGGGTGATAAGGGTGGCCGAGGTAATAAGGGTGGTCAGGGGCAATAAGGATGGAAAGCGATCGAAATCGCCATTGAAAATTGATACAAAAATCAATAATGTGAAATTGTGAAAGGAGACAGCAGGAGAGTTTGCAACCTGTGGGGCACTGATTGCCCCTTTGTTTGACTACTTGTGCTTTACGTGATTGATTTGTTATTGTTAAATTGGTTGATCGTAGAAAGTGCTTTGTGTGAGAATTATTTGAAATGAGGAAAATGTGGAAACATGGTTGGCTGGCTTAATTAATTGTTGATGTAATTTAATGGCTTGAGTTTACTTGGGACAAAGTTTGTCCATACATACCAGTACAATTCAAGTGTACTGACGTCCCTTTTGCCGGGGGCGCTACATTCGTGTCATGATTGTAGGTGGATCAGTAGCAGGCACTTCAGCTCATCGGCAGTAGTATCCTTCTCCTTCCATTGCCCGTTTTGGTGAGCCCCTTTCTTCCTCGGGGCCTTGTGTGGTTCATGCCACTCGGTTTAGATTTCATTTTGGTTTTGTAAGGTATAGCCGGAGCCTTGTTACCGACAAGTATTGTATTTCCCTTTTTGTATCCTAGAGGCTCCATAGACATGTAAACCGTGGGATTGTGGCCTATGTATATGTATGGGGCGTTGTAAATATAAATTATGAACTTGTTAGTGAATCAATCACATGGTTATGTTTATGCATTATGAAATCAGTCATTATTGGTAAAATATTTGGTTAATGAGAAACAATCACCACAGGGTTAACGCGTGGGAATGAAAGGCACCCAGGTCCGCTTGACTGGGGCAACTCGGTCAGGCGCCGGTCATGTCCCTCGATTTGGGGCGTGACAAACTTGGTATCAGAGCCTATGGTTTTTAAAGTGTCCTAGGATGTCTCGGAGCCATGTCTAGTAGTGCCCTTCTTATAGGTGTGTTGTCGACCACATCATATAAGTAGGGGCTACACGGGCATTTAGGAATTTACCTACTTCTTTGTTAATCTATATCGTGCGGTAAAGTGCAATGTGGAGAAATCTGTGTCTAATTCGCGCCTTGTTCCCAAATTTTCAGAATATGGCACCTAAGAAGAAGGCTAGACTCGGCCTTGGGGCCAATGCCGGCCCAAGTGCAACTGTTAATCATCTACCCGATGCCGTGGGAGAAAATGACCCACCAGTCCCGAATTTGCCTGACCCATCCGTTCAAAACCCAAGTGTCCCTATCCCAGCTGCGGCAGAGGATGCCACCATTCCTCCTGCCAGTGTTCCTGACTCAAATACAGTTCCCGCTTCGGGCTTTGGTATCTCTAATGAGGATCTGAGGGGAGCCATTCATATGTTAACACGGCTAGTGGCCGCCCAAGCCCAGAGATCCCATGATGCCCCTGCATCCTCCAGCGGACAGGGAGATTCCTTTGGCTCCAGAGTCCACCAGTTCTTGCGATTGGCCCCTCCAGAATTTTCAGGTACCGATCCAGAGGCTGACCCACAGGAATTCCTTGATGAGATATACAAGACCCTCAGAGTGATGAAGGCTACAGATATAGAGGGGGTAGAGTTGGCCTCTTACAGGCCGAAGGGAGCGGCACGTTCATGGTTCGAAATGTGGGAGGATTCCCGTGAGGAAGGGAGCCCTCCGGCCAGATGGGATGAGTTCGTAGATGCATTTATGGACCACTTCTTGCCTGCCGAGGTGATGGCAGCCCGTGCCATGGAGTTCGAGGTCCTCAAACAGGGCGATATGAGTGTTTGGGAGTATCACATGGAGTTCGTAAGGTTGTCCAAGTACGCTCCTTATTTAATGTCGACCATGGATGCCCGGGTTCGACGGTTTGTTCAACGCCTTAGCCCTTTTGTAGTGAATGAGGCCGCCACAACAGCTTTGCACTCAGATATGAACTATGGGAGGATCGTGGGGTTTGCTCAGGCCACAGAGGCCAGGAAATTGAAGATTCGTGCAGAAAGAGAAAATAGCAGCAGGGCCCGGTCAATGGGTCATTCAGGGAGATCACTTCCAGGGAGAGGGTCATCAGGGCCATCCCAGTCATATACTCAGTCCTCCGCGAGTGCACCGCCATCCGTGCACAGTCATCAGCAGGGCAGTTACTCGAGACTCGGTTCAGACAGCAGGAGGTCTCGTCAGTCTGGTCGTCCTGGGGTGAGGTCCCAGCAGTAGGGGAGACCTACATGCCCCAAGTGTGGGAGATTTCATACAGAGACTTGCTACCTTGACATCCCGGTGTGCTTCAGGTGTGGGGTGAGAGGTCACATTCAGCGGGACTGCCGTGCACCCAGTCAGGATATGGGTAGGGGATCTGCTTAGTCATCCGGTTCTTCGGCTGCTACATCATCGGCGCGTACTCCAGCATCAGTAGGGAGTGGTGCAGCTAGGGGGTGGACCTAGCCGATTCTATGCATTGAGTGGCCGCCAGAATGCCGAGGCTTCTCCAGATGTTGTTACAGGTATCCTGTCTGTTCAAACTATTGATTGCTATGCCCTTATTGATCCAGGGTCCTCCTTGTCTTATGTTACTCCATTCATTGCTTCAAGCTTTGGGATAGAACCCGAACAGCTTCATGAGCCGTTCTCTGTGTCGACTCCTATTGGTGATTCTATTACAACCTCACGAGTCTATAGGAATTGTGTTGTTACGGTGGGTGGTCGTGATACCACAGCCGATCTTATTGAGCTTGGGATGGTAGATTTTGATGTAATTATGGGGATGGATTGGCTCTATTCGTGCTTTGCCAAGCTTGGCTGTCGGACGAGAGTTATGAGGCTCGAGTTCCCTAACGAGCCAGTCATTGAATGGAGAGGAAATGGTATGGTGCCAAGGGGTAGGTTTATTTCCTACCTTAAGGCTTCGAAGATGATTAAGAAGGGGTGTATCTATCACCTGGTTCGGGTAACGGACACCACCTCGGAGGTGCCTACCCTCGAGTCCGTGCCAATTGTGAATGAATTTCCTGAAGTGTTTCCAGATGAGCTTCCGGGCATCCCGCCGGATAGGGAGATTGATTTCGGAATTGATGTATTGCCAGATACTCAGCCAATATCCATTCCACCATACAGAATGGCGCCAGCAGAGTTAAGGGAGTTAAAGGAGCAGCTGAGGGATTTATTAGAGAAAGGGTTCATACGACCGAGTGTGTCGCCATGGGGTGCTCCGGTTCTCTTTGTCAGAAAGAAGGATGGGTCACTTCGAATGTGTATTGATTATCGGCAGCTCAACAAAATCACCATTAAGAATAAATATCCATTGCCTCGAGTGGATGATCTGTTTGACCAATTGCGGGGAGCGAGGTTCTTCTCAAAGATTGATTTACGGTCTGGGTACCACCAGTTGAAAATCAGGGAGCAGGATATTCCTAAAACCGCCTTCCAGAACTCGTTATGGTCACTTTGAGTTTTTGGTTATGTCTTTTGGGCTAACCAACGCCCCAGCAACTTTCATGGACCTTATGAATCGGGTTTTCAAGCCATTCCTAGATTCCTTTGTGATTGTATTCATTGACGATATTCTCATCTACTCTCGGAGCGGGGAAGATCATGCCGTTCACCTCAGAGCAGCATTGCAGACCCTTCTTCAGCATCAACTGTATGCCAAGTTCTCAAAATGTGAGTTTTGGTTGGAGTCCGTAGCCTTTCTAGGGCATGTTATTTCCGGTGAGGGAATTCAGGTGGATCCTCAGAAGATTGCGGCAGTGAAAGATTGGCCTAGACCCACGACCCCGACAGAGATTCGCGGCTTTTTGGGTCTGGCAGGGTACTATCGGAGGTTTGTAGAGGGATTCTCAACCCTCGCCTCCCCATTGACTAAATTGACGCAGAAAGCAGTTAAGTTCCAGTGGTCCGAAGCATGTGAGAAAAGTTTCCAAGAACTGAAGTCAAGATTGACCTCGGCACCGGTATTGGCCTTGCCAGAAGGCACAGAGGGATTTGTAGTCTATTGTGATGCCTCCAGAGTCGGTTTGGGATGTGTATTGATGCAGCACGGAAAGGTTATAGCTTATGCTTCCAGACAACTCAAGAACCATGAGAAGAATTATCCGACGCATGATTTGGAACTTGCAGCTGTTGTGTTTGCCTTGAAAATATGACGACACTATCTTTATGGGTTCATGTAGATGTGTTTTCAGACCACAAGAGCCTCCAGTATTTGTTCAAGCAGAAAGAGCTGAATCTGAGACAGCGGCGGTGGTTAGAACTACTCAAGGACAATGATATGGACATATTGTACCATCCAGGGAAGGCAAATGTGGTAGCTGACGCTCTTAGTCGGAAATCCATGGGTAGTTTGGCTCATTTGGGTGTGGATCAGAGACCCCTGGCTCGAGAGGTCTACCAATTAGCCAGCTTGGGGGTTCGTATTTTGGCGTCGGACGAGGGGGATATCTTGGTGCATAATGGAGCAGAATCATCATTGGTCGCGGAAATCAAGGAAAAACAGTTCATGGATCCAGCATTGGTTCGGGTGAAGGAAGCAGTCATGAATGACAAGACCTCGGCATTTGTACTCAGCAGCGAAGATGGTGTATTGCGGTGTCAAGATAGGCTATGTGTTTCGGATGTGGACGAGCTTCGGGAAAGAGTGATGGCAGAGGCTCATACTTCCAGGTATTCTGTGCACCCTGGTTCAACGAAAATGTATCACGATCTCAAGGAGATTTATTGGTGGAACGGTATGAAAAGGGATGTGGCAAGCTTTGTAGCTAAATGTCCGAACTGTCAACAAGTGAAGGCCGAGCATCAACGGCCCGGTGGATTAACTCAGCTTATAGAAATACCAAGGTGGAAATGGGAGATGATCAATATGGATTTCGTGGTGGGGTTACCTCGCACTCAGCGTAAGTTCGATTCGGTATGGGTGATAGTAGATCGACTCACCAAATCAGCTCACTTCCTGCCTGTCAAGTCCACTGATACTGCGGAGCAATATGCATGATTGTACATCAAAGAGATAGTAAGGCTTCATGGCACTCCACTTTCTATCATCTCGGATCGCGGGGCTCAGTTCACCGCTAACTTTTGGAAGAAGTTTCAGCAAGGTTTGGGAACTCAGGTGAATCTCAGCACAGCTTTCCATCCACAGACCGATGGACAGGCCGAGCGGACCATTCGGACGCTTGAAGATATGTTGCGGGCTTGTGTCTTAGATTTTAAAGGTAATTGGGATGAACACTTGCCACTGATAGAATTTGCTTACAATAACAGCTATCATGCTAGCATTCAAATGGCCCGTTTGAGGCATTGTACGGGAGAAGATGTAGATCGCCAATCGGGTGGTTTGAGGTAGGTGAAGCGGAATTGCTAGGGCCAGATATGGTGTACGAAGCTATGGAAAAGGTCAAAGTTATTCAGGAGAGAATGAAAACAGCACAGAGTCGTCAAAAGTCCTATGCAGACGTTCGTCGAAAGGATTTGGAGTTTCAAGTCGATGATTGGGTGTTCTTGAGGGTATCTCCTATGAAGGGAGTCATGCGATTCGGAAAGAAAGGAAATTGAGTCCTAGGTATGTCGGGCCATATCGGATCGTTCAAAGGATTGGTCAAGTTGCTTATAGGCTAGAGTTGCCTCCCGAGATGTCATCAGTGCATCCGGTATTCCATGTGTCCATGTTGAAGAAAGTGATTGGAGATCCATCCACCATCATGCCAGTCGAAGCTATAGAGGTTAATGAAGATTTGTCATATGAAGAAGTTCCGGTTGCCATTCTTGATAGGCAAGTCCGTAAGTTGAGAAATAAGGAAGTTGCCTCTGTTAAAGTATTGTGGCGAAGTCAACAAGTTGAGGAGGCCACATGGGAAGCGAAAAAAGAGATGAAGGAAAAGTACCCCCATTTGTTTGATCAAGCCTAGAAGAAATTAGGTGACCCTCCTACTCCTAGTAACTGTCATCTTGTCTAAGTTGTTTCCCTCTTAGTATTAGTAAAGTCCCCTTCATTTTGTAATGAGTTAAATGTGTTGTTACCTTGGGTCACTTGAACCTTTCTTGATAAATGAAATCCTTATAAATATTTGGGTGTTAAATAAACAACTAATAGTAAGTTTAGATTGGTAATGGTTTGTTAAGTGTACATGGTGTGTTAAAATGGTTAAATAAGGTAAGAATTCATTGAAGTGACTAGTTTATGTGCAATTGTAACAATGTGATAGAATATGTGCATTCGTTGAGGTAAGAAAGTGTATACCGGTTGTGAAAAGTGTTGTAGTTGTATATTGTTGTTTGGTAATGTGTTTCGGGGGCCCTCTGACAGGTGGATATGCCCATAATACAAAGGAAACTCTGGCGAAATTTTTCTAAAATGTAAGAGTTAGTCAAAATTTTGATGGTTGCATATCATGTCTTTCAAAACCAACTCATTTATTTCAAAATCCTCATTCGAGGACGAATGATCTTAAGGGGGGAGGATGTAAGGCCCCATAAAATTTTTGTGCATAAAACCTAGTAGTTGTGGTGTCATGGTCCGAGTAATGTGTTAGGAATGCGTAGAATTCTTCGGACCCTTGGTAGTGATTTAAGTTTCAAAAATGTAGAGAATTAATTTTTCCGAAAAGTGTCCAATATGCGGTCAAGAATGCGATAGCAAACCTGACATGCGGACCGCATTCTTGCCGCAAAACGTTCCAGAGAGTTTCCAAAAAATCGTGTCAAAAGTGCGGTCGATATGCGATCGCATGTCAAATCTGCGGTGCACTTTGCGACCACAGATCAAGCATGCGGACCGCATTCTGGCCGCATTCCTTAACAGAACCTGTGTAAAATTTGGGGCAATTCTGCGGTCGATATGCGATCGCATGTCAAATCTGCGGTCGCATAGTGCACCGCATAATTGACCCCGACCCAGATTTTTGTAACATTTTGACCCGATCTCTTCTTTAATATAACACACTTCTTCTTCATTTTATCATATCATCTTACCAAAATTAGAGAGAGAAGAGAGGGTTTTTAGAGAGAGAAATCTTTCATCTTCAAAGATTGTTCCAACTATCTAAATTCCAAGGGATCTTAGAGCAAGGATTCAACTTCCCCAATCTTTTCAAGGTAAAAACCCTAACTATTTTCTTTGACTTTCAGTTTTAATTGGGTAAAGAGAGGTTTGCATATAATAGCTTTTGAAAATAGAATTCTTACACTCATGCATGATTATTGAACTTGATTTTTAGTAAAAAGAAGTGAGTAGAAGTAAGAGTCTTCAAGAACAAGGTTGGCAAGAGTAAGATAGCGTGGGTAAGCATAAAGTAGGAAGTTAACGGAAGAAAACTCATCACCAGGTATGTATGGCTAATTTTGATTCTTGTAAAATCGCCCAAATGTGTGCGAATTGTTTTGGCATGTGTCAAATTGGGAAATTTTACGTAATTCTTTGATTTCCTTGTTGAGCATTCGATTGATGTTGAACTACGTGTGGTGTGGTATGAAATATGAATTGAAAGATAAAAAGGTAATCGAGATTGGTAAAGAATTGGGAACAACCATTGTGATGGCATATTTGGCTTATTGTGGAAGGAATTTGAAACACCTTAATTGTGGTAGATTGTTGAACATGATTATGTGGGCATTTTCGATTTTGGAATACTTGTAACTTGGTTTTGATATTGGCTTGAGAAGAAATTGAGAACATGAACCAATGTGTAAGTTGCTTATTTGAACTTGTTGAAATTGTGTGTAGTACCTTATCTGCTTTTTGAAATTGTTGTGTTTTCAACTGTAAGGCGGGGTTGTGTTGCGCGCCGCAACGTGGGGAAATAAGGTGTGGGTTGGGGTGATAAGGGTGGCCGAGGTAATAAGGGTGGTCAGGGGGCAATAAGGATGGAAAGCGATCGAAATCGCTATTGAAAATTGATACAAAAATCAATAATGTGAAATTGTGAAAGGAGACAGCATGAGAGTTTGCAACCTGTGGGGCACTGATTGCCCTTTGTTTGACTACTTGTGCTTTACGTGATTGATTGGTTATTGTTAAATTGGTTGATCGTAGAAAGTGCTTTGTGTGAGAATTATTTGAAATGAGGAAAATGTGGAAACATGGTTGGTTGGCTTAATTAATTGTTGATGTAATTTAATGGCTTGAGTTTACTTGGGACAAAGTTTGTCCATACATACCGGTACAATTCAAGTGTACTGACGTCCCTTTTGCCGGGGGCGCTACATTCGTGTCATGATTGTAGGTGGATCAGTAGCAGGCACTTCAGCTCATCGGCAATAGTATCCTTCTCCTTCCACTGCCCGTTTTGGTGAGCCCCTTTCTTCCTCGGGGCCTTGTGTGGTTCATGCCACTCGGTTCAGATTTCATTTTGGTTTTGTAAGGTATAGCCGGAGCCTTGTTACCGGCAAGTATTGTATTTCCCTTTTTGTATCCTAGAGGCTCCATAGACATGTAAACAGTGGGATTGTGGCCTATGTATATGTATGGGGCGTTGTAAATATAAATTATGAACTTGTTAGTGAATCAATCACATGGTTATGTTTATGCATTATGAAATCGGTCATTATTGGTAAAATATTTGGTTAATGAGAAACAATCAACACAGGGTTAACGCGTGGGAATGAAAGGCACCCAGGTCCGCTTGACTGGGGCAACTCGATCAGGCGCCGGTCATGTCCCTCGATTTGGGGCGTGACAGTTCAGATGTTTCTATTGGAGCCTATGTTGTGCTCGTCGCGGCTTAGGCCGGTGTTGAGGTGTCATATCACCAGTGCGGTGTGTTATAATCGAAATGATCGTTGGAGCCAATAATGAGTGTGAGTATATGTGATTCCATCTAGTATTTGGTTATTGTGGCCAGTTGTTGTGATTAGAGACTATCGTCTCGAGTGAATGGGTTGTCGATACATCATATGATCTCACCCGGAGTAGTGAATATGGGTTATTGCAGTGGATTCGAGTGTATCCTGAGTATAGGCATGGGATTTGCATTGGGCATATGATTTCAGAAAGTACAATGTGATTTATGGTTCAGATGGACTGTGAAATTTTGACTACATGGTGTTTTCGGACTTATGTGAGATAGGGTGATGTATGATCGCCTGAAATTATGCTTGGTAAGGTCATTCAGCTATTGGGTGGCTTCTAGTACAACTCTGAGTCCGCTCGAGGACGAGCGTTTGTTTAAGTTGGGGAGAATGTAACGACCCGGCCCGTCGTTACGGAAATTTCCACCCCGTTACCTTGCATTAACATATCTTATGCTTCTATATCGGTTTTAGAACCTATCGGGTGAGTTAGGAGTGAATTGAATTAAAAATGAAGCAAATAGCATGTTTGAAGGAAGTTTGAATATGGAAAGTCAACCTAGAGTTGACTATCGAGTTAGAGTGCTCGGAATCGGATTTCTGATGATTCGACTAGTTTCGAGGGATCATTTATGACTTAGGAGAGCAATCGGAATTGAATTTGGAGATCCGGTGTAGAAATAGGCTTGAATTGGCTAAGGTTGAATTTTGGCAAAATCCGATCGATAGGTGAGATTTTGATCCGGGAGTCGGAATGGAATTCCGACAGTTGCAAGTAGTTCCGTTAGGTGATTTTGGATATGCCTGCAAATTTTCAGGTCATTCGGACATCGTTTGGTCGGGTTTTTGATCGAATGTGAATTTTTGAAGTTAAAGTTAAACTTAAGCTTAAATTTGTTGAAAACGGACGATTTTGATGTTAACGATAGAGTTTTGATGATTGGAACAAGTTCGAATAAGGTTATAGGGCGTGTTGGTTCTTTTGGATGAGGTCCCGGGGGTCTCGGGTGAGTTTCGGGGTGGTTTCGGACCATTTCTTGGCCATTTTTAACTGCTGGTTTATGTCTGTAGCAGTGTTCTACGCGATCGCGGACAATGAGACGCGATCGCGGTGAGTAAAATGTGCGAAAAATATTAATGAATCGCGATCGCGTGAAATGCTCCGCGATCGCGAAGAAGGACAATTTCTGCTACATTGATCCTACTTCGGAAGCTCATATATTTTTATCTATAAGGAATTCTAAGGTGATTCAATAACAAAAGTTGTAGCTCATCGTGTGTAGTTTTCAGAAAGATAAAGCACTCGTGATTTGGACATCCTGTAAATAGTGATGGACGTTACACTATAGGGTGTCCGAGAAGGATCTCTAATATACATGTATAAATTGGGAAGCTTATATCTAGAAATGTATACAGATTCAGGAAATGCGTATCAAATTAAAGTTATAGCCCTATGTGTCTAGTTTCCATAACATCAAACCATTCATCATTCGGAGTTGTGTGCGAACAGCTATGACCATTATACTGAAGCCTGTCTGGAGGAACCGGAGTTTGTTCACCGCGATCGCGAAGCCTTTCCCGCGATCGCGAAGGGTAAATTTTGGGCCAAATATTGTTCTCCGCGATCGCAGAGCCATTCCCGCGATCGCGATGAGTAATATGCCTGGGCAGAATGTTTTTAAAACATTCCAGTCGCGAAATCAACCCATTTTTCCACCATTTTTGGTCATTCTTGAGAGCTTTTGGACGGGAATTGAAGGGATTTCGACGGGGAATCATTGGAGGTAAGTTTTATGAGTTAAATACATGATTTTATCAAATAATCTTCCATTAATTCTCTGAATTTGGGAAAAAAATCAAGAAAATTAGGGCTTTGAGCAAAAATCTTAAAATGGGGATTTGAAGGACCATTTGTGGTCCGAATTGGGAGTTCTTGGTATGTACGGACTCGTGGAGAGACGAGGATTCCGAAAATGGGAGTTTCATAATTTTTCAAGATGTGGGCCCGGGACTTGGGTTTTGCCAATTTCGTGATTTCTGATATTTTTCGAGTTCTTTCGATTGGGTGATATTCCATTAGCCTATTTTGATATATTTGTGCTGATTTGTGCTAGTTTTGACGTGCGTGGATGCCGGTTCGAGGAGATAAGGCATCGCGGGCATGAGCTTTCGTCGGTTCGAGGTGGGTAATACTTGTAAATGATGTCCCGAGGGTTAGTAAACCCCGGACTTGCACATCTTAGTGTTGTGTTGAGGTGACTTGCACGCCGGATAACGGGCGTGGGGTAGAGCACCATTGGGGATCGCGACTTGGTCCGTCCCGCGTAATAAATAATAACACCTAATTGTTGAAATGAATTGGACTAATTATCATGTTTGGGCTTCGTGCCAATTATTTGAATCCTTCAGGGATTGGTATCACTGTTTTGATAACACTGTGCATATTTTATTCTAAATTTAAGGTTTAAAATGGAATTATTGCTATTCAGCATTTTTTATAAGGTTATGAAAAACTTGAACAAGGTCTTAATAACATTTTTTTGTTGTGAGCTAATATGATATTGTTGCCCGTAGGGCTTTCTTGATTATTTGTTAGACTGATTGGGCTAAGGACCATATGTTAGGGCATGGCATTTCATGTGAGCATATGCATACACATGCATGGATCGGACTGCACGCCGCAGTGGTATACGGATCGGGCTGCGCGCCGCAGCAGGTGTGATATTAATATTGTGCTTGGGCTGTAGGAGCCCCTCCGGAGTCTGAACCCCACAGTGAGCACGGGTACCCAAATTGGATCGGGCTACACGTCGTAGCGGTCATATGCATTGCATGGCATACATACATTGATCTACGTATACTACGTGGCATAACATTCAACACTCATACATTACTCGCACACATGCATTAGTTGCCTTATTGACCAGATCTCCTTGTGTAAATTGATAAGGAGTGCTGAGCCCGAGGGGCTGATTTGAGTGCGGACTTGCACTGCTTGAGATTGTATCCAGGTATTGGTATATTATTATGACACAACGTAGCTAAAAATTGAGATTTTTTTTATGATCTACTCACTTATGCTGGAAAGGAATAAAAAGATAGTTCTGTATTGTGTAGCATGAGATTGTGTCTATCGTGGTTTTCTTCCCTTCGACATTATTTACTTTTATTACTGCTGAGTTGGAA
This sequence comes from Nicotiana noctiflora, assembly GCA_032618575.1. Classification (NCBI taxonomy): domain Eukaryota; kingdom Viridiplantae; phylum Streptophyta; class Magnoliopsida; order Solanales; family Solanaceae; genus Nicotiana; species Nicotiana noctiflora. Next base: position 432,188 of record JASVEL010011837.1, read on the forward strand.
GTACTCACACCCGACTCCCTGCACCTTGTGTGCAGATTCAGGTACATCACAACATGGCTGATTCTATTGCGGCTAGGGAGTGCTTTTGGACAGTCGAGGTAGCTGCCAACGTTCGCAGGACCTTATTCTCCAATTTGTCTATATTTTTGTTCTGACCATCCCACACTTGTGCACAATTATATTCGCTATTTACACTTTGTATACTCTATAGAGGCTCATGACTCTTGACCCTCCGGTCTATGAGAGTTGACACGTGTTGGGACTTAGTTCCCTGTTTTTAATATATCTATCACTGTTATGCTTAAATTGGATAAAGTGAGCTTGTGGCTCCGTGATTGTTGTTGATTGGTCGGGTTGGCCTAGCAGTGTGTTGGGCGCCATCACGACCGGATTTGGGGTCGTGACACCATCAAGGTTTGTAATTCGAGTCTAGTCTGTTCATTTTGTTATTCGTATTGTTGTTTCAACCCATCAGTTTAATACAACTCTCCTTTTGCCGTTATTTCTAGTCATTCCATTTCTTATCATTATACAATTCTTTTCATATTGATTTTAGTGACATGACATGCATATAATTCTCGGCATGGTTTTAAAAAGTCAATTTGGCAATGAAACAATGTAAAGGTATTTGGAAGATATAAAAATATTGGAATACTACGAAGCCTGAATACTGGGGGAAAGCGGAACATAAAAAAATACTATGCAAGTGCATCGTGCCTCATTAGTTTAAAGCCAAAGGCGAGAATACACCGAGTTTAAAGGGACCTTTCCTGGTACTGAGATTGTCAGTGATGATAGGAATTGGCACACATAGAAGGCAAATATGTGGATCAGTCAAAACGTGTTTAACTGTGTAGTTTGCACTTGGTAGGTTTTGAATATTGGAATGACGAAGGCATTTTGTTCAGCTATCCAAACACTTTGTCCATTGCTACCCCTTTGAGCCCTATTATATTTTCTTTCATATCCCTCTTTCGGAATCAACAACAAAAATCGAGGATTGAGCGGGGAAATCAAGTGGAAAAATAAAAAAGAAAAGAAAAGAAAAAGAAACGAAAAAAAAGAAAAAGAGAGAAAGAAAAGAAAAGAAAAAGAAAATAAAGACAAGAAAAAAAAAGAAAAAAAAAGAAAAGAAAGAAATGAAAGCAAAGAAAAGAAGAATGGGAGGAAGGAAACATCGCAACAATGAAGCGATCCTATGATCCAAACTACGTTTTGACTTGATCCTGAAAGGGTACAAAGGCAGCCTCACTGAGGTTCAGTCATAACAGAAAGAAAATCCAAGAGTCCCCAAAGAATGAAACTGGGACGGAAGATACGATTCCAAAAGTTGTAATTTTCAACCCACATTGAAAATATTTTGACCCTTTATATCCTTCTTTCTAAATCCCATCCAAAAGCCTGCATTACGGTCCAAAGAAAAACCTTCCGATCAATCTTCAAGAAATGCCGAGTCAAACGAGCAAAGGTGAATCACATCAGAGGCAATAGTATAGTCCGAACAAAGGAGAGTGAAGAATCGAGAAATGCTGAGAACCACCACGGGACTTCGAGATGAGAGAAATCAAAATGAGAGAGTCTTATCAGTGAAAACCCTCACGGACACCGTAAGGCGACAGTGAGTTGAGAGAAAATCAAAATGAGAGAGGTTTGATGGTGTAAACCCTATAGGCACGACGAATCAACTAATGATTATGAAACAGATTGGCAAATGGGGTATTGAAGACCAATTCACGGAAAATTGCAACAAGAGTTGAGCATCAAATTTGTATACAGAAAAGTCTAAAAGTGCATGTCAAGGTTGCTAGAGTCGGTATTAACATTCGATGGGTCATTCTTCTGTAGGTCTCTTATTAGGAATCGTCTCTCCCCACCTTTTCTTTCACTCTATTCTTCCCACTTTGCTTATATTACATTCTTCCTAAGTCTTTCGGGTCATAACAAATAAAGAAATGTTTTCAAAATTTGCCACCAAGCTTTCCAGTTGCACGAGATGGGATTTGGCCAACACACCAAATTGTTGTAAGTCAAGAACAATGTCAGACAAGATTGAGTTGCCAGTCGTCAATGTGATTTAGGAATCTTCGAAATATGAAGGCTCGATGTGCAAACATCACACCAGATGAAGTTGAATAGATCAAAGGAATGTCCCGAGAGAGGATTGACAAAGAGTGATACACCAATGACAACCAAAAACTTCCCAAAAGGAAATCAAAGTTAGCATGACTAGTGATGACATAATAAATACTTCAAAGGCAAGGCCGGAGATTTAAACAAAAAGAGCAACATGTGCATCGAAGCAGGTAACAATTAAAAATGTTTTGGGGGTTCACGGGAGACACAAAGGTCGGCAAAGGGCAAACTCGGGAACAATATAACAAATGGAAGTATGGGGTTCGAATAGAGAGGAGTTGTATATTCTAACAAAGGAAGGAGTCAGTCAAGAAGCATTCAAGGTCTTCAAATAGACTATAAGATAAGAGTTTCTAGGATCCGAGGAATTGGTAAAATGACAGGCCGTAAGGGCTGCGAGTTTGAACAAAGAAGAAGTGTTTTATGTAACAAGGACGGTGAAAAATGGATAGTCGAAAGAAATCAGAGGAAGAGAAAGAACAATCGTCATAAAAATTCAAGGCCACAAACCAACCACCTCATTTTAAACTAACAACGTTTTCTTTGATTTGAAACAGGGGCACGAAAGATTTTATTATCAAACCGAGGCAGAAAAGTTTCTGTCACATTAAAACTTTTCTTGTAATCGGGTATTCATCTGAAGAACATGAATGTTAGTACAATTGTTTTTACAAAGAGAAAATATATGGAAGTAGTTCTCAAGAAGGAAACACCGATTTTAAGGAAATTAATTTTTCAGATGATTGAAATACCAGTTTTAGGGAAGTAGTTTTGAAGGCGGACAATTCAAGTTGGAAGGTACATAAAACAAGTTTCGGAGGAAGATAAGATATAGATGAAATCTTAGTTGAATCTTTCACCTAAGATGAAAACCTTAGCCTGATGAATTTTTCACCTAAGATAAAAGGAAGGAATCTTAGTCTGTTGAATTTTCACCTAAGATGAAAATCTTAGTCTGATGAATTTTTCACCTAAGATAAAAGGAAAGAATCTTAGTCTATTGAATCTTTCACCTAAGATGCAAATCTTAGTCTGATGAATTTTTTCACCTAAGATAAAAACATAATGTGGAAAAGAGGAAGGCATAATTTGAAAAACAAAAGGAAGGTATAAGTTGTAAAGGGAAAGGAAGGCGTAATTTCAAAAGAAAAGAAAGGCATAAGTTTGAAAAAAGGGAAAGGCAAAAGTTGGAAAAAGAAAGGAAGGTAGAAGTCGAAAAAGAAAGAAGGATTGTTGAAATTAAAAGATTAAGAAAACCTGAACACAGAAAATGGACCTAGTCTGATGAATTATCTCCTGGAGTCATAATCTCAGTCCGATGGATTTTTCACATGAGACGACACAAAAATTAAACCTTGTCTGATGAATTATCTCCTAGAGTTATAATCTCAGTCCGATAGATCTTCCTCCTGAGACTACATAAAAATGAACCTAGTCCAATGAGAGTCAAAATCATAGTCTATTGAAACTTTCTCCTAAGATAAAAGACTTAGTCTGATGAATTTTTCACCTAAGATAAAAGTAAAATCTTAGTCTGTTGAAACTTTCACCTAAGATGAAATCTTAGCGTGATGAATTTGTCACCTAAGATAAAATTTAGTCACAAGGTAAGTATTACATTTTATTACACCCAGTTATCAAACTGGGGCAGAATTTTTTCCTTCGTTTTAGTTTTTTGCAATCAGGCGCCCACCTGTATAACAAGGGAATACTTCTTCAAGTTTCTGCAATCAGGCGCCTACCTCGATAACAAGAGAATATTTTCTTTTTCAAGTTTTTCGCAATCAGGCCCCCACCTGGATAACAAGGGGAATATTTTCTTTTTCAAGTTTTTTGCAATCAGGCGCTCGCCTGGATAACAAGGGAATATTTTCTTTACCAAGTTTTTGGCAATCAGGCGCCCACCTGGATTACAAGGGAATATTTTCTTTTTCAAGTTTTTTGGAATCAGGCGTCTACCTGGATAACAATGGAATACTTTTTCAAGTTTTTGCAATCAGGCGCCCACCTGGAAAACAAGAGAATATTTTTTCATGTTTTTGCAATCAGGCGCCCACCTGGATAACAATAGAAAACTTTTTCAAATTTTTTGGGATCAAGCGCCCACCTGGATAACAAGGGAATATTTTTCAAGTTTTTTGCAATCAGGCGCCCACCTGAACAAAAAGAAAATATTTTCTTTTTCAAGTTTTTTCGCAATCAGGCGCTCACCTGGATAACAAAGGAATATTTTCTTTTTCAAGTTTTTTGCAATCAGGCGCCATAACAAGAGAGTATTTTCTTTTTCAAGTGTTTTGGAATCAGGCGCCCACCTGGATAACAAGGGAATACTTTTTCAAGTTTTTGCAATCAGGCGCCCACCTGGATAACAAGAGAATATTTTTTCAAGTTTTTTTGCAATGAGGCGCCCATCTGGATAACAAGAGAATATATTCTCAAATATTTTGGGATCAGGCACCCACCTGGATAACAAGGGAATATTTTTCAAGTTTTTTGCAATCAGGCGCCCACCTGGATAACAAGGGAATATTTTTCAAGTTTTTTGCAATCAGGCGCCCACCTGGATAACAATGGAATACTTTTTCAAGTTTTTACAATAAGGCGCCCACCTGGATAACAAGGAAATACTTTTTCAGATTGATATTTCTCTTTAAATTCTGACATTTAATAGCATGATATGCCCAGTCACTATACTGGGGCAGAAAAAGTTTCTTTGGTTGTATATTTTGTCGTAACCAGGTGCCCACCTGAAAAACAAGAGAATACATTTAAAAGGAATCGCAAGCAGGAGTCCACCTGGAAAATGGACACATATTTCAAATTGAAGTGGTTGAACATCATCAAGGCAACAACAAGAATGCCGTTGGAAGAGTACAAAATACAAGTTCAAGGCAACAACAAGAATGTCGTTAGAAGAATACAAGATGAAAGATCAAGGCAATACAAGAACACAAGACATAGATAGAATTATTTGTAATTCATAGACCATAGCTTAGGCTAGTTTCTTTTATTTTTGGTGTAATAAGAGGTCACTCAGCAGTAACAACAGTAACAACAGCAACAACAGTGAGATCACAATCCCCGGTAGTCTCAGCTACCAGACATTCCCAAACTACACTGACATGATTCCTGTTTAGCCCAGGATATGTAGGCAACGTCTGAAGTAGGGTGCGGTCAACACTTTTTCAAAATGCTTCACAACGGAATACTCTAACGGGTAAAAATTCCTCATTAATCCTCACTTATTTTTGCACTGAAACTCTTCGTGTTCCCGAGCAAAGAGGGGCAGCTGTGAGCACGTGATTTCTACCCTATATATGAGTTATTTCCATAAAATTCAAAATAAATAATTTTTTCTTATTTTTATAATTTGTGTGAATTTTGTGTGTTATTTGCACATGTTAAATCAAATAAAAAATACAAAAAATATGCATTTGCATTTAGGAAATTAATTTCACATTTTAGTAGGTATGAATTCATTTAAAGAGAAAATCAAAATAAAATTTTTGTTTTAATTGAAAAATTCACATAAATAGAAGTTAATTAGTTTAATAATTTTAATAAATATAAAACTAAATAAAGAATAAAATATATACAAAAAATACAACAAAGTAAAAAATACATAAATAATAATAATAATAATAACAAACTGAAAAGAAAAACAAAATAGAAAATACAAAAGAAAAATGAAACAAGCAAAAAAATTCAAAGAAGAAAAGAAACAAGTCTGGGTCAGACACCGACCAATTTAAGCAACCCAGGCCCAGATACCCTTACACCCTTCAGCTCCAGCCCAAACAACTTAGACCCAATTAAGTATCCACCCGGTCCGGTAGCCCCCTTCTTCAAAACGACGTCGTTTAAAGGACGATTAAATCCTAGCCGTTAAAATGTTAATCCAACGATTAAAAGAATAAGAAGGCAACCATTGATAAAAATATTACATATAACGCCTAACCCTAAAAATCAAAAGCTTCGCCTCCATCCGCTTCTCTTTAGACCAATACCCCTGCTTCCCGCCCGCCGGAATTCGCCAACGGTGGCGCCAGGCCTCCGTTTCCAACCAAACCAACCCCAAATGACTCTCCTTGTCCCTCTCTATCCCAATCACCCACTGGTTCTGCCCAACTCCCCAAAACTAGCAAACCCTAGGTGCCGTCACCACCGCCAATGATGACGCTGGTATTCAACCTCACACCCTCCTACCCTCTTTACATCCTCCATACTGTGACGAAGGCCTCAAGTCTTAAAAGCCGCTGGAAAACCCTCGAATGTGCAAGGAAATCCGCCGATGATAAAGAAATTCAAGAAAAAGGATACAAGATCCCTGGGGTACCAGAGTTGTCTTTAAGAAGAAAAGAAAGGAAAGAAAAGTCAAATATAAAAAGCTAAGTACTTCTATTCTTTCGATTTTCTTTTTTCCTTTTTATGCATGTTATTTTCTTTTGGTTCTTATTTTTTAGGGGTTCTAATTGTTATTTTGGTCCGTTTAAAATGATACTGTTTTGAAATAATACAACAGAGATTAATAAGAGTTTTGATAAGCTTTTAATATTATTTTTGTGATGATTTGTTTAGTGTTAATGGAATTAATAATGAAATCTTTGATTAGTTTGAAAATTCTCGAATATGTTAGTCCTTAAAAATTGATTCCGGAAATTAATTACAAATAAGTATGTCTGTTATTTGAATTAAAATGGTCATTTTTTATCGTGCGATTGGTATAGCTGACTGTTATTAGGTTTTGGTTTCAACTCATTCAATAAATAACTAGTTGTTTTAATGTGAGAATTAGCTAATAATTCAAGGGTAAAGGGGCAAAAGGCATTAGGTTTAGTTGGTAAATTCAACTCAGTTCAGGGTCAGTTTGGGAATAAAAAATGGTTTAATTATCATTAACCTTAGGAATTAAGGGCAGCTTGGGGCATAACTAAAAATCTAAAAATGGGGTAAGGGTAATAAGACTTGAGCAGTATGGGTAAAATTGGGAAGGAAATTGGTATAATTGTAATAAATATAGAAGATTAAGGGTGATTTGGGCATAATAAAAGGGTACTTCTGTAATAAAAATGCAAGTGAGGGTGTAATAGGAATTACAAGGAATTAGAACATAGTAGATGTAACTAGAACCTTCTAGAATGAGTTCTAGTGCAAACCTTAAGCAAATAAGTGTATTAAAGTGTTTAACAAAGTAAAAATGAGGAGCTATTAGATAAATTCTTATTTTAAGTTTTCCTCCAAATTCAAAATCTATAAATAAGGCAACTTCAGCCTTAATTCAGGGACCTTCCAAATTTTCGAATCAAATTTTAGATTTTAGAACTCTCTCCAAATTTTTGAATAAATTTTTAGAATCTTAGGGCTTCTTCCACATTTTTAATCTTTTCCAGATTTTTGTATCTAATTTTTTATCCCCTGTTCTGTTACAGATCTGGAATTGTACATTCCAGACCTCATTCCCTCATTTAAATCTGAAGCTTACTCAAATAATCCACAAAAAAAAAAAAAAAACCAGCTACGAATAAACAGAAAATCTAAAAAAAAAGAGGAAGTCCTGTTTTCATTGGAGTTCTTAGTCTACCACCAGTTTCGGTAATGGATTTGGAATTCAAATTCTATATCTGTTTCTTGGCGTATTTCTGTGCTGAAAACATGCTGTGTAGAAATTATTTTTGGTTTCAAATCACTCTTGTTTGGGCTATATTGCTACTTTGTGGCTGGAATTACACTGCTGTTGTTGATTGCTGTAACTAACTCATTTCTCTGCCTATTCTGTCCCATTCCAGGTGCGAATTTGACTTCTACTAGCCAAAGGCTAATGAATGAAGTGAAGTGTTCCTTTTCATTTATTTCTATTCAGTTCATAATGTTCTTGGTTGTTATTTTGGAGATGTAATTCCTAAATTGTTGTACCTGGACGGTTAAGGCAATCGAACTACATTAGTTTGTTATTTAGTTATTGATTTTATAGTTTGATAATAATTAACTAGTTAGATTGGAATTGTAATTAAGATTAATGAGTTGTGAAAGCATAAAGTTGCCTGGAGAATTACTGTGTATGTGTTGATATGTTGAAAACAATATAAGTACATGACTATTAGCAATTGTAATAAATTTTGTGAAAAACTAAAAAATAGCTTCAAGTTCTAGTTGATTTTTTTTTTGATTTTCTATCCATTTGTCGAAATATTTGGTAGCAAACTAAATGACTGAACATGAGTCTATTACTTAAAAATTCATGTAGTAAAATAAAACGTGAGTCTAAATTTAAAAGGTTTCAAACACTTATGCAGGTTTGGCCTAATTTTCGAATTGATTGAATCGTGTCCATTCAAATTTTAAATAAGTTAAGACGTTGAAACTTGATGAATTGTTTTTTATTCACCCATACAGACTTCAGCATACTATTGGCAGGCCCAAGTAGTTATAAATCAGAAAAGCTCTTCCGGTAATATAATAATTAAGGATAACGAATAATCAGGATTTTTCTCTTATCATGACAAAAATAGTAGAAAACATAGACGTTTTTAGCATTGACTTTAACAACATTGAGATGAGCCTCGCCACGTTATAATTGTGTGGCCCTCAAATAAGTTTCTATATAAAATTCTAAATTCGGAAGGGTCGTTTAGCGAATTTCACGGTCTTTTCCAAAGTTAACAAGATGTAGATACTTTAGGCACGATTTATAATAATATTACCTTCTTAATACGGGTGCACATTTATGTGACCCAAATCCAAGTCTCAACGAAGTCGAAATGTATTAAAAGTCACACGCGTACTGGTGCGTTCTGGCCCAAAATACATTTTCACAACGTTGTAATTATTTGTAAAATTAAATAATAAAGTGGAATATTAATAAATGCACATAAAATAGATCATATAAAGAAATCAGATAAAAGCAAATACAACAGTTGAGCGACCGTGCTAGAACCACAGAATTCGAGAGTGCCTAACATCTTCTCCCGGGTTAACAGAATTCCTTATCCGGATTTCTGATTCGCAGACTATAACAGAGTCATATTTCCTCTGTTCGGGATTTAATCGGTGACTTGGGACACAATTATCTTCCCAAACGGCGACTCTGAATCTAAATAAATAAATCTCGTTCCGACCATCCTTTAAGTGGAAAAACTCATTTCCTTTTATTATATCCCTTCACGGTGTGTAGTAAATAGGCTTCTCGTAAAAAGGAGGTGTGACAGTAATAACCCGCCAAACCAAGGAAACTACGAATCTTAGTAGCTGAGGAGGGCCTGGGCCAACCCTGCATGTCCTCCACCTTCCTCGGATCCACTCGGATACCCTCGCTCAACACGACATGGCATAGAAATGCCACTGAACTCAGCCAAAACTCACATTTAGATAACTTTGCGTGTAATTGCTTCTCTCTCAGAGTATGAAGCACTATCCTCAGGTGCTGCTCATGCTCTTCCCGACTCCGAAAATATACCAAAATATCATCAGTGAAAACAATCACGAACGAGTCAAGATATGGCCTGAATAAACTATGCATCAAAATGCATGAATGCTGCTGAGGCATTAGTCAGCGCGAAAGACATAACGAGGAACTCGTAATGCCATACCGAGTCTTGAAGGCCATCTTCGTGATATCTGGCTCCCGAATCTTCTGCTGATGATAACCAGAGCGCAAATCAATCTTGGAGAATACTTGTGGGCCCTGTAGCTGATCAAATAAGTCACCAATACGTGGCAAAGGATACTAGTTCTTCACTATAACTTTGTTCAACTGGCGATAGTCAATGCACATATGCATAGAACCATCCTTCTTCTTCACAAATAACACAGCAGCACCCCAAGGCGAAACACTAGGTCGAATGAAAACCTTACCCAACAACTCCTGTAACCGATCCTTCAACTCAGGAGGACCCATGCGGTATGGGGAAACAGAAATGGGCTTAGTGCCGGCAACAAATCAATACCAAAATTGATATCTCTATCGAGCGGCATGCCCCGGAGATCAGCTGGAAACACATCGGAGAAATCTCGAACCACAGGAACTGAATCAATAGAAGGGGTGTCAATACTAACATCCATCACATAAGCTAGATAAGCAACATAGCACTTCTCAACCATACGTTGAGCTTTGAGAAAATAAATAACACAACTGGGGGTGTGATCTAGAGTACCACTCCACTCAATACGTGGAATGCCTGGCATAGCCAGTGTTACGGTCTTGGCGTGACAATCAAAAATAGCATGATGGGGCGACAACCAGTACATGCCCAAAATAATATCGAAGTCAACCATACCGAGCAATAAAAAGTTAGCCCTAGTCTCAAAACCACCAATAGTGACCAAACACGACCGATACATACGGTCCACAACCAAAGAATCTTCCACCGGAGTAGAAACATAAACAAGGACACTCAAAGAATCCCGAGGCACACCCAGATGTGAAGCAAAATAAGAGGACACATATGAAAAATTATAACCAGGATCAAATAGAACTGATGCCTCTCTGTGACGAACCAAGATAATACCGATGATAATAGAATCAGAGGCAACACCTGTGGCGCGACTAGGAATAGCATAAAATTTGGCCCGCCGCTCCCTCGAGGACGGCCTGTATCAACTTGATCCCCGCCCATGGCCGGCTGGGCAGGTGGGGTGTCAGCTGGAGCTAGAACAATGGCCTACTGACCCTGTGAACCATGCTGAGGCTGTGAAGTCTGTGGAGGCGCTCCCTTCCCATGCCTGGGGCACTCCCTAACCAGATGGTGAGTATCCCCGCACTCATATCAAGTCCCGGGAGGACCCGGTGGCTGTGACTGACTGGCCCTGTTCCCGCTGGATTGACCCTTGGAGGTACCCCGCGCCGGAGGTGCACTGGAAACTGGGGAGCATAGTAAGGCTCGTGAAGTGCTGGAGGAGCTGGAGTACCACTAGCTGCTGGCAATGCTGAATGAATTGGACGATCGAAATAACCCCTGCCAAATCGACCGGCTGCTGCAATACGGGCACCAGAGAAATGATCCGACTCACCAGACCTGTTGGCCTCCCTCTCTCCTTGCTCCCTAGCGAGCATACCCTCAATCTGTCTGGCAATACTCACTGTCTGCTAATAAGGCACATCCATCTCTAGATTTGTAGCCATGCTGGACCAGCTAGGCGGAATAAGACCCTCAATAAACCTTCGCATTCTCTCCCAGACCGTGATGACCAAAGCCGGTGCATGTCTGGCAAACCGGGTGTAACTTATGCCACACTCAGATACTATCATAGAGCCCTGGCGCAACCTCTCAAGCTCCACACGCCAAGCATCCCTGAGGCTCTGGGGAACAAACTCTTTCAAAAACATGTCGGATAACTGTGTCCAAGTCAGCGAGGCAGACTCAATTGGACTATCCAAGTCATATGTGCACCACAAATAATTAGCGGCCCCTCGAAGCTGAAAAACATTAAAAGAAACCCCACTGGACTCCACTATACCCATAGTATGGAGGATGCGATGACACTCTTCCAGAAATCCCAAGGCATCATCTGAAGCTAAGCCACTGAACACTGGGGGATCATACTTATTGAACCTCTCCAACCTACGATGCTCAACCTCGGAGCAGCTGAACCACCTCCGAGTTGTACTGGTGTGGCAGGCGGTATAGGAATAACCTTCGAAACCAGCTCGATGGGCACTCGCTGCTCAACAGTGCGGGCAGCGGGAGTCTGGGCCCCTCTCCCAGCCTGAGATGTGGCTGCAGCGAGAGGAAGAAACCCCGCCTGAGCCAGAGTAGTGTACATTCTCATAAACCGAGCCAGAGTCTCCTGGAGTGTTGGAGTCGTAGTAGCTGTAGTAGGTGTACCAGGTGCTTGTGCTCCAACCTGATCCACCGGTGGTGCCTCAGCGGTAGTGCGCACAGGTGTTGTGGCTGCACCTCGGCCGCGTCCTCGACCTCTACCCCGGCCCCGGCCCCAGCCCCGGCCCCGGCCTCTGGCAGCAATAGTAAGGGGTGCTGGTGCGTGATCCTCATGTGTAGCACGTGTCCTCACCATCTGTGAGAGAATAGAAGACAAAAGTTTAGATTTGGTGTCAAAATATCGCACCACAAGGAATTCAAAAGAAATGAAGAGTTTCCCAAACAGTTATATAGCCCCTCGTAGATAAATACGGATGTCTCTGTATCGATCAACAAGACTCTAAATAACCGGCATGTGTCTCATGACTCCTATGAACCTGGCTCTGATACAACCTTGTCAAGATGATGGCTCGCCAATCGTGAACCTATCATGACGCCACCCAGTCTTCGCGACTAAGTAAGTCAAACATAATTGCGGAATTTACAGCTTTTACAAACAACTAAAAATAACATTGGAATAATAGAGAAAAATGTAATAGGTGCCGCTCGACACATACATTTTATCATAATTTCTAAAATATATAACCACCAGGACCCAGAAATTGACGGGCAAACATAGGCTAAAGAGAGTAAAATTGTGGCTCTATCCACCAAGAGTACTATACAACCGAAACAGAAAGGAAATAACTAGTGACTAGGAAGGAACAGAATAAGACTCTCCGGATCTGCAGACGCAGCAGATGCATACCTTGAGTCTCCTGAAGTATAACCTCGATCACCGGTAGTGTGCCTGATCAGATGGACATGGATCTGCACAACAATAATGTATGCAGAAGAGTAGCATGAGTACACCACGACGGTACTCATTAAGTGCCAAGCCTAACCTTGATGGAGTAGTGACGAGGAAGGTCAGGGCCCTACCGAGAATATTAATAATAAAATATCGAACATCGTAAAATGGGAGAAAATTTGTAATAATAGCAAAATAAGATAGAAACTACAAGTCATCTACAATTAAGCTAAAAAGGAAAAATTAACACAAGTACAGAATTAATCGCACAGGATCTCCGGTAATTGAACCTGCAGTCCATTTATACTCAGCAGCTCAGGATCTCCGGGAATCGAACCCGCAGTCCCTTAATAACAGTGACAAGGATCTCCAGGAATTGAACCCGCAGTCCATTCGTATCGGTATCATAGGATCTCCGGGAATTTAACCTGTAGTCCTTTTGTATCAGTATCACAGGATCTCCGGGAATTGAACCCGCAGTTCTTTTATATCAGTATCACAGGATCTCCGTGAATTGAACTTGCAGTCCTTTTATATCAGTATCACATGATCTTCGGGAATTGAACCCCCAGTCCTTTTATATCAGTATCACAGGATCTCCGGGAATTGAACCCGCAGTTTTTTTATTAGTAGCACCGGATCTCCGGGAATCGAACCCGCAATCCACAAAACACAACACAATCAAACAAAGAGAATACGCAGAGTGAAATGAAATACACTGCTACGATTAACAATTAAATTCAATCTTATCATGTTCCACAAAATTCAATTAAGGCAAGTAGGCATTTAGACAGTTAATCCTATCTAGTCATGCTTCCCTCGCTAACACATGATAAATCTTGCAATTAAACCAATCAAATAGCAGAGATAACACTGATTGAGCAATTCAAGTAAAGTGGATTTTTCAACAATTTTCACAAGTACACGCTCATCACCTCGCATACAAGGAATTTAAAACAAAACATAATAAATCCTAGGTGAAAAGATCCCCCACACAAGGTTAGACAAGCCACTTACCTCAATCCTGGTACCAAACCGCTAAGAAATAATGCCTTTTTCACGCGTATCCGACTCTGAGTGGCCCAAATCTATTCAAACCAATTACATAGTGTAAATAACATCGCAAGTAACTAATTACATTATTAAAATTAAAACTAAGGTGCGCAAATAGGTAAAATGACAAAAATACCCCTCCAGCCATCGGCTCAGAATCAACATATTTTTACGTTTTCAGAACGGGCGCACTCTCACGAGTGTAACCATATAAAATTTATCAAAATTGAAGTTCGTTTGCCCCTTCAAATCATCGATTTTCTATTTTTCTTAGGCTTCAAGCAAAACCCAATTTACACCTTAATTCCTCCAATTTTCAGAGATATAGGTAAGGATTCTAGGATAAAATTACGTAATTACACCATACAATTTACCTCCAATCAAAATCTAGGTGAAAATCTCTTAATCCCTCACCCCCTAGCTTCAAAACTTTCCCAACAATGGTAAAATAATGAAACCTTCACGGACGAAATGTTATTTAATTGAAATGCCCGTCATACAATAAACACTATGTGATCGCATCACCTTTCCTGCGATCTCATAGAACAAACTTTCAGTCCCTCAAAATTGAATTATGTGATCGCACTAAACACCCTGCGATCGCATTGCTTCCTCAAACAACACTATGCGATCGCATACCTATGGCCGCGATCGCATAGAACAAAATAGAGAACCTGGGACCCCAGGCCAATACACTACGCGATCGCATAGTTCATCCCGCGATCGCAGAGCACTAAACTTTCCAACTATGCGATCGCATCTACCAGACCGCTATCGCATCGAAAAAAATCTGAGCCTCATCCAAACCTTCTATGCGATCGCATCACAACCCTTGCAATTGCATAGAGCAATCGTCTGCAACACTTATGACAACAATTCAGCTGTGTTCTTCAACTCAAAATGGTCCGTTTGACCCCCGGAAACACCCCCAGGCCCTCGGGACCTCAACTAAAACCACCAACCCTCTCAAAATCACGACATGAACTTGTTCCAATCATAACAGAGCTAACAGAACCATCGGATTTCAATTCTGAGGTTGTCTTAACACTGTTCCGAATATGGACCTTTTATCAACTATTAAACTCTCGTTTAGGGACTAAGTGTCCCAAAACAATTCGAATTCTAGAACCGAACATCCCGGCAAACCAAAATAGAATAAATAAACTTAGGGAAACGAGTTAATTGGGGATCAAAGCGTAAATATCAAAAACGGCCGGCCAGGTTGTTACATGCTTCTTGCACGGTTGCTTTGGATTATACATGTTTCAATTTTTTTCAAACAAAGAACAATAGCTAGTTTGAAACAGTGGTTGGTTTTGTGGCCTTGATTGTTTGATCACTGGATATTGACCCAACTTATGATGAGAATCTCTGCTACTTTCTGGCTTTTCTGAAGATTGATCTCTCTCAAGTCGTGGAGAACCTCTAATTTTTCCATACTTTTCCATAATGGTTGGTTAATGGAACTCAACTTTCAATTTTATTTCGCCTTCGTAAGCCTTTCCTTTTTGATTCTCTTTTTTCATTTTCTTTTCTTTTATTTCTTCGCAATATTGGGGAACTTTTTGGGTCCTCAAACTTTGCTGCAACAGCTAGTCGCGTGGGACTTAACCTCTTCAAATTTTATTTTGCCTTTGTAGGTTGTTCTTTTCTGGCTTCTTTCTTCAACATTTAATTTCAGTGCATTTGGGGTACCTTGGCTTCCTCAACTTTTGCCGAGACGGTTGGCCACGTGGGACTCAACCTTTTCAGCTTAATTTGTCTTTATAGGCGCTCTATTTGATTTTCTCTTTCCAAAAGTTTTGATTTCAAAGGATCGCCTGCCATGGCTAGTCGAATTGACTTGATTCCCCTGACTAGGCTAGGTGCATTTCTGCACAGTGGCTCGTGTCAAACGAAAGCCCTGTAAATCAGTCTTGCCATCCTTTCTTTGTCTTAGTTTCGGAAGAGTGTTACTGCAAGGGATTCAAAGAAAATAATTAATGGAATGTAGAATGAGTTTAAAACCAGAAGTGTCCCTTTCAGGGAGAGGAAATACGGACTTATTTGGAGTATATGCGGACTTCAATGAACATTACATGCCTTTTGGACTGGATGCCTGATCTATGTAAACCATCCGACTTTCAGAAAGTCATCATAACTTCTACATTAAAATTTGAGAAACCTTGCGAGGATTTTATCGGTGATGGTGGATGTAAGAATCTTCTTTTCAATTGGTGGGGCCGTTTGCAGGTTTTCACTAGCTGACCTCCTTCACTTCTCTTCGCACCATCGCGTTATAGTGCCCATGTGGGTTTTCACTAACAAGACTCTGTCATTTTGCTTTTCTCTGCTTACCATCGCCTTATGGTGCCCTTGTAGGTTTTCACCAACACGACTCTCTCATTTTATTCCTCTCATTTTGTTGTATCAGATCCAAAGAACTCCATCCTCCCATTTTGAACCACTTTGCCGATTCATCAGAAGGACGCGAACAAGGTTTGGGGTAAAATATTTTGGATTGAATTACAACTTTGAAATATTTTGGGCGGGATCATTGCCGAATCATTATAACTTCTGCCCTAGTTCATTTTTGAGGGACTTTGGATTTTTATTTTGGTGTGACTGAATCCCAGAGAGAGGCTGCCTACGTATCCTTTCGGAATCATGTCGAACGTAGTTCAGGAAAACTTTGTTTTTGGATTTTCTTTGTTTTTCTGCTTTGTTTTGTATTTTTTTTCATTTCATTTCCTTTTTTTCCTCTCTTCTTCTTGTTTTTTCATCTTTTTTTTTCTCATTTTCTTTGCCTTTTATTCCCCTTTTTTTAATTTGATTTTTCAATAACACTTCCAGGTTCCAAAGAGGGTAATCAAAGAATGGGAACCAGCTAAAAGGGTTTGCAAAGGGTTGATATGTTTTGGGTAGCGAGAAAGAAAGCCTACGTCATCCCAATCGGAGAATATTAGAACTATATGGAGGATCCAACATAGTACATTTTCTCTTCATTTGCATTGACAATTGTTTTAGGTACATTTCCTTCGATATGTCCCAAGTACAACGCACTCTTTTGGCAGTACACTTGTTGCAATATATTGAACTTTCCACTCTGGAACCAATTTTCCTTCAACTGTTCCAACTTTTTGTCTTATTTCCTCAAATATATCCTCTTTGCATTCTTGATCTTGACCCATTATTTCGAGGTCTGACAGCTTTCTGAATCCGGGCATGAAGTACGCTAACATGTCACGTTATTGAAATCTGCATTTAACAAAACTGAAAAGAGAATAAGAAATATGACAAGATACACAAAAGAGACATTCTTGGACAATGAAATATTAATTTCATTTCATTTTTTTTAATTTTTGTATTATTTTATTTTATATTTTAATTTTTTTTCAATTTTGAGGAAGAAGGGTTTACATCGATATGTAAGACAATTGAGTAAAATATCCAGATTACACCCTAAGATAATCCGGACACAAAAATGATAGCAAGACTGGCTACCGAGACTCCTGTTTGATGGGGAACATTCTCGCTGGGCGACCATTTTTATTGGACAAACCATTCTGACTATGGCACGTTGTTGTAGGTAGGCAAAACATTGTTCATCACATCAAGAGCTTCTTCATCTCGGAAAATGATTCTTTCAGCTTCAATTACATCCTCAACTACCCTTTTGAGGATCCAACAGTTCTCTGCACTATGTCTCACTGCTCTAGAGTGGTATTCGCATCCAACATCAGCTCAGTATGGTGGGTACTCGAGGTTCAGCCGGATTTTGACCACTAATTGTAGCAAACCTCACATGACTAGCTTTTGGAACAAACCCGAGTATGATTCACTAATATGGGTGAGCTGATTCCTTTTGAAAGGCTCTCTCGGGCGAGGATTGTACCGAGGAATATTTGATTGGGGATTATATGGAGGTTGGTAAGGATGGGTATTTCTGAGAGGCGGAGTTCGGCTTTGTGTATAATGTTATTGACGCGTGCAATGTTGTGCGTTCGTCAGCGCATACCAATAAAACCAACCACCTGAACATAACTTAACTAATTCGCTCACACAATAACCTTTTTAGTTTTGGGACATTTAACACACAGTAAATCGCATGTTAGGATGCAATGCATCTAGCAGTTAAAAGCTTCTATCATGTGTTTGCATGGTAGGATGTTTCATCTCGACCTTGTCACGACCCAAATTCGGTCGTGATGGCGTCCAACAAAAAGCTAGGCCAGCCAGACCAACAATTGTTTATCACAATGAATATCAGTCCCAAATGGACATCTCAAGAAGAATATATGAGTCAAAGAACTCCAATAATAATAGTACGAACTAAAATACTGAGAAGTGCAAAAAAACAACTAACACTCCCAAAGATATGGAGTCACAAGTCTAGAGCCTCTAAACAAAACCGAACAAAAATAGAGAATACTGCATAAAAGTTCCCAAATCTGAACATAAAGTAGCAACTGAAAAGGGGAGGAGAAGCTAGGTTCTCCGAGCATCGGCAGCTACCTCAGCAACTCGGTATGACTCTACAAAGGTTGGAAATGCTCGTCTACTTCTCTTGAGTACCTGAGTCTGCACATAAAAGTTGCATGGAGTAGGGGTGAGTACTAAGTACTCAGTGAGTAATAAATATATATAAGCAGCTGAAAGTAAGAAATCCACAGAATACCACAATATGAAGGTAAACTATAGTCCGATCCTCATATGAACTAGCAACATCAGTACAACACAATTATCACAGATAATTCAACAGATAAAGATGCAATGCAAAGCACATAATCGCTACGGCGTGTGGCCCGATCCATTTAACGTCGACGACGCTCACTGGGGGGTGTGTACAGACTCCGGAGGGGCTCCTACAGCCCAAGCGTAATACCGCTGCGGTGTGCAGCCCGATCCTCATATCATATCAACCGCTGCGGAGTGCAACCAGATCCGTCCTCAGTCCACAATACTCAGATAAGTCATAAAACAGCTCAAATTACTTATTTCCAGGTTCCAGTTCATCAATTATGAAAATACTTTAACTTTTATTTAATTTTTGAAAAACATGTGACTTAGCATTTCAATACTACGATTTTAAAACCAGGACTGAGATCAGTGATTAAGAAAGTATAGCTATCACATATATACTATCGCCTAGGGATACTACAGGTCGGTACAATGCCTCAAACATGGCTTATAACCCACAAATATGTCAAACACAGTGTTTTTCCATCACTAATAACATATTATTCATATCCGGGATGGACCAAGTCTCAATCCCCAGTCACAATCAATCCCGCACCTGCCACGGGGTGCGAGCCACACCCTACTAGCGTCACAATGTGCTAAGCTGGGGTTTCGAACCCTCAGGCTACCATATACACAAACTACTCACCTCAAGCCGGTCGTAGACTCGTTCCCAATGCCTTTTCCTTTAGAATTCGCTGCCTTGCATGTAGAATCTATTCAAACCACAATAATTATGTCATTTACGGGTTAACGAAACATAATCCAATTAAATTTACATGACAAACGCATAAATACACTATGTTGGTAAAACCTGACCGCGGGCCCGCTGCCCGAAAAATTCCAAAACTTATACCAACGTGATCCTCGTCTCGCCACGAATCCGTGCATATAAAATTTATCGAAATCAGAGTTCGAATGACTTTTCAAAACTCAAATATTCATTTTCAATACCACCAACATACTCCAAAACATGATACGGACTTGTTCCAATCATAAAAACACCATCCTAAACATCAAAATAACCATTTCACACGGATTCAAGCCTAAGTTTCTTCAAAACTTCCGAAACTAACATTCAGTCCAAAACCCAATCAAACGACGTCCGAATGACTTGAAAATTTGCAGATATATCCAAAATCACATAATGAAGCTACAGAAATTGTCGGAATTCCATTCCGACCCCCGGATCAAAATCTCACCTACCGTTCGGATTTCGCCAAAAGTCAACCTTAGCCAATTCAATCCTAAAACTACACCGGACCTCCGAATTCGATTCCGATTGCTCCCGTAAGTCATAAATGATCCCCCGAAACTAGTCAAATCATCAAAATTCGATTCCAAGTACTCTAACTAAATAGTCAACTCCATGCCGACTTTCCATATTCAAGCTTCCTTCAAAAAGGCTATTTGCCTCATTTTCAACCCGAATCACTCCTAATTCACCCGATAAACTCTAACACTGATATAAAAGCATAAAACATGTAAATGAAAGGTAACAGGATGGTAATTCCCGTAACGACAGGCCGGGTCATTACATTCTCCCCAACTTAAACAAATGCTCGTCCGCGAGTGGGTTAAGAAACATACCTGAAGTATCAAATAAGTGTGGATATCTGCTCCACATCTCCTGCTCGGTCTCCTAAGTTGCTTCCTCTACGGGACGACCTCTCTACTACACTTTCACTGAAGCTATGTCCTTGGATCTCAGCTTGCGAACATGTCGACCCAAAATGGCTATCGGCTCCACATCGTAGGTCAAGTGCTCATCTAGGTGTATCGTGCTGAAGTCTAACACATGAGATGGGTCTCCAACATATTTCCAGAGCATAGATACTTGGAACACCGGGTGGACCCCCGACAAACTGGGTGGCAAAGCAAGCATATAGGCCACTTCCCCAACTTTCGTAAGTACCTCGAAAGGTCCAATGAACCTTCGGCTCAACTTTCCTTTCTTTCCAAACCTCATAACGCCCTTCATAGGCGAAACCTTCAGCAACACCTTCTCACCCACTTAATAAGATACATCTCGGACCTTCCGGTCCGCATAACTCTTCTGACGTGACTGAGCTGTGCGAAATCTCTCCCGAATCACCTTCACCTTGTCTAAGGCATCCTGGACTAACTCTATCCCCAACAATCTAGCCTCGCCGGGCACAAACCAACCGACTGGAGACCTACACTGCCTCCCATATAAGGCTTCATACGACGCCATCTGAATGCTGGACTGATAGCTGTTTTTATAAGCAAACTCTGCAAGAGGCAAGTAATCAGCCCATGAACCACCGAAATCAATGACACAAGCACGAAACATGTCCTCCAATATCTAAATAGTACGCTCAGACTGCCCATCCGTCTGTGGATGAAATGCTGTGCTCAGCTCTACCCGTGAACCCAACTCTCGCTGAAAATCCTCCATAACTGAGAAGTGAAACGGGTACCTCTGTCTGATGTAATAGAAATGGGAACTCCATGCAATTTCACAATCTCACGGATGAATATCTCTGCCAACCGCTCCGAGGAGTATGTAGTACACACTGGAATGAAGTGAGCTGACTTGGTCAGCCTATCCATAACCACCCAAACTGAATCAAACTTCCTTGCCGCCCGAGGTAGTCCACTAACAAAGTCCATAGTGATCCTTTCCCACTTCCACTCAGGAATATCAATATGCTGGAACACACCACCAGGTCTCTGATGCTCATACTTGACCTGCTGACAGTTTAAGCACCGTGCCACATGATTCACAATATCTTTCTTCATTTTTCTCCACCAGTAATGCTATCTCAAATACTGATACATCTTCGCGGCTCCTGGATGAATAGAATACCGCGAGCTGTGGGCCTCCTCCAATATCAACTTACGAAGGCCATCAACATTAGGCACGCATATCCGGCCCTGCATCCGCAACACACCATCACTATCAATAGTGAAATCTCTTGCATCATCATGTTGAACCCTGTCCTTAAGGACAAGTAAGTGTGGATCATCATACTGGCGCTCTCGTATACGATTATATAAAGAAGAATGAGCTACTACAGAAGCCATAACCCGACTGGGCTCAGAAATATCCAGCCTCGCCATCTGATTAGTTAACGCATGAACATCAACTACAAGGGGTCTCTCCCCAACTGGAATATATGCCAAGCTGCCCATACTAATAGCCTTCCTTCTCAATGCATCGGCCACAACATTGGATTTCCGGGGATGGTACAAAATGGTAATATCATAGTCCTCTAGCAATTCAAGCCATCTCTGCTGCCTCAAATTGAGATCTTTCTGCTTAAACAAATGCTGAAGGCTGCGGTGGTCTATATATACATCACAAGATACACCATACAAGTAATGCCTCCAAATTTTCAAGGCATGAACAATAGCAGCTAACTCTAAATCATGAACATGGTAGTTCTTCTCATGGGGCTTTAGCCGACGAGAAGCATATGCAACAACTCTGCCCTCATGCATCAACACACAACCGATCCCAACTCTGGAAGCATCACAATATACCGTATAAGACCCTGAAGCTGGTGGAAACACAAGTACTGGAGTTGTGGTTAGAGCCTCCTTGCGCTTCTATAAGCTCTCCTCACATTCATTAGACCAAACAAATGGAGCATTCTTTTGTGTCAACTTAGTCAACGGTGAAGCAATAGATGAGAAACCCTAAACAAACCAGCGGTAATAGCCTACCAAGTCGAGAAAACTCTGAATCTGAGTAGCTGAGGAAGGTCTGGGCCAATTCTACACTGCCTCAACCTTCTGTGGATCAACCCGAATACCATCACTAGACACTATATGTCCCAGAAAGGTCACAGTATCAAGCCAGAACTCACACTTAGTGAATTTTACATAAAGCTTTTCTACTCTCAACCTCTGCAATACCACCCTCAAGTGTTGTGCATGCTCCTCATGGCTGTGTGAATACACCAGGATATCATCAATAAACACGATCACAAAAGAATCAAGGTACTGCAGAAATACACTATTAATCAAGTGCATGAAGGCGGCTGGGGCATTAGTCAGTCCAAAAGACATCACCAGAAACTCGTAGTGCCCATATCGCATTCTGAACGCTGTCTTCATAATATCTGAGTCCCTAATCTTCAACTGATGATAGCTCGATCAAAGATCAATCTTGGAAAATACACTAGCTCATTGGAGCTGATCAAATAAGTCCACAATACGAGGCAATGGGTACTTATTCTTCATTATTACCTTGTTCAGCTGCCTGTAATCAATGCCCATTCTCATTGTGCCATATTTCTTCTTCACGAACAACACCGGTGCACCCCAAAGTGACACACTCGGGCAAATGAAACCCTTATCTAAGAGTTCCTGAAGCTGCTCTTTTAATTCTTTTAACTCTGTTGGTGTCATGCGATAGGGAGGAATAGAAATGGGATGAGTGCCCGACACCAAGTCAATACCAAAGTCAATATCCCTGTCAGGCGGCATGCCCAGCAGGTCTTCTGGAAATATATCCGGGAACTCCCTCACAACGGGGACTGAATCAAGACTGGGTGTCTCAGCCTCAACATCTCAAATGAAGGCCAAATAAGATAAATAA
The DNA here is from genome assembly GCA_032618575.1 of Nicotiana noctiflora. Classification (NCBI taxonomy): domain Eukaryota; kingdom Viridiplantae; phylum Streptophyta; class Magnoliopsida; order Solanales; family Solanaceae; genus Nicotiana; species Nicotiana noctiflora. The sequence goes on from JASVEL010011837.1 coordinate 455,265, forward strand.
CCCTTCCCAATCATTCGTTGGGACTTTATATAAGAAATCACCCTATCGGACACATAATCAATCCAGCCACGCCACTCGATCCTCGGATTACCTGGAATAGCTAGTGTGACTATTGTGGCATGACAGTCAGAGATCGCATGGTAAGGAGATAACCAATCCAATCCTAGAACTACATCGAAATCTACCATGCCCAATAGCAATAAATCAACACGGGTCTCCAGACCCCCAATAGTAATAAGACATGATCGATATACCTGATCCATAATAACAGTATCCCCCACCTGGGTAGACACATGTACGGGCAAGGCAAGAATACCACGGGTCATACCCAAATTATGTGCAAAATAAGAAGAAACATAGGAATATATGGATCCGGGATCAAATAAGACTGAAGCATCCCTGTGGCAGACTAAGATAATACCTGAAATGACAGCATCTGAGGCACTAGTGTCCTTCATATTCGGAAGAGCATAGAAACGAGCCTGGCCTCCGCCAGCATTATCCTCGCCCCTAGGGCGACCCCTGGCCACCTGGCCACCACTCCTAGCTGACTGTGCTGGTGCTGAAGAAACACGAGTAGAAGACAAGGGTTGATCCCTCTGCTGAGAGCGCCTACGAAGCCACCGAGGACACTCTCTCTTGATATGGCCCAAATCGCCACACTCAAAGCAATGGCCTAAAGATGGAAGAAGGGGTTGCTGAGGACCCCTCGCTGTAGATGAATCTTATGCTGAGGAAGCAGGGGCAGAGCTCTGAGCTGGAAGAGCACTCAATGCAGGCTGACTCTGCTGATGGCCCTGTTGACCCTGATAACCCTAATGGCCCTGACGACCACGATCCGATGAAACTCCACTGGACTCTGCATGTCTAGACTGATGAGATCTGAATGAACGACCCCTACTAGGCTGGGGCTAGCCCCAAGATGGAGCACCATTGCAATTGCCAGTACCACGAGGCCACTTAGCCTCTCTCTCCTCATGCTCTCTGCGGCGATCTGTCTCAATATGACGGGCAGCATCAACCACCTCCTTAAAGGTGACTGTCGAAGCTCTGTCTCTGGTCATCAATATAAGGGTGGGATAGATAAGGCCATCGATAAATCTCCTGATCCTCTCTCTATCCGTCGGAATCATCCACATGGCATGACATGCTAGCTGTGTGAATCTCATCTCATACTGAGTAACCGTCATATCCCCCTGCTTTAGCCACTCAAACTGATGACGCATCTCCTCTATCTGGTACTGAGGCACATACTTCTCCAAAAATACCGTGGAGAATTGCTGCCAAGTTAGGGGCGCTGCCCCAGCGGGCCTACGCCTCTCAAAATCCTCCCACCACTGAAATGCTGGACCGGTGAACTGAAAAGTGGTGAAAGCAACACCGCTGGACTCCAGAATACACGCGGTACGAAGCATATGCTAACATTTATCAAGAAAACCCTGGACGTCCTCGCCCTCAGTACCACTGAATGCTGGAGGCTGTAGCCTCTCAAACCTTTCCAGACAACGCTGCTCATCGTCAGGCATAACTGGAACCACATGAGCACGGGCTGGTGCAACTGGCTGAACTGGAGCTGCCCCAGGTGTCTGGATACCCTAAACTAGCGGCTCGGGTATGCGAGCTACAGGGGTCTGATTCCCTCCCCCTGCCTTTGAAGAAGCCGCTACAGTAGAGGCTGCAACTACTTGAGCCAAACCGGTGCATACCGATAGAATCTGAGCTAAAGTCTCTTGAAGACCTGGTATCACAATAGGAACTGTCGGCGCCTGAACCTGAGCTGCCGGAGCATCTGCAACTGGAGTCTGGCCCTGAACCTGGTCAACTGAGTCTGGTCAGCTGGTGGGTCAGCAGGTGTTGGTACTGCTGCCCTACCTCTACCACGACCACGGCCCCTGGGTGCCAATGGTGGTCGTCCGCCACGTCCGCTAACACGTGTTCTCGCCTTTTGCGAGAGAATAGAATATGGAAAAATTTAGTTTCACGATAACACAAACCGCACGATATGAATCTAAGAATAGTGAGGTTTTTCCTAAAGTTCTGTAGCCTTCCGAGGATAGATACGGACGTCTACATAGCAATCCGCGAAAGCCTACTAAACCGGCTCATGACTCGCGAGTCCTAGTATCCTGGCTCTGATACCAACTTGTCACGACCCAAATTCGGTCGTGATGGCGCCCAACAATTAAGATAGGCCAGCCAGACCAAAAGTTGTTTATCACAATTAATATCAGTCCCAAATGGACATCTCAAGAAGAATATATGAGTCAAAGAACTCCAATATTAATAATACGAACGAAAATACTAAGAAGTGTGAAAAAACAACTAACACTCCCAAAGATCTGGAGTCACAAGTCTAGAGCCTCTAAACAAAACCGAACAAAATAGAGAATACTACATAAAAGTTCCCAAATCTAAACATAAAGTAGCAACTGAAAAGGGGAGGAGAAGCTAGGTTCTGCGAACGTCGGCAGCTACCTCAGCAACTCGGTATGACTCTGCGAAGGCTAGAAATGCTCGTCTACTTCTCCTGAGTACTTGAGTTAGCACACAAAAGGTGCAGGGAGTAGAGGTGAGTACTAAGTACTCAGTGAGTAATAAATATATATATGAAGCTGAAAGTAAGAAATCCACGGAATACCACAATATGAAGCTAAACTACAGTCCGATCCTCCTACGAACTAGCAACATTAGTACAACCCAATTATCAGAGATAATTCAACATATAAAGATGCAATGTAATGCACATACTCGCTACGGCATGTAGCCCGATCCATTTAACGTCGACGGCGCTCACTGGGGGTGTGTACAGACTCCGGAGGGGCTCCTACAGCCCAAGCGCAATACCGCTGCGGCATGCAGCCCGATCCTCATATCATATCAACCGCTGCGGCGTGCAGCCCAATCCATCCTCAGTCCACTATAATCAAATAATTCATAAAACAGCTCAAATTACTTATTTCCAGGTTCCAGTTCATCAATTATGAAAATACTTTAACTTTTATTTAATTTTTGAAAAACAGGTGACTTAGCATTTCAATACTGTTATTTCAAAACCAGGATTGGGATCAGTGATTAAGCAAGTATAGCTATCACATATATACTATCCCCTAAGGATACTACAGGTTGGCACAAGGCCCCAAACATGGCTTACATCCCACAAATATGTCAAACACAGTGTTTTTCCATCACTAATAGCATATTATTCATATCCGGGATGGACCAAGTCTCAATCCCCAGTCACAATCAATCCCGCACCTGCCATGGGGTGCGAGCCATGCCCTACTAGTGTCACTATATGCTAGCCGGGGTTTCGAACCCTCAGGCTACAATATACACAAACTACTCACCTCTAGTCGGTCGTAGACTCGTCCGCAATGCCTTTTCCTTTAGAATTCGCTGCCTCGCGCGTAGAATCTATTCAAACCACAATAATTATGTCATTTACGGGTTAAAGAAACATAACCCAATTCAAAACTTATACCAACGCGATCCTCGTCTCGCCACGAGTCCTTGCATATAAAATTTATCGAAATCAGAGTTTGAATGGCCTTTCAAAACTCAAAAATACGTTTTCAATACCTAGGCCATAATTCTTCGCAGTTTCTACCCAATTTCATGAAGATTGATGTTAATTATACCATAAAGTTACGTTTTTGAGTCAAGAATCTTACCTCCGATGATTACCCGATGAAATCCCAGAGTTTTCCCGTGAGTTCTTCTCTCTAGGGTTCAAAATTTGTATTTTTGGTTTGTAAACCCGTGACTACACTGCTTCTGCAATTTAATTTCACTGACAGCATATTTGTTCTACGCGTTCGCGATGGGTCTCACGCGAACGCGATGCCCCGCTCAATTAACTCATCGCGAACGCTACGGCCAGTCACGCGTCCGCGAAGTTCATTTCCCCAACCGCCGGATTTCTCTTCTACGCGAACGCGTAGGTCCTCACGCTAACGCGAAGCTTTGGCTGTTCCTCCTTCGCGAACGCGACCCACACTCACGTGAACGCGATGCATTAGTCTGCCTGGCCTTCGCAAACGCGACTGCCTTTACATGAACGCGAAGGCTTATTTTGTGCTGCACAGACCTACAATTTTCTGCAGGTTTTCCAAGTCTAAAATGCCCGGATGATGGTCCGAATTCTTCTTGAGGCCCCCGAGACCGCAACGAAAACCACCAACATACTCCAAAACATGATACGGACTTGTTCCAATCATAAAAACACCATCCTAAACATCAAAATCACCATTTTCACACGAATTCAAGCCTAAGATTCTTCAAAACTTCCGAAACTAACATTCAATCCAAAACCCGATCAAACGACGTCCGAATGACCTGGAAATTTGCAGACATATCTAAAATCACATAAAGAAGCTACAAAAATTGTCGGAATTCCATTCCGACCCCCGGATCATACTCTCACCTACCGTTCGGATTTCGCCAAAAATCAACCTTAGCCAATTCAAGCCTAAAATTACACCGGACCTCCGAATTCGATTTTGATTGCTTCCCTATGTCATAAATGATCCCCCGAAACTAGTCGAATCATCAGAATCCGATTCCGAGCACTCTAACTAAATAGTCAACTCCATGTTGACTTTCTATATTCAAGCTTCCTTCAAAAATGCTATTTTCCTCATTTTCAACCCGAATCACTCCTAATTCACCCGATAAACTCTAACATTGATATAAAAGCATAAAACATGTAAACGTAAGGTAACAGGGTGGTAATTCCCATAACCATGGGCCGGGTGGTTACAGACCTTAACTAACCCTTTTCAACTCTGTACCTCTTTTCTTCATTTTTTTTCACTCTTAATTTTTCATCTTATTTTTTGCCGCTCTTTTATTTTTTGGCACTCTCATTTTCTCTTTTTATTTGTCACTTTTCAATTCTTGTCGCTCTTCTTGTGTTTGTTTTTTTTTTCACTTTTTTTTCTAATTTTGCTCCTTTTTTCAGCTTATTTTTCACTCAATTTATTTATGGCTATGATCGACTCCGATGGGGATTGCTACGTATCATGATCCCGCATGAATCAGATCTTATGCAGTTCGGATATATTGGAAATAAAGAAAATAACTAACTCCTTTTTTTTGGAAATTTTTGAAATATATGCTTTAAGAGAAGAAAGGAATTTTTTTTCCGGTTATTTTATATTGAATTTTATTTTATTTATTTTAAAAGAAAAACTTCTAAAAAATTATTTTCTTTTGATTGGAAGCTTGGGAATTTCAAAAGTAAAAAAGAAAATATTTTTGTTTGAATTTTTATTCGTTTTACCTTTTCCTATCGAAGAAAGAAAATATTTTTGAATTTTGGAAATTGTCTCTTTATTTTTGAAAGAGGGACTTTTAAGAAAATATATTCGATTTTTGAGTTTTTATTTATTTACAAAAGCACTTCTAATAAAAGCAAAAGTATTTTTTGAAATTAATTTTTCAAAATTTTTATTTTATTGCACTTATGAAAGAAAGACATCTAGGGGTATTTTTTTTTTTGGATTTTTTTTGTTTCCAAGTTTTCCCTGGATTTTTCTTTTGAAAAATACTATAAAATGAAGGAAAACCGTAATTTTGGATTCTGATTTTTATTGATTTTTCTTTTTTCGTATAAAAGACATCAAAAAGAAGGAAGCCATTTTTCAGTTTAAAAAACTTCTTTATTTTTTTTTAAGTTTCTAAGAAATATTTCTAAAGAAGGAACGAACTTAAGGAAAATATTCTTGAATTATTTTGAAAATTAGGATCAGAACCAATGAAGTTTGCCTAAGTATCTCACATCTGGAGAGAATCAGACCCGTGTAGTTCGCCAGTTTTGACAAAAAAATATGATATTTGACTCAATTCTTTTTTCTTGAAAATTTTTTTTATTTTGTTTTAGTTTTCTTTTTTGTTCCAAAAATCCAGCAGAGTTTCGGGACATTTTTCAAATACAAGAATTTTTAGAAACCGCGTAAATTTTTTATCCTCACTCTTGGTTTTTCTTTTTATTAACCGGTCAATATGCAAGCCGAAACAAATGAATATTCACATATCACGTAGGATGCATCAGGATGGTCTTTTTTGGGTACACTTGTCCTAGATGGGCCTAACCCCTATGTTGGGCCGTCGAAATGAAATGCGCGTGATGCAAATAATCGTTCCTACTACGGATCCGACATAATGTTGTGTTATTCTAAGTTTAAAAACCTGGGGTTTGTGGTATAGACTTGGGTTACCCGAGCGGGCAACTAGGGCCAAGGAGGGGACAACGTACCAGGAGCACTAAAGTCTGTCCGGCCTTGTCGCTTGCCCAACCTCGCTCTATTTGGTATATTTTCTACAGAAAAAGCGGGCTATGCGAACGTATGCACCATTTTTAAAAGACTCAAAATGGGTGGCGTAAGGAAGCAATTATACACAATTCAACAATATTAAAGCGGTAAACAGATAGCATTTTAGCACAAAGGTTCACAAAAATTCAATAATATCAACAATAAATAAGCCAAGTAAAAATCATGAAACAAGCTCGAAATCTTGAACCTTGAACAAAAGTATTGGTTCTTCTTCCCTATAGAGTCACCAGAGCTGTCACACCTCCTTTTTCACTAAACCCCTAGAATAGGGAATATATAAAGGATTTTTTCCAATTAAAGTGACATTATTCGAAATGGGATTATTTGCTTATTTCAGAGTCACCACTTGAAATAAATAATGGTGTTCCATGTCACCAATTTATTTAAATCCCAAATCTATGAAGTTTTACTTTAAAAGAGTCTGCGAAATAGAAATTCTCGATAAAGAATTCTGTTAACCCGGGAGAAGGTGTTAGGCACTCACGGGTTCCGTGATTATAGCACAGTCGCTTAGCGATTACTACTTGGATTAAATTGTTTAACTACTCATTTTAGGACCTATGTGCATATATATATTTATCCGCTTTTAATCACTTGATTTATTCGTACGTAAAATCTTTTCCTTCGGCGCGTACGTAAAGTTTTTTCCTTCGGCGCGTCGAAAACCATGTCACGTGAACATGTCCATAATTAATAACACTGTTTATTTATTTAAGGTAATTGATTGAAGTTGCGCGAACAGATCCCTCGAGTCTTTTGAATTTAATTTGCAATTATGTTACGCGAACGTATACATAATCACGATTCTAGCCGAAATCGAGCCTAAAGCAAACTATGACTTGTGAGTTGTTTTCCAAAATAAGCCTTCTGGCAGCTCACTCATGCTTCAAACCATGTATTCCACTCTATGCTAAATGGTTGTGACGACCCGGCTCGTCATCAAGAGAGTTACCACCCCGTTTCCCCCTTATTGTGTTGCTTCATGTATCAATATCAGTATTAGATTTGATCGGGTATAATTGGATTGATTTTGGGTGAAAATAAGGCACACAACGTCTTAGAAGGAAGGATGTTGTAGTAAAGTCAATCAGAAGTTGACTATGTGGTTGGAGGGCTCGGATGTGAGTTCCGGTGGTTCGGTTAGCCTCGGGAGATGATTTGAGACTTAGGAGTGCGATCGAATTTGAATTTGGAGGTCTGGTGTAGAATTAGGCTTGAATTGGCGAAGTTTGAATTTTGGCGAATTCCGGTTGATAGGTGAGAGTTTGATCCGAGGGTCGGAATAAAATTCTGAGAGTTTGTAGTTGTCACGCCCCAAATCGAGGGACATGACCGGCGCCTGACCGAGTTGCCCCAGTCAAGCGGACCCGGGTGCCTTTCATTCCCACGCGTTAACCCTGTGTTGATTGTTTCTCATTAACCAAATATTTTACCAATAATGACTGATTTCATAATGCATAAACATAACCATGTGATTGATTCACTAACAAGTTCATAATTTATATTTACAACGCCCCATACATATACATAGGCCACAATCCCACAGTTTACATGTCTATGGAGCCTCTAGGATACAAAAAGGGAAATACAATACTTGCCGGTAACAAGGCTCCGGCTATACCTTACAAAACCAAAATGAAATCTAAACCGAGTGGCATGAACCACACAAGGCCCCGAGGAAGAAAGGGGCTCACCAAAACGGGCAGTGGAAGGAGAAGGATACTACCGCCGATGAGCTGAAGTGCCTGCTACTGATCCACCTACAATCATGACACGAATGTAGCGCCCCCGGCAAAAGGGACGTCAGTACACTTGAATTGTACTGGTATGTATGGACAAACTTTGTCCCAAGTAAACTCAAGCCATTAAATTACATCAACAATTAATTAAGCCGGCCAACCATGTTTCCACATTTTCCTCATTTCAAATAATTCTCACACAAAGCACTTTCTACAATCAACCAATCAATCACGTAAAGCACAAGTAGTCAAACAAAGGGGCAATCAGTGCCCCACAGGTTGCAAACTCTCCTGTTGTCTCCTTTCACAATTTCACATTATTGATTTTTGTATCAATTTTCAATAGCGATTTCGATCGCTTTCCATCCTTATTGCCCCTGACCACCCTTATTACCTTGGCCACCCTTATCTCCCCAACCCACACCTTATTTCCCCACGTTGCGGCGCGCAACACGACCCCGCCTTACAGTTGAAAACACAACAATTTCAAACAGCAGATAAGGTACTACACACAATTTCAACATGTTCAAATAAGCAACTTACACATTGGTTCATGTTCTCAATTTCTTCTCAAGCCAATATCAAAACCAAGTTACAAGTATTCCAAAATCGAAAATGCCCACATAATCATGTTCAACAATTTACCACAATTAAGGTGTTTCAAATTCCTTCCACAATAAGCCAAATATGCCATCACAATGGTTGTTCCCAATTCTTTACCAATCTCGATTACCTTTTTATCTTTCAATTCATATTTCATACCACACCACACGTAGTTCAACATCAATCGAATGCTCAACAAGGAAATCAAAGAATTACGTAAAATTTCTCAATTTGACACATGCCAAAACAATTCGCACACATTTGGGCGATTTTACAAGAATCAAAATTAGCCATACATACCTGGTGATGATTTTTCTTCCGTTAACTTCCTACTTTATGCTTACCCACGCTATCTTACTCTTGCCAACCTTGTTCTTGAAGACTCTTACTTCTACTCACTTCTTTTTACTAAAAATCAAGTTCAATAATCATGCATGAGTGTAAAAATTCTATTTTTAAAAGCTATTATATGCAAACCTCTCTTTACCCAATTAAAACTGAAAATCAAAGAAAATAGTTAGGGTTTTTACCTTGAAAATATTGGGGAAGTTGAACCCTTGCCCTAGGATCCCTTGGAATTAAGATGATTGGAACAATCTTTGAAGATGAAAGATTTCTCTCTCTAAAAACCCTCTATTCTCTCTCTAATTTTGGTAAGATGATATGATAAAATGAAGAAGAAGTGTGTTATATTAAAGAAGAGATCGGGTCAAAATGTTACAAAAATCTGGGCCGGGGTCAATTATGCGGTGCACTATGCGACCGCAGAATCAACATGCGGTCCGCATAGTGACCGCAGAATTGCCCCAAATTTTACACAGGTTCTGTTAAGAAATGCGGTCACTATGCGGACCGCATGTTGATTCTGCGGTCGCAAAGTGCACCGCGGATTTGACATGCGATCGCATATCGACCGCACTTTTGACACGATTTTTGGGAAACTCTCTGGAACGTTTTGCGGCAAGAATGCGGTCCGCATGTCAGGTTTGCGATCGCATTCTTGACCGCATATTGGACACTTTTCGGAAAAATTAATTCTCTACATTTTTGAAACTTAAATCACTAAGCTAGCCGCGAAGAATTCTACGCATTCCTAACACATTATTCGGACCATGACACCACAGCTACTAGTTTTTATGCACAAATATTTTTTTACGGGGCCTTACAGTAGTAGCTTCGTTAGATGATTTGGGATATGTCTGCAAATTTTTAGGTCATTTGGACGTTGTTTGGTCGGGTTTTTGATTGAATGCATAATTAGGAAGTTTTAATGAAAAGTAGTCCTGAATCTGATGTACTTTATTGATTTTAGCGTGGTTTGAAGTGTTTTGAAGGTTCGCACTAGTTTGTATAAGGTTGTTGGATGTGTTGGTGCTTTTGGTTGTGGTCCCGGGGGACTTGGGGTGATTTTGGAAGGTTAAACAGGTGTTTTGAAGTTTGCATCAGTTGTGTCCTTAAAGTATATTGTATTTACGTATCTGTGGAAATAGGACCGCAGGAGCGGTTCCGCAGATGCAGTTGTTCGATCGCAAAAGCGGTCCTAGCCTTTCCGCAAAAGCGAAAGAATTCCACAGGAACGGACACCGCATAAGCGGTATTTGACCGCAGAAGTGTTCCTGGGTTCTTTAGTTGAGATCGCATAAACGGTCAGGGTAACCGCAGAAGCTGCTTCCGCAAAAGAGGTTTAAGACCACAGAAGCGGTCATGTGAGTTAAGTGAAGCCGCGGAAGCGGACTTAAGGCCGCAGAAGCGGTCCCACAAAAGCGATAGCAGGATCGCAAAAGCGAAAATCGCAGAAGGCTTAAGTGAATGAGTGTATTCAAATTTCAGAAGTGAGAAAACATTTTGGGCTAAGGACTTAGTTGAATTTTGGGAAATTTTGAAGAGGATTTGAATGTGAATCATCAGGTACGGATAATTGGACTCGGATTATGTTATTATAGTGTAAAAACACGAATTAATAACTTAAAATTGGAGGAATGAAAGGGTAAAAATTGAGGTTAGGACTCCGATTCTTGTGTATTTTATATGTATGGACTCGTGGTGAGATGAGGATTCCGAAAATATGAATTTCATAATTTTTCGAGAAGTGGGCCCGGGGCTCGCATTTTTCCAAATTCGTGGTTTTTGTTGTTTTCGAGTCTTTTTGACTGGGTTATGGTTTATTGGCCTATTTTGACGTATCCCTTATGGTTTTGATCAGATTCTACGCTCGAGGAGGTAGATACGAGAGGGAAAGGCTTGGCGAACTAGATTATCGACCGACTAGAGGTGAATAATACTTGTGAATGATGTTTTGAGGGTATAAAACCGCGGATTTGCACATCTTAGTGCGGTATTAAGTGACTTGCACGCTGGACCTGAGCGTGGGGTAGAGCACTGTTGGGGATCGTGACTTGGTCCGTCCCGGTTGTTGGTTTATACCGCATATTTGCAAATGATTTGTTGTTATCATTATGACTTGGGCTCATTGCCATACTTGGGGCATATTGCCGATTGTTTGAATTCTTTATGAACTATCATCACTGTTTCCTTCAAAAATTTGAAATATTATTTGAACTCACTCCGTGGGATTTACATTATTTTATGAACTCGGATATATTTTACTCAGACCTGGAGTTTTAACTGATATTTGAACTATCATTTGAGCTGAGTATCATTGTTTAACTGATGCCCGATGGGATTTTTGATTATTTTTATACCGATTGAGGTCGAGGGCCATATGTGAGGGCATAATGAGTGATGTGAGGAGGCTTTCAGGCCTCGAGTGATATGTGAGGAGGCTTTCATGCCTCGAGTGTTATGAAAGGAGGATTTCAGGCCTCGACTGTATTGAGAGCAGGCTTTCAGGCCTTGTGTTGATATTATTCAGGCCTTATTGATAGCGTTTGGGCTGAAGGAGCCCCTCTGGAGTCTGCACTCCCACAGTGAGCACGGGGCACCCCTTTGATATGAAGAGTGATAACAATGACACTGTTATATGTGTTTCGGTAAAGTAACAATGACTGACCGGTCAGGTAACAATGACGGACTCGTGGTAACAATTACACTGCAACACTTTGGTCAGGTAATAATGGCTAACCGGTCAGGTAACAATGGATGACCTTACTTGTGTATTCTTGTTTAATTGATTCCTTTAAAGAGAATGTTTTGCTATACTTCTCATGGATTCTAATGTTTATCTTGTTTGCTGCTTAAGATAGAATTATTTGTGCCTTTTTTGGGTTTTATACTTTCAGTCTTATTCACTTTTATTACCACTGAGTTGGAAGTACTCACTTTACTCCCTGCACCATGTGTGCAGATCCAGGTTCTTCTCATCAGGCGTAGTGAGTCTAGTTGATTTAGAGTTCCTCCCAGGAGTATTCGAGGTAGCTGCATGACATTCGCAGTCGAGGGTTCTCCCTTCTATCATTTTTCCTTTATTTTTGCATTTTAGTATTAGATAGACTTGTAGTAGGATGTTATTCTATCACTAGAGGCTCATGGTCATGACACCGGATCCTAGATGGGTTGTTTCGGTATATTTGTCATATTTTCCGTATTATATCACTATTTTAGACTTTTACTTGGATAGTTTGTCTTTACTTATTTGGTTAATTTGTGTAATCATTATAAATGGTCGGGCTTGCCTAGTAGTATGCTGGGTGCCATCACGACCGGGTTAGGGTCGTGACAAATTGGTATCAAAGCCAAGGTTACTTGGCTTCGCGACTCATAAGCTGGTATAGTAGAGTGTCGTGGAACGATACAGGGACACTTGTATTTCTCCACGAGAGGCTGCAGAACCTTTAGGAAAACTTCAAATTCTTGAAATTCTTGTCGTGCCACTTTGTTGTTCTGAGTACTATACTTTTGTATTCTATTGTCTAGTAGATGGCGAGAACTCGTGCTACCGGATATAGTGGACGACCACCATTACCACCTGCTAGAGGCCGTGGACGCGACCATGGTCGTGGTCGTGGTCGTGGTCGGGGTAGAGCAGCTGGGGTAGTGCCATTTGACCCACCAATTTTCCCCATTCAGGATCAGCCTCTAGTTGCAGAGGTTCCCACAGCACCTGCTCACGCACCATCAGTGCCCATTGTGATTCCGGGTCATCAGGAGGCCCTGGCTAAGATTTTATCGGTTTGTACTGGCCTGGCTCGGGCAGTCTCGGCCACTACTGCAGCAGTAACATATTAGATTGGGGGTGGTCATTAGACCCCTGCAGCTCGCACTCCTGAGCAGGTAGTGCAGGGTTTACAGATGCTAGAGGTCCCACCAGCCCAGTCAGTTGCCCCAGTCTAACCAGTGTCTCTAATTTAGCCAGTTGCCTCAGTTTGGGGTGATGGGATTCCACTAATGCCAAACGATGAGCAGCGGCGTTTAGAGAGGTTCCACAGGCTTTCGCCTCCGGTATTCAGTGGTATTCCGGGCGAGGATGCCCAGGGTTTTCTCGATAAGTGTCGACGTATGCTTTGGATAGTAGGGATCTTAGAGTCGAGCGGGGTATCATTTACTACCTTTCAATTCTCAGGAGCAGATTTTACTTGGTGGGAGGCATATGAGCAGCGTAGGCTGGTAGGTACAGCACCATTTACATGGTAGGAGTTCTCCACTATTTTTTGGGAGAAGTGGGTACCACGATTGTAGAGAGAAGAGCTGCGTAGGCATTTTGAGTGGCTTCATCAGAGAGATATGTCTGTGACATAGTATGAGGTGAGATTCTCATAGTTAGATCGATATGCTCCATGGATGGTTCTGACTGATCAGGATAGGATTAGGCGATTTGTGGACGAATTTATTTATCCTATTTGTATTTTGATGACTTGAGAGAGGGTTTTCTAAGTAATACATTTGAGGATGCTTTGGATATTTTTCACGACATTCAGACAGATCATCGTCGGGAGCGCGAGGAGAAGGCGGCTAAGAGGCCTTGGGGGCCAGGTAACTTCTGTGGTACTTAGTCTAGAGGCCAGGTTTAGCAGAGTAGAGGTCGATTTTTCAGGCCTCCACTACCAGATCGTTCAGAGCACTGTGGTTCATCTTCTGTTCGGGGTTATCAGGGCTCTCAGCAGAGTCAGGCGCCTCTTAGTGCACTTCTAGCACAAAGTTTGTCTCATGCCCTGTCTGTTTAGGGTTCCTCCAATTCCAGAGCGTCAGCCTGTCATTCTGATGCACGGGGTTCCCTTCAGTCCGAATCCCCAGCTCCAGGGAGTTATTATGATTGCGGGGAGTTTGGCAATATGTGGAGGCAGTGTTCTCGGTGTCGCATGAGTCAGTCACAGCAGAGGGTTCAACCATCATCTTTTGGTCCATCTTCTTCAGCACCTGCCCCATCAGCTAGGGGTGAGGGTCAGGCATCTAGGGGTCTCCCTAGAGGGGGAGGCCGATCAGGTGGTCAAGCTCGTTTCTATGCTCTTTAGGGCCGGTCAGATGCTATTACCTCAGATGCTGTCATCACAAGTTTTATTTCAGTCTGTCACCGAGATGCCTCAGTCTTGTTTGATCCTGGTTCCACTTATTCCTATGTATCTTCATACTTTGCTCATCATTTAGGTACGACCCGAGGTTGTCTTGCATTACCTATGCACGTATCTACCCCAGTAGGTGATACTATCATTATAGACCATGTGTATCGGTCCTGTCTTCTTACTATGTGGGTCTGGAGACCCGAGTTGACTTGCTGCTATTGAGCATGGTAGATTTTAATGTGGTTCTGGGCATGGATTGGCTATCTCTGTGCCATGCTATTCTAGACTGTCATGCCAAGATAGTCACGTTGGCTATGCCGGGTATCTCGAGGATAGAGTGGCACGGTATGACTGATTTTGTACCCAGTAGGGTAATTTCTTTCTTAAAGGCCCAGCGGATGGTTGGGAAAGGATGTCTATCATATTTAGCTTTTGTGATAGATGTTGGAGTTGAGACTCCTAGTATTGATTATGTGCCGGTTGTGAGAGAATTTCTGGATGTGTTTCCATCGGACCTACCGGGCATGCCGCCGGACAGGAATATTGACTTTGTTATTGATTTGGTGCCGGGCACTCAGCCTATTTCTATTCTTCCTTATCGTACGACACCAACTGAGTTAAAGGAATTGAATGAGCAACTTCAGAAACTCCTAGATAAAAGGTTCATTCGATCGAGTGTGTCACCGTGGGGTGCACCGGTTTTGTTTGTCAAGAAGAAATATGGCTCAGTGACGATGTGTATTGATTACAGGCAGCTGAATAAGGTAACAGTAAAGAACAAGTATCCTCTACCATACATTGATGATTTGTTTTATCAGCTCCAAGGAGCGAGGCTATTCTCGAAGATTGATCTTTGTTCAGGTTATCACCTGAAAACTATCTTCATCCCGAGACCCATCAAGATAGCTTTCAGGATGAGATATGGGCCTAGGTCACCAATCGTAAACCTATCATGACGGCACCCAGTGTTTGGGACTAGGTAAGCCTAACACAATGCGTAATGTACAACTCTTATGAACAAAAGATAAGATAACAACGGAATAATATAAAAAAAATGTAATAAGTGCCACTCGGCACATACACTTAGCCAAATATCAGGAAGAAATACAACCACCAAGACCCAGAAACTCACGGGAAACCCATACTAAGAGAGTACAACTATGGCTCTATAGCTCAAGAGTGTTTACACAACAAAAATAAAGGAATGACTGACATCATTAAAAAGAGTAGAAGAAGACCCTCTGGATCTGCGGACGTGGCAGATTCATACCTCGAGTCTCCTGAAAATGCTCCTAAGTCACCGGTAGTGTGTCTCATCATATGAACCTGGATTTGCACAACAGAAGTGTGCAGAAGAGTAGCATGAGTACACCGCAGTGGTACTCAGTAAGTGCCAAGCCTAACCTTGATGGAGTAGTGACGAGGAAGGTCAGGAACCTAACGATAAATAATGAAAATAATGATAATAATACAGAACAGTACAAAATAGGAATAAATCTGAAATAACAACAAATGAGATAAATACAACAAGCCATCTATAGTTAAGCTAACAAAGAGAAATCAACACAACAAGTACAAATCAACAAATCCAGGATCTCAGGGAATTGAACCCGCAGTCCCTTTTATACTCAGAAACTCAGGATCTCCGGGAATCGAACCCGCAGTCCATATATCCGTGTCACAAGATCTCCGGGAATTGAACCCACAGTCTTTTATATCAGTATCACATGATCTCCAGGAATTGAACCTGCAGTTCGTATGTCAGTATCTTAGGATCTCCGGGAGTTGAATCCGCAGTCCGTATATCATTATCTCAGGATCTCCGGGAATTGAACCCGCAGTCCATAGAACACAAACACAATAAAATAAGAAAAAACATAGAGAAATATGAAGTACACAGCTACAATTAACAACTAAATCTAGTCTCAACAAGTTCCAGGGAGTTCAATTAAGACAAGTAGGCACTTAGACAGATAATCCTATCTAATCATGCTTCCCTAGCTAACACCGGATAAATCTTGCAATTAAACCAATTAAATAACAACGATAACACTGATTGAGCAGTTCAAGTAAGGTGGTTTTAAACAATTTGCACAAGTACACGACCGTCACCTCGCGTAAAAGGCATTTAAATCAACACACACACACACACACATATATATATATATATATATATATATTAGGGGAGAAAGTTCCCCCACACAAATTTAGATTCACTTACCTCAATCCCGGTACAAAACCGCTAAGAAATGAATCTTTTGCCACGAGTATCCGACTCCGAGTGGCCCAAATCTAGTCAAACCAATTACATATTGTAAATAACATCGCAAGTAACTAATTACACTGACAAAATTAAAGCTATAACGCAAAAATAGGTGAAATGACCAAAATACCCCTCCAGCCATCGGACCAGAATCATAATATTTTACGTTTTTAGAACCCTTGTACTCTCACAAGTCTAACCATATGAAATTTATCAAAATCGGACTCCGTTTGCCTATTCAAATCAATGATTTAATATCACCCAGGCTTAGAGCAAAAATCCTCCATTAACACACCTCAAATCATCTATTTTCTGAGGTTTAATCCGTGGTTTATCAATATATTAACGTAAATTGAGTCCATGAGTGCTTACCTGATGTTACCTCTTGATTTCCTCCTCAAAATCGCCAAAATCCTCTTCTAGTTCGAAGCCTCCAATATTTTTAATGTTCTGAAATTTTGAACCCTTCTGTTTCATAAATCACTGATGATTTCCGCTTCTGCGGCATTTTACACGCTTAGGTGAGACCGCTTTTACGGTTATATTGTCACTTCTGTGACTCTTCCTTCACGGGTGAGGACCGCTTCTGCGGTCAAGGTCTCGCACCTGCGAGACCGCTTAAGCGGAAGCCTTTCCGCTTCTTTGAACTTCCCCAATCGTCCACAAACTGCTTCTGCGACCAAGGGCTCGGTTCTGTGAGCCCGCCCCTGTAAGAAAGCTTCCACTTCTGCCGAAATGCTCGGACCAGACCTTGATCGCGTATGCGACTACTGGGTCACTTCTGCAGGGCCGCTTCTGCAGTTCCCTATCCGCAGAAGCGAAAATGCTGTCATACAAGCAGTTCAAAACTAAAAAATTCAACTGATTCACTCTCCGAAAACATCCCCAGCCCCCCGGGACCTCAACCAAAATTGCGAATCCACTCTCAATCCTCACATGAACTTGTTCCAATCATAAAAACACACCCTCAGAAACACGAATCATGAAATTAAGGCCGGCTCAAGCCGAAGATTCAACCAAAACTTCTAAAACCTACATTCTATCAAAAATCCGACCAAACGATGTCCGAATGACCTGAAAATTTGCAGACATATCCAAAATCACCTAACAAAACTACTGCAACTATCGGAATTCCATTCCCACTCCCGGATCAAAATCTCACATATCGATTCCAAAAATATCAAACTTCGACATTTCAAGCCTAAATGAGCTATGGACCTCCAAAATGCATTCCGAACATGCTCCCAACCCCGAATTCACCTAACGGAGCTAACTAAACAATTGGATTTCCGTTTGAAGGTCATCTTGACATTTATCTAAATACAAATCATTTTTCAACTATAAAGCTCTCATTAAGGGACAAGTGTCCCAAAATACTCCGACTACTAGCACCGAACATCATGGCAAACCACAATAGCAGAAATGGACTTAGAGGAAGTAGTAAATTGTGGATCGGGCGTAAATTTCAAAAACGACCAGCCGGGTCGTTACATCTTCCCATACATAAACATTCGTTCGTCCTCGAACGTGCATATAAAACATACCTGAAGTAGTGAAGAGGTAAGGATACTGGCTGTGCATATCCTGCTCGGTATCCCAAGTCACCTCCTCGGCCGGCTGACCCCGCCACTGGACCTTTACTGAAGCGATGTTCTTTGACCTTAGCTTCCAGATTTGCCTGTCCAAAATGGCCACTAGCTCCTCAACATAAGACAGATCCTTGTCTAGCTGAACAGAACTGAAATCTAACACGTGCGATGGGTCACTATGGTATATTCAGAGCATAAAGACATGAAATACTGGATGGACTCCGGCTAGCCTGGGAGGTAAGGCCAGCTCATAAGCAACCTCCCCAACACGCCTCAAAATCTCAAAAGGGCCAATAAACGTCGGACTCAGCTTCCCTTTCTTCCCAAACCTTATGACGCCTTTCATGGGTGAGATCCGAAGTAGAACCCGCTTGCCAAACCATAAATGTCACATGGCAAACCTTCTTGTCCGCATAAAGTTTCTGTATGGACTGAGCTGCACGGAGTCTATGCTGAATTACCTTGACCTTGTCCATTGCATCCTGGACCATCTCAGTACCTAGCAACCTGGCCTCTCCCGTCTCGAACCAACCCACGGGGCACCTGCATCTCCTACCATATAGGGCCTTATACGGCGCCATCTGAATCCTGGACTTGTAGCTGTTGTTATAAGCAAACTCCGCCAATGGCAAGAAGTGATCCCATGAACATCAAAACTCAATCAATCACGTACGGAGCATATCCTCCAAAATCTAAATAGTGCGCTCAGACTGTCCATCCATCTGGGGGTGAAATATTGTACTCAGCTCCACCCGAGTACCTAACTTATGCTGCACGGCTATCCAGAAGCGTGAAGTAAACTGAGTGCATCTGTCTGAAATGATGGAAACTGGAGTGCCATGCAACCAGACTATCTCACTGATGTAGACCTCCGCCAACCGCTCCGATGAGTAAGTAGTGCACACATGTATTAAATGGGCGGACTTGGTCAGTCGATCCACAATGAAACAAATAGAATTAAACTTCCTCACAGTCCGTGGAAGTCTATATACAAAGGACAGATGACAATACTCCGATGAGTAAGTAGTGTTGATGCTCATACTTCACCTGCTGGCAATTGAGGCATTTAGAAAGTGTCCATGTAAAGAATAGAATACATCACGAGGGTGTCCAAGTTTATGACAATAAGAGCACTTGGGTCTAGGTCTTCCAAAACGACCTCCTCCTCATTTATTCTCCATAGTATGAGATGCCCGATTGTCCACTGATTGGGATACGAGGACAGATGAGTCAAGTGTCTGCGGTGAGCTTACTGGGTTGCTAGGTGCTGCAGCAAGGCAAAGTGATCGAGAGAATAATTCATCAACTGTGGGGACCGTTGGACTAGTCAAAATCTGGTCACGTACTGAATCAAGGTCATTAGGGAGTCCAGCGAGAGTAAGAACTAGAAACATCTTCTGTAGTTGCTCTTGTTGTTTTTCAATACTAGCAGAAACTGGCATCAACATCTCCTGAACTTGTCCGAAGTAAGTAGATGATTCACGTCCAAGCAACGGTCGTAGTCAATATAACCTAGTCAAATTAGTCCAGAATCGATCCCACAGAGAATTGACCTACCAACTGCAACTGTCACAACCCAAGAACATATCTGAAGCAAGTTCCCAAACTTTAAGTATATTTTTGTGAAGGTTTTCTTAAAACTAACTTTTGAAAGAATTAAATACTAAAAAAGAAAGAATTGAATATTGGGTAAATAATATCGAGAAAGACTAAGGTATTGATTTCCCCTATTGATGGAATCCCTTCTGTTTATGCTCATACAAATTGTCAATATATTCTATCAATCATGAACGCTAGTTTTACTGTAATACAACTACAATAATTTACTAGTGCACTCTCCCGAGCTACCCTAGCTAGCTTTAATTTGAATAGTTCACTTTAGATTGCACCCATGACTTCGTTATTCCTAATACCACCTTTACGCCTAAAGTTATAGATTCCTCCAATAACCTAGGTGTGGTGTTGTTCAACAATATACCTAAATATGCACTCTTTTCCAAGTTATGCACACTAAATATGCACAGCTAATTGGGAGCTCTACCAATTAACTACAACAAGAACCAAGTTGAACAAATAGAAATCTATCTAACAATTTGTAATCACATAAACGAGAAGTTCATCACCCAATAGGTTCCATCAAAACCTTAGATAGGGAATTAGCTACTCATGATCAAACAAGCAAGAATAATAATTGAATTCATAATCAAAGAATCAAGATAAAGGAAAGAAATAAGTTAAGAGAGTTCTCTCTTACTAATTATCTTGCAAAAGTAGGGAATAATACAATGCTTGCCTCTCTTGGACAAAATCTAGGTTTATATAGAGGGTTTAGGTCTTAAAAATTGAGTTTGTACAAAATTAGCCTTAAAATTTGTGGGATCCTCCGCGGTTCATTCGCGGTCGCGAGCAAACCGCAAACAGAGCACTCCTCTGAATCTCCAAATGTTCCGCGACCATGTTTTTCCGTGGTTCATCCGTGGTCGTGAGTGAACCGCGGATGAACAGTATTCCGGAATTTATACTTCAATTTTTCATGCCACCTTCACTTCAACTCTTCACTTGGCCTTTTTAGCATCCTATGACTCCAAAATAGCTCCTTTAGTCTCCAATGGTTCATGTGTACCTATAACACACCAATAAACACTAATAAAAGCATTTTGCCAACATAAACAATATCAATTCAAAAATAAAGTGTGATTATTTAGGGCATAAATATAGTCAAATTCACCTATTATCAATACCCCGCACTTAAACCTTTGCTCGTCCTCGAGCAACCTTAATCACACTTTAGGCCAATTTTATTAATGCCTCTCCCAAAATATGTCACAAAAGCTATCTTTCATGATTAACTTAAGACATGGACAATCCTTACCTAACCGTAAACTCACATGCAAGCACATTATTGCTTACTTTAGTTATTATCACAGTCTTGCAATTTACCGTTTTCCTCTTGAGTTACATGCCCTCACACAATTTATTGAGAGTAGTTCCCACACATAGAAAATTTAGAACATTGAACTTATAGATATAGGAAAGATTCACCCGCTCTCAACAAAGAACATTCATATGCATACAGATACACCATAGGCTTTCCCCTAGTGTAATACTCCACTAATCGAGTTATTCAATCATAGATCAAGAGGTCTTTAAGGGTTGTAATTTTTGGCTACGGGACGGGTAGGATACTTTTGGGTATAATGGCTAACCTCCCTAAGCACTTTTCTTTCTTTTTCACAACTTCCCTTTTAGTTTTCTTCCTTATGTCTCCCCTAAACATTCCTTCACTTTTATTTGCTTTTAGTCCCAATTTTCTTTTGTTGGTGTAACTGGCCTTTCTACTTTACATATATACATTGATATATCTGTTTTTTTATCATTGCTTTGCAACGCATTTACATTATTTTGCCAGTTCACCATTTTCTACCATTCATTCTCGATTTTCCCTTTTTCAACTTCCCTTCACCCCACACTTAGACTTTTGCATATTCATTACAACACAAGTGCTTCTAGAAGGTAAAGTAGAACAATATAAGATTTTGATTTTTCATGAACATTCAAGGGTTAACAAAGAATAGGATTTAAGCTCGAAGGGGTTAACTAGGATATTATGTACAGGTGAATTCATGTCTTATTGATTTATGGGGTTACACAAAGAAATGCCTCTATCATCTCTACAACCAAACAACTTCTATTTCACTTTGCAAACACACAGGACAAGTTCTAGGAATCATGTAAAACATATAATGTAAGTAAAATCTCACAGACACATAGCATGCAACTCATTTAGAATCCGGTTCATCTACAAAGTCCTATCAATGTTCAAGCAAGGTGTATTGTGCAATTTAACGCATATCCTAGAATCTACAGTCAAGCTTAGATAATACATTCTCAAGTTCAATTAAGTTTTGCTAATGTGCATACTTGGGGTTACATGTCAACCTTTGCCCTCTAATCCTAAAAAGAAAAATCTACCTAACCCGGTTCAATAAAAACCCTTGGAAAAGAACCGTGGTCAAAAGAAAAACCAAGGGGGAGGTGATACACTACCTAGAAAAAGAAAATAAAAGAAATAAAAATTCCTTCGTGGACTACTTCCCTCAAGAGTACTTGTCCTAAATAGTCCGTCATCAAGAAGAGTCCTCTACTAATATTTTTGGATTTTTTCAAATTTTTTATTTTTTTTGTGTTTTTTTATTCCGACTTAGACCCTTAAGAAACCCGTCGCCAAGTGTCCATCATAGGGCCCAGCCAGCTAATATAATTTACAACTACATCTACTATATACAATACATAAAAGATATGTTTCCCAACCCACACTTAAAATCATGTCATGTCCTCATGACTTAATAATACAAATATAGCCCAAAAGGGTGAGAAAACTTACCTGTGACTCACCCAGAGTCGGAGACGGTGGAGGGGTCGAAATGACATGCTCTATCCAGTGCTCGGAACCATGCCATGAACCTATTTTCAGACCAAGCTTGCCTCTGTGACATCGTGTCTAAGCGCATGTGTAAACCATCCACGGAGGTGCGTACGTCCGCAACCTCCTCCTCCATAGACCTAAGCATAGGTCAAGTAGATTTGGACCTAGACATGCCCGCTCCATGATGAGCGTGCCTAGAAGGTCTGGCTGAGTCAGTGGAATGCCTGGCCCGGACAATCGGCATAGGGTCAGCCTCAGCATCCAAGTCAATTGGGTCATTGTCTCGGCCCACCCGGATTTGAGAAGCTCTGAACTGAGCTTTTGGAGGTAGATCACCATCCGTGGAAAAGACCGGAGTCATATGGCCAAGACACAGAGTAGTGACGAGAGATGGGTAATAGAAACCCTTGGCTTTGAGGGGTCCCCTCAGCACCATCTCGTCACTAATCAGGCGGGCGATGTGAACGTCCCGCTGGGTCACAAAGCACCATGTTAGTAATGCCTTATTAAAGTTCACGTCAGTGGTGTTAATTGAGGGCAAGAGCCGGTTACATATGATTGTGAACCAACATTTAGCAGTGTGGGTGAAACAGTTAGAGTGGAGTGTTTTGTTTCTTATCGAGACCGGGATGCCATCAACACATAAGGCCCATTAAGGTGTCCCAAGTGACACCAGGCCTATCATGGTAGTAATCCACATCACCAGAAAAGGCGAGCAGTCTAAGACTCTACCTGATAGTAGGAACTTTGGCCCAGACATACTTTACTTGGACGAAGACCATCTTAGCCATCCCGTAGGGAACATTAGCATAGAACTCCCTAACCAGCATCTTGTTCACGAGGGCCGGTGCATCAAACAGGAACTCCATTTCGCGGCGGCGGATCTCATCATATATCTCGGGCTTTTTAGTCCGAATAGCTGTCCTATCGATTTCAATTTCCTGGAGCCAAGCTTTAGTAGCCTTGGCATAGAAGTCAGCTTTCGCCTCCTCGCCTGTGAACCTAGACTCGTCATAGGTCGGTTTCTTAGACGAGCTTGCTGCATGCCTTGATCTTTTAGGAGCCATAATCCTGCACAAAAGAGAAACAACCAAAAAATTTCCATAACGTTAGAACATCGGTTGGCTACTCAGACTTCACCATCCATGGGTACCACACTTTTCGCTTTAGTGCTATCATCCCATAACTCCTACCATTAACCACTTATCTAACAAATTCACCAAGTCACCTCAAGCACCCCACACTTATTTGTTTTGGCAATCTAACATGACCCAATTAAACCTACACCATCTCCAATTTTATACAACAACAAACAACCAAAAAGTTGGGCAATATCTCCTCTAAAAATTCAATATCCAAATACTACAATATACAATTTCCCACATTGGCTAACCAAATCACCAACTATATCATCCATCACATTGGGTCTCCAAAATAATAAAATTAACACAATTAACTATATTGGAGACCCAACAGTGCCAACACTACCAACAATCTCAACAATTCAAACAATACTAACAATCCCAAGAATTCCAACAATACCAACGATATCACCAATAATCTTACTAGAACTATACCACACAAACAAATTAATTTCTATAGAATCTACTACTACTAGCAATATATTGTACAATTCTATAATTAAACTAGAATAGTGTAAACTAATTAATTCTAAAAAACTAATGATAAAAATTAGAGAGAAGAAGAAAAAAAAGAATGAAAAACATAGAAGAAAACTTACTATGAAGTGTTGGAGAAGTGTAGAAGATGAACAAGATTGATGTAGAGGGGTTGTTGGAAGAAGGATTGAAGAGAGGGGGTAGAGAGAAGAAGGAGAAAATTTTAGGGAGAGAGGGGGATATGGGGAGAAAGGGCGGCTGATTTTTGAGGGGGGAATAGGGGGATTATGTTTTTAGGGTTATTAAAAGATGGGGGGGGGAGAGATTAGTTTTTAGGGTTATTAAAAGATGGGGGGGGGGGGATTAAAAGTAAAAAAAAATTGTATTTCTGTCTGCCACGGAACTGACCGCGGTCGTTCGCGGTCGCGAATGAACCGCAAACAGTCAAGTTCAGAGAGGCCAATTTTCCGAGGCCGTTCGCGACCGCGAACGAACCGCAAAAAATCGGTTCCTCTGAACTTTTCGCCTGGCAGTAGCAAAAAAAAAATATTTTTTTTAATATAGAGTAACTATAATGACTATACTTACAACAAGTTCGTGGGTTGCCTCCCACGTAGCGCCTGATTTAACGTTGCGGCACGACTCAACTAAGCGCATTTCAAGGCTCATTAGACCTTTGAGGTACCTCTAACCGTAGTTCCACCTTGTCCTTGATGTCATCCATGCCAACATAAACTTTCAACCGCTGTCCATTTACTTTGAATGTGCGTGAACCATCAGTTGTTTGAATTTCCACAGCGCCCAATTCTAATGCCTCAATTACCCGAAAAGGGCCTGACTACCTTGATTTTAATTTGCCCGGGAACAAGCGTAATCTTGAATTATATAAAAGTACCTTGTTCCCGATTTTGAAGTTACGCTCTATGATGTTCTGGTCGTGAATCCGCTTCATCCGTTCTTTGTATAGTCTTGTGCTCTCGAAGGCCAGATACCGGAATTCTTTCAACTCGTGCATCCCGGTAATTCTAGATTTCCCCGGTTCATCCCAGCTGAAATTTTATTGTTTCAGTGCCCACCATGCTTTGTGCTCTAGTTCCACAGGTAGATGACAAGCTTTCCCAAACACCAATTTGTATGGTGACATGCCGATTGGTGTCTTGAATGTTGTCCTATATGCCCATAATGCATCATCGAGCTTCCTGGACCAGTCGGTCCTCGTGGCGTTCACTGTTTTTGTTAATACACTCTTTATCTCCCTGTTGGAGACCTCAACTTGCCCGCTGGTCTGCGGGTGATATAGAGTAGCAACCCGTTGTTTCACATCATATTTGGCCAACAATTTCTCGAATGCCCGGTTGCAAAAGTGTGTACCCCCATCACTGATGATTGCCTTTGGAGTCCCGAAACGGGTAAAAATTTTCTTCTTCAGAAATCCCACCACCACCTTAGCATCATTGGTGGGTAATGCTATGGCTTCCACCCATTTGGATACATAGTCTACCACAACAAGTATGTACTTATTGCCGTATGAGCTGACAAAGGGCCCCATGAAGGTTATTCCCCAGACGCCAAACACTTCCACTTGTTGAGGGTTCATTGGCATCTCATGATATCGGGATATGTTCCTTGTGCGTTGACATTGTTGCAACCTTTCACCCATAAGTCTGCATCTTTAAACACCGTTGGCCAATAGAAACCGACCTCAAGTATCGTGGCGGCTATTCGCACTCCTCCAAAGTGACCACCATATGCGGAAGCTTGACACGCCTGCAAAACAGAAGATTGTTCGATCTCAGGAACGCATCTCTGGATCATGTTATCGAGACATATCCTAAACAAATACTGTTTATCCCAATAATAAAGCTGGCTTTCACAAAAAACTCTTTTCCTCTGGACCGATGATAGGTCGTGAGGAACAATACCGCTGGCCGGGTAATTTGCATAATCTGCATACCATGGAGCTTCAAGGAGAGTGGTGGTGAGCAGCTGCTCATCTGGAAAGGTTTCCAGAATTTCTCCACTCTCTTTGACAATTTTGGCTTCTTCAAGTTGTGATAAATAATCAGCGACTTGATTTTTGGTGCCCTTTCTATCATGTATTTCAAGGTCTAACTCTTGGAGAAGCAGCACCCAACGAATTAGGTGCGGCTTAGAGTCCTTTTTATCAATGAAGTACCTTAAAGCTGCATGGTGAGTGTATACAATTACCTTGGATCCTATGAGATAGGACCTAAATTTGTCGAACGCGAACACTACTGCCAGCATCTCCTTTTCCGTCACTATGTAGTTTAGCTGTGCTCCACTCAATGTTCTATTAGCATAGTAGACCGGATGCATCAGTTTGTGTTTCCTTTGGCCAAGTACTGGCCCCACTGCATAATCACTTGCGTCGCACATCAGCTCAAACGGTTGCTCCCAGTCGGGGGCAATGATGATGGGTGATCTGACCAAACTCTTCTTCAGCTCCTTAAAAGCAATCCTGCATTCATCAGAAAAACAAAGGGTGATCTTTTTCAAGTAACTTACAGAGTGGGTTTGAGATTTTGGAGAAGTCTTTAATGAACCTCCAGTAGAAACCGGCATGTCCAAGAAAGCTTCTGATGGCCTTGACGGATATTGGTGGAGCCAGCTTTGCAATGACATCTACTTTAGCTCGGTCTACCTCTATACCTTTGCTCGAAACCCGGTGCCCCAATACTATACCTTCTTGTACCATAAAATGGCACTTCTCCCAGTTTATCACTAAGTTTGTCTCCATGCACCGTTTCAGCACTCTTGTCAGATTAACAAGGCATTCATCGAATGAATTCCCTACTACTGAAAAATCATCCATGAACACCTCTATAATGTCTTCCACCATGTCGGTGAATATAGCCATCATGCACCTTTGGAATGTGGCAGGTGCATTGCATAGTCCGAATGGCATCTCCTAAAGGCAAAAATGCCATATGGGCATGTGAAGGAGGTCTTCTCTCTATCCTCGAGGGCTATGGAGATTTGATTGTAACCCGAGTACCCATCTAGGAAGCAAAAGTATGACCTCCCTGCCAACCTGTCAAGCATGTGATCAATGAAGGGAAGTGGGAAGTGGTCCTTGGGGGTTTCTAGATTCAGCTTCCTATAATCCATGCATATTCTCCACCCGGTTATGGTTTTTGTTGAGATCAATTCGTTATTCTCGTTTTTCTCCATCGTCATACCACCTTTCTTTGGCACACATTGAACTGGGCTAACCCAACTACTATCAGAGATTGGGAAACTAATTCCCGTGCCTAGCCACTTTATTACCTCTTTCTTCACCACTTCCTTCATGTTTGGGTTCAGCCTTCTTTGATGTTCCCCGGAAGGTTTGTGCCCCTGTTCCAGGAGAATCTTATGTATGCAGTATGCGGGGCTGATCCCCTTTATGTTTGCCATGGTCCACCCAATGGCAGTCTTGCATTCTTTCAGTACCTGTATAAGCTTTTGAGCCTGCACATCTAACAAACCGGATGAGATAATAACAGGTAAAGTGGAGTTAGGACATAGAAATTCATACATGAGATGAGATGGTAGTGGTTTGAGCTCCAGCTTTGGTGGCTCTTCTATGGATGGATTTGCAGGAGGGGTCTCTCTTTTCTCTAGATGTAGAGGCTCGAATTCCAACTCTCTCTCCCAAAACCCCTTGCCTTCCAAAGATAGCACCCACTCTTCTAGACTTGCACCATTTACCTGAAGTGGATCTTCAGTGGTCAATTCTAAATCGTCGGTCTCCATGATCACATCAACCGCATCAATAAGAGAGCAATTCGCAAACTCACTAGGGCGCCTCATGGATTTTCTCATTGAATATGATCTCATCATCAATCAATCAAAGCTCTCCTGGTGGCTAGGAATGGTCTTCCTAAGATTATAGGAATTTCCTCGTCCACCTTGCAGTCAAGAATCACAAAATTGGCGGGAAACACAAACTTCCCTACCTGGATGAGCACATCATCTAATATATCAAATGGACGCTTAACTGTCCTGTCAGCAAGCTGTAATAACATGGAGGTAGGCCTGGCTCTCCCAATGCCTAGCCTCTTATAAATCACCAAGGGCATAAGCTTAATGCTTGCCCCCAAATCACACAATGCCTTTGCAAAGGCAAAGTTTCCTATAGTGCATGGAATGGTGAAGCTACCTGGGTCGGATAGCTTCCCTGCAATGGGTCTAGAAACCACTGCACTACAAGTCTGAGTAAGAGGCACGATTTCCTATAGTGCATGGAATGGTGAAGCTACCTGGGTCGGATAGCTTCTCTACAATGGGTCTAGAAACCACTATACTACAAGTCTAGAAACTTTCTCTATCACTCACTCTTCAACCTGATGCTCTACCTGTTCAGCTACTTTCTCTGTTCCCTGTTGTAC
Organism: Nicotiana noctiflora; assembly: GCA_032618575.1. Classification (NCBI taxonomy): domain Eukaryota; kingdom Viridiplantae; phylum Streptophyta; class Magnoliopsida; order Solanales; family Solanaceae; genus Nicotiana; species Nicotiana noctiflora. The sequence continues at coordinate 483,686 of JASVEL010011837.1, forward strand.
ATCTTTATTTTAAGCTACTGGCTAGACTGTAACTTTTGTCAACCCGATGGACTCATCTAGTTCAATGTGAACTGGAGTGAGTGTCTCAGCCTGTGCGTTGCTTCTCTCTCTTTCCTGCTAAGCATTAAGATCTCTACCACTTCTCATATTAACTACCATCAGCTACTTAGGGATTTGATCCTTTGGGTTTGTTTGTGTGTCTGCAGGCAATGTCCCTTGAGGACGATTGTTAAGTGACATAGCAATATGGCCTATCCGCACTTCCATATTCTTGATAGGTGCGCCATGAGCATCCATCCTTTCATTGGTTTTATCATTTGACCCAATTACCTGCTGCATCATAGCTTCCAACCTTGCGAACCCATCGTCATGTCTTCCCCCATGCTGAGGTGGAGGTGGATGATATCCCTGCTGCTGATTGCTTAAATTCTGAGGTCTAGGATATGGAGCCATGTTGTTTGGTGGCCTCACACCTGCTGCATTATACTGTAGTTGAGGAGTCCTGTATTGCTGTGGAGCCTGCTGACCCCAACTCTGGTTACCCTATCACTGCCCTCCATAATTTGCTACATAGTTCATATCTTCATGCTGGTGATAATGTTCTTGGTCTGCAGCCCATGGATTACCAATGGGTTGGCTAATGCAAGATGTGCATAAACCACCATTGGTAGTATCTACAATGTGAACATGCTGCTTGACCCCAGATTCTTCCACCTTCTTCGTCAGGATGCTCATTTGTGTCAATAATGTTGCCTCATTCTCCTCCATAGTGTTGGATGGATTCAGAGGTACAGAGTGTACCACTGGAGTGATAGGAGCATTCCTGGTTGTCCACCCGGAGTTTTGAGCCATCTTGTCAAGCAAATTTTGGCCTTCTCTCCAAGTCTTGCTCAGAAAAGCCCCACCTGCTGAAGCATCTACAATATTCTTCATACTATATGAAAGCCCCATGTAGAACCTTTGACCTAACATCTGCTCAGGAATCCCATGGTGAGGACACATAACAAGCATACCTTTGAATCTGCCCCAAGTTTCATGTAATGTCTCCATTGGTTTCTGCTTGAAGCTCACAATCTCATCAATTTGCTGAGCTCTCTTGTTAGGTGGATGAAACTTGTTGTGGAATTCTTGACCAACTCATCCCAAGTTGTAATAGAGTTTATGGGAAGTGAGTTTAAGCATACCCCTGTCACTGAGAACGGAAATAGCAATAGTCTGATGGCTTCCGGTGTCACATTTGGTTGCCTCTGTTTCTTGCATATTGAGAGAAAGTTCTTCAGGTGCTGTTGTGGATATTCAACCTGAGACCCGTAGAATAATCCCTTGTTTTGCAACAAATGTAGCATGTTCTTAGTAATCTGGAAATACTCAGCTTGAATCGCTGGCACAACGATGGCAGTTGCCAAATTATCCGCTATGGGTTGTGCCCAGTCAAATAGTGCACCTTCTTGCGCATCCTGCGCCTCTTGCATGTTCAACCCAGCTTTCTTGTTTGGGTCGTTCACGTCTCCCATGTCGAAATCTAGTTTGATTGGTAGCTGCGATTGCTGAATTTGTTTTATTGCCCTGTTACGTGCCCGGAAAGTTTGCTCGGGGTCTAAGAGTCCTTCAAGTAGTTCTCCAGTCCTTGCAGATTTTCTAGGCATGCACCTGAGTACCCAATTCAACAACCGTCAAAATTTCAATGTAAAGTGTAGAAAGAACCTGACTACACAAGAATCTTGTAGTTCTGTCAATGGCAATTGATAATTCCGTTAATTCCCCGGCAATGACGCCAAAATTGGTTCACGTCCAAGCAAGGGTCGTAGTCAATATAACCTGGTCAAATAAGTCCAGAATTGATCCCAAAGAGAATTAACCTACCAACTGCAACTATCACAACCCAAGAACACTTCTGAAGCAAGTTCCCAAACTTCAAGTATAATTTTGTGAAGGTTTTCTATCAACTAAATTTTGCAAGAATTAAATACCTAAAAAGAAAGAATTGAATATTAGGTAAATAATATGGAGAAAGACTAAGGTATTGATTTCCCCTATTGATGGAATCCCTTCTGTTTATGTTTATACAAATTTTCAATATATTCTATCAATCATGAACACTATTTTTACCGTAATTCTCTCCCGAGCAACTACAATAATTTACTAGTGCGCTCTCCCGAGCTACCCTAGCTAGCTTTAATTTGAATAGTTCACTTTAGATTGCACCCAAGACTTCGTTATTCCTAATCCCACCTTTACGCCTAAAGTTATAGATTCCTCTAATAACCTAGGTGTGGTGTTCTTCAACAATATACCTAAATATGCACTCTTTTCCAAGTTATTCACACTAAATAGGCACAGCTAATTGGGAGATCTACCAATTAACTACAACAAGAACGAAGTTGAACAAATAGAAATCTAGCTAACAGTTTGTAATCACATAAACGAGAAGTTCATCACCCAATAGGTTCCATCAAAACCTTAGATAAGGAATTAGCTGCTCATGATCAAAGAAACAAGAATAATAATTGGATTCATAATCAAATAATCAAGATAAAGGAAAGAAATAAGTTGAGAGAGTTCTCTCTTACTAATTATCGTGCAAAAGTAGGGAATAATACAATGCTTGCCTCTCTTGGGCGAAATCTAGGTTTATATTGAGGGTATAGGTCTTAAAATTGAGTTTGTACAAAATTAGCTTAAAATTTTGCGGCAGCCTCCACGGTTCGTTCGCGGTCGCGAGCGAACCGCGAACAGAGCACTCCTCTGAATCTCCAAATGTTCAGCGAGCATGTTTTTCCGCGGTTCATCCGCGGTCGCGAGTGAACCGCGGATGAACAGTATTCCGGAATTTATACTTCAATTTTTCATGCCAACTTCATGTCAACTCTTCACTTGGCCCTTTTACCATCCTATGACTCCAAAATAGCTCCTTTAGTCTCCAATGGTTCATGTGTATCTATAACACACCAATAAACACTAATAAAAGCATTTTGTCATCATAAACAATATCAATTCAACAATAAAGTGTGATTATTTAGGGCATAAATATAGTCAAATTCACCTATTATCAGTAGACATATCTAATTCCTGTTTCTTCAAGTTTGTCATTCGTGGTATTACATCATAGAAACGGGATATGTCATTAGTGTTGAGATTACGAGCCTTTTCCCAAACTAAATAACATGTCTGGAATGGACAGAACAAGGGCATCAACTTGGAATCAATAGATCGCCACAGGAAACTACATAACTGAGCATCGACCTTCTCCCACTGTGTTTTGGCCTTTTCATCACCTTCGGTAGCCTTTTTTGTTAAATGATCTTGAACTCCTTGACCTTTGCAGCACAACTCGACAGATGAAGCCCAATCTACGTAATTTGAACCTCCCATTAAAGGTTCTGAGGTAATCATAACACCAGAACTGCCAGAACCCGGGTTTCTAGACCCTAAAGCATCGATTCCCAAAGACATGGTTGGATTATCACCAGATAACAAAAAGAATCAACTAAAAGTTATCTGAAACATATGCTGAAAATAATGTTTTTGCTGAAAAAGTACTGTAGCTACCGGAAAAAATTCAAAGTGATCGGAATCAAACAAAAACAAGATGGGTAGGCTCGGAAATGTCAGATGAACACACTGTCCAAAAAGAATTTTTCAAAATTCTTGCCAGAAGGGCCCTCACGCGTCGGCGCGTGGGACTGACGCGCCGTTGTCGGCAGTGCTCCGGCAGGTGCGTGGGGGTGCGTGGGTGGATTTTTTCGGTGAACTTTCTCGGGGTTTGGTCGGAATTATGTTGGGACCTTTTGGTGGTGTTGGATTTTGCACAACACTGATAATTAGTGACTTTTACGTAATTAGTCACTTAGGTCACCGAAAAATAGCATGGTGACTGAGTTATTTTTTTCCGGATATCGTTTGAATGACGCACAACAATTAATTTCTCACGGTGGCTCTGATACCATGTGAGAAAGCATGGGAAAACAATATATTATTGATGTATTAACAATGATACAATGAGCCCTATATATAATACATATTCTACTCCTATTACATATCAGACTAGGACATATTATAAACTTACTACATATGGGATTAGGACATATTTACACATAAGTATCTAAAAGAAACATTGTCAACTATATCCTTCTTCATCCGCCTCAACCATTAGTGCTGCCTCAAGTCCTGATACATCTTCGCAGAACCCGGATGGATGGAATACCGCGAGCTATGGGCCTCAGCTAGAATCAACTCTCAAAGATCATCTACATTGGGTACATAAATACGCCCCTGCATCATCATCACTCCGTCATCCCCGATGGTAACATCTCGAGCATCACCACGCCGAACTCTATCATGAAGAACAAGCAAATGAGGGTCATCAAACTGTCGCTCTCTGATGCGATCCAATAGAGAAGACCAAGAAACCACATAGGATAGAACCCGATTGGGCTCCGAAAGATCCAATCTAACAAACTGCCTGGCCAAAGCCTGAACATCCATCGCCATAGGTCTCTCCGAAGCTGGTAGATATGCCAAACTCCCCAAACTCTCCGCCCGGTGACTCAAGGCATTAGCAACCACGTTGGCCTTGCCCGGGTGATAAAGAATAGTAATATCATAGTCCTTCAACAGCTTCAACCATCTCATCTGATGCATGTTCAGGTCCTTCTGCTTAAGCGAGTGCTGCAAGCTCTGATAATCAGTGTAAATCTCACACAGAACCCCATACAAATAATGAAGCCAAATCATCAAGGCGTGAGCAATGATAGCTAGCTCAAGATCGTGGACAGGGTAGTTGTTTTCATGCACCTTCAGCTGCCGGGACGCGTAGGCAATCACCCTACCGTCCTGCATCAATACTGCATTGAGTCCAACCCGTGAGGCATCACAAAATACCATATAGGACCCCGAACTGGTAGGAAACATCAAGATAGGGGCCGAAGTAAAAGCTGTCTTGAGCTTTTGAAAGCTCGCCTCACACTCCTCTGTCCACTGAAAAGGGGCACCTTTTTGGATCAATCTAGTCATAGGTGCTGCGATCGAAGAGAACCCCTCCACAAAGCGATGGTAATATCCCTCCAAACCGAGGAAGCTACGAATCTCAGTAGCTCAGGAGGGCCTGGGCCAAACCTTCACGGCCTGCACCATCCTTGGATCCACTCGAATGCCCTCGCTAGACACCACGTGGCCTAGAAATGCCATCGAACTCAGCCAAAACTCACATTTAGAGAACTTGGTATATAGTGGCTTCTCCCTCAAAGTCTGAAGCACTATCCTCAGGTGCTGCTCATGCTCTTCCCGACTCCGGGAATATACCAAAATATCATCAATGAAAACAATCACGAATGAGTCAAGATATGGCCTGAATACACGGTGCATAAAATTCATGAAAGCTGTTGGGGCATTAGTTAGCCCGAAAGACATAACGAGGAACTCCTAGTGACCATACCGACTCCTGAAGGCAGTCTTCGAGATATCTGGCTCCCGAATCTTCAGCTGATGAGAACCAGAGCGCAAACCAATCTTGGAGAACACCTGTGCGCCTTGTAGCTGATCAAATAAGTAATCATTATGTGGCAAAGGATACCAGTTCTTCACTGTAACTTTGTTCAACTGGCGATAGTCAATACACATACGTATAGTACCATCCTTCTTCTTCACAAACAACACAGGAGCACCCCAAGGTGACACACTTGGTCGAATGAAACCCTTACACAACAACTCCTGTAATTGATCATTCAACTCCTTCAACTTAGGAGGAGCCATGCGGTCCGAAGGAATAGAAATGGGCTGAGTGCCCGCCAATAAGTCAATACCAAAATCGATATCTCTGTCGGGTGGCATGCCAGGAGATCAACTGGAAATACATCAGATAAATCACGTACCACTGTGATGGAATCAATAGAAGGAGTGTCAACATTGACATCCCTCACATAAGCTAGATAAGCATCTCACCTCTTCTCAACCAAATGCAGACCTTTGAGAAAGGAAATAACACGGCTGAGGGTGTGATCTAGAGTACCACTCCGCTCAATACATGGAATGTTTGGCATAGCCAGCATCACGGTCTTGGCGTGACAATCAAGTATAGAATAGTGGGGGGAAAACCAGTCCATGCCCAAAATAATATCGAAATCAACCATACCGAGCAACAAAAGATCAGCTCTAGTCTCAAAACAACAAATAGTGACCAAAAATGACCGATACACGTGGTCCACCACCAAGGAATCTCACATTGGAGTAGAAACATAAATGGGGGCACTCAAAGAATCCCGAGGCACACCCAGATGTGAAGCAAAATAAGAGTACACATATGAAAAAGTAGAACCGGGATCGAATAGAGTCGATGCCTCTGTGTGACTAACCAAGATGATACATGTGATAACCGAATCGAAGGAGACAGCTACGGCACGATCAGGAATATCATAAAATTTTGCATGACCCCTCTCTCGAGGACGGCCTCTAGCACCTTGGTCCCAGGCCCTGGCTGGCTGGGCAGGTGGGGTGGCAGCTGGGGCTGGAACGATGACCTACTGACCCTGGGAACCATGGTGAGGCTGCAAAGTCTGTGGAGGCGTTCCCCTCCTTTGCCTAGGGCACTCCCTACCAGACGGCGAGTATCCTCGCACTAAAAACAAGCCCTGGGAGGACGCGGTGGTTGTGACTGACCAGCCCCACTCCTACTGGACTAACCCTTGGAGGTACCCCGCGAAGGAGGCGCACTGGAAACTGGGGGAGCATAGTAAGGCTCCTGAGGTGCTCGAGGAGCTGGAGTACTACCAGCTGCTGGCAATGCTGAATGAACTGGACGACCGGAATAACCCCCGCCAAATCGACTGGCTGTTGTAGTACGTGCACTAGAGAAATGACACGACTCACCAGACCTCTTGGCCTCCCTCTCTTATCGCTCTCTAGTGAGCATACCCTCGATCCGTCTGGCAATACTCACCGCCCGCTGATACGGTACATCCGTCTCTAGTTCTCTAGCCATGCTGGACCAGATATGAGGGATAAGACCCTCAATAAACCTCCACAATCTCTCCCGGACCGTGGTGACCAAGGCCACTGCATATCTGGCTAACCGAGTGAAACTGATGGCATACTCAGATACTGTCATAGAGCCCTGGCGCAACTGCTTAAACTCCGCTCGCCAAGCACCCTTATGGCTCTGGGGAACAAACTCCCTCAAAAACATATCAGAAAACTGTGCCTAGGTCAACAAGGCAGACTCGTCTGGACTATCCAACTCTTATGTGTGCCACCAATCATAAGCGGCCCCTCGAAGCTGAAAAGCGGTAAAGGAAACCCCACTAGTCTCCACTATACCCATAGTACAGAGGATATAATGACACTCCTCCAGAAATCCTAATGCATCATCTGAAGCCAAGCCACTGAACACTGGGGGATCATACTTCTTGAACCTCTCCAACCTGCATTGTTCGTCCTCGGAGGCAGCTGGCCCACCTCCGGGATGTAATGGTGTGGCAGGTGGTAGAGAAATAATATTTGGAACCTACTCCACGGGCATTGACTGCTCAGGTGTGCCGGCTATAGGAGTCTGGGGCCCTCACCCGACCTGAGATGTAGCTGCAGTGAGAGGAAGCAACACCGCCTGAGCTGGAGTTGTGTACATGCTCATAAACTGGGCTAGAGTCTCCTGGAGTGCTGAAGTCGTAGTAGCTGTAGTAGGTGTACCAGGTGCCTGCGCTCCAACCTGATCAACCGGCGGTGCCTCAGCGGTAGCACGCGCAGGTGCTCTGGCTTCACCTCGGGTGCGTCTTCGACCTCTACCCCGGCCCCGGCCTCTAGCGGCGACAGCCGGGGGCACGAGTGCCTGATCCTCTCAAGTAGCACGTGCCCTCATCATATGTGAGAGAATAGAAGATAGAAGTTTAGATTTGGTGTCAAATATCGCACGACAAAGAATTCTGAAGAAATGAAGAGTTTCCTAAACAGTTACATAGCCCCTCGTAGATAAATGCAGACATCTCTATATCGATCAGCGAGGCTCTAAATAACCGGTCTGTGTCTCGTGACTCCTATGAACCTAGAGCTCTGATACCTACTTGTCACGACCTTAGTTCACCAATCATGAACCTTTCATGACGGCACCCAGTCTTCGTGACTAGGTAAGCCTAACACAATGCGGAATGTACAACTCTTATGAACAAAAGATAAGATAACGGCAGAATAATATAAAGAAATGTAATAAGTGCCGCTTGGCACATACACTTCACCAAATTTCATAAAGAAATACAACCACCAAGACTCGGAAACTCACGGGCAACACAGACTAAGAGAGTACAACTGTGGCTCTACACCTCAAGAGTGTCTACACAACGAAAGTAAAGGAATGACTGACATCACAAAGAAGAGTAGAAGAAGACCCTCTGGATCTGTGGACGTGGCAGATTCATACCTCGAGTCTCCTAAAGATGTTCATAAGTCACCGGTAGTGCATCTTATCAGATGGACCTGGATCGGCACAACAAAAGTGTGCAGAAGAGTAGCATGAGTACGACACGGCGGTACTCAGTAAGTGCCATGCCTAACCTCGATGGAATAGTGACGAGAAAGGTCAGGACCCTACCGAGAAATAATAAAAATAATGATAATAATACCGAACAGTACAAAATAGGAATTAGTCGAAATAACAGCAAATGAGATAAATATTACAAGCCGTCTACAGTTAAGCTAACAAAGAGAAATCAACACAACAAGTACAAATCAACAATTCCAGGATCTCCTGGAATTGAACCCGCAGTCCCTTTTATTCTCAGCAACTCAGGATCTCCGAGAATCGAACCCGCAGTCCATATATCAGTATCACATGATCTCCAAGAATTGAACTCGCAGTCCTTTATATCAGTATCACAGGATCTCCGGGAATTGAACCTGCAGTCTGTATGTCAATATCTCAAGATCTCCGGGAATTGAACCGGCAGTCTGTGTATCAGTATCTTAGGATCTTTGGGGACTGAACCCGCAGTCCTTTACCTCAGTAGCACCGGATCTTCGGGAATTGAACCCGCAGTCCAGATAATACAAACACAATCAAATAAGAGAAAACACAGGGAAATATGAAGTACACAGCTAATCATGCTTCCCTAGCTATAATTACCTAATGTTACCCCCTCATTTCCTCCTCAAAATCGCCAAAATCCTCTCCTAGTTAGCCTCCAACATTTTTAATGTTCTGAAATTTCGAAACATTCTATTTCATAAATCACTGACGATTTCTGCTTTTGCGGAATTTTACTCGCTTAGGCAAGACCACTTCTGCATTTATATCGTCGCTTATGCGACTCTTCCTTAACGGGTAAAGACCGGTTCTACGAACTTCCCCAATCGTCCACAAACCGCTTCTGCGAACAAGGGCTCGCTTCTGCGAGCCCGCCCCTGCGAGAAAGCTTCCACTTCTTTGGAAATGCTCGGACTAGACCTTGATCACATCTACGGTTCCCCATCCGCATAAGCACAAATGCTGATTCAGATCATACCAACAGTTCAAAACTCTAAAATTCAACCGATTCACTCTTCGAAAACATCCCAAGACCCCCCCTCCAGGACCTCAACAAAAATTATGAATCCTCTCTAAATTATCACACAAACTTGTTCCAATCATAAAATACACCCTCAAACACACGAATCATCATATTAAGGCCGGTTCAAGCCTAAGATTCAACTAAAACTTCCGAAACCTACATTCTATCAAAAACCCAACCAAACAATGTCCGAATGATCTGAAAATTTGCAGACATATCCAAAATCACCTTACGAAGCTACTGCAACTGTCAAAATTCCATTCTATCTCCCGGATCAAAATCTCACATATCGATCGAATTTCCAAAAATATCAAACTTCGGCATTTCAAGCCTAAATGAGCTACGGACCTCCAAAATACATTCTGATTATGCTCCCAACCCTGAAATCACCTAACGGAGCTAACGCAACCATCAGATTTCCATTCCAAGGTTGTCTTAACACTAATACGAATACGGGCCATTTTTTAACTATAAATCTCTTATTTAGGGACTAAGTATCCCAAAACACTCTGAATTCTAGAACCAAACATCCCGGTAAACCATAATAGTAGAAATAAACTCAGGGGAAGTAGTAAATTAGGGATTGGGGCATAAATTTAAAAAACGACCGGCCGGGTCGTTATACTTTTGAGTTGACTAATGCCCCACCAGCGTTCATGCACTTGATGAACAACGTGTTCCGGCCGTATCTAGATTCCTTTGTGATTGTGTTTATTGATAAATTTCTGGTGTACTCTCATAGCCAGGAGGAGCATGCTCAACATTTGAGATTAGTACTGCAGAGGTTGAGGAAGGAGAAGCTTTATGCAAAGTTCTCCAAGTGTGAGTTCGGGCTTGTGTCTGTGGCCTTTCTGGGAGATGTGGTGTCCAGTGATGGTATACAGGTGGATCCAAAAAAGATAGAGGAGGTGCAGAGTTGGCCTATACCGACCTCAGTGAGATCCTAGTTTCCATGGGTTAGCAGGATATTATCACCGGTTATTTTAGGGATTTTCTTGTATTGCATGACCCTTGATGTTAACTTAGAAGGGTGTTCCATTTCTGTGGTCCGAGGAGTGTGAGGAGAGCCTTTAGAAGCTGAAGACAGCATTGACCACGGCTCTAGTTTTGATATTTCCATCAGTTTCAGGTTCCTACACTATGTATTGTGATGCCTAGAGAGTTGGCATATGATGTGTACTGATGCAGGAGGGTAGATTTATTGCATATGCTTCTCATCAGTTAAAGCCCTATAAGAAGAACTAGCCTGTGCATGATTTGGAGTTAGCAGCTATAGTTTGTGCTCTTAAGATTTGGAGGCACTACTTGTATGGTGTTTCTTCTGAGGTGTATATTGATCATCGCAGCCTTCAACATCTGTTCAAATAGAGAGATCTTAATTGGAGACAGCGGAGGTGGCTTGAGTTGCTTAAGGATTATGACATTACCATATTGTATCATCCGGGGAAGGCCAATGTAATGGCCGATGCTTTGAGCCAGAAGAAGGTTAGTATGGGCAGCTTGGCTTATATTCCAGTTGGGGAGAGACCCTGCGCAGTTGATGTTCGGGCATTGGCCAATCGGATGGTGAGATTGGATAGAACGGAGTCGGGTGTTGGCCTGTGTTGTTTCTCAGTCCTCCTCATATGATCGCATTAGAGAGTGTCAGTATGATGATCCACATTTGCTTGTCCTTGAGGATAGAGTTCAGCGTGATGATGCTAGGATGTGTCTATTGATAGTGATGATGTGTTCAGGATGCAGGACTGGATTTGTGTGCCCAACATAGATGCATTTCGAGAGTTGATACTAGAGAAGGCTCACAGCTCACGGTACTCCATTCATCCGTGTGCCGCAAAGATGTATCGGGACTTGAGACAACATTACTGGTGGGGGAGGATGAAGAACGATATTGTGAGTTATGTAGCCCGATATCAGCAGGTCAATTACGAGCATCAGAGACCGGGCGGTGTTCTTCCGCGTATGGTTATTCCTGAGTGGAAATAGGAGCAGATTACTATGGATTTCATGAGTAGTCTCCCTCAGACTTCGAGGAAGTTTGATTCAGTTTGGGTGATTATTGATCGGCTGACCAAATCCACGCACTTCATTCCAGTATGTACTACTTATTCATCGGAGCGGTTGCCAGGGATCTTTATTCGGGAGATTGTCAGATTACATGGGGTTCCAGTGTCTATTATCTCTTATAGAGGTACTCAATTCTGTTCTCAGTTCTGGAGGACATTTCAGCGAGAGCTGGGTACGTAGGTAGAGCAGAGCACATCATTCCATCCTCAGACGAACGAATGTGTGGTTTGAGAAGAAAGGAAAGTTGAGTCCTAGGTTTATTAGCCCTTTTGATTTACTCAAGAGGATTGGAGAGGCGGCATATGAGTTAGCCTTGCCACCAAGATTTTCTAGTGTGCATCCGGTATTCCATGTTTCTGTAAGCACGTAATTTTTGCCCCACATGAATTACTCCCACAAAATAAAAAAAATGTTTATTTTATTATTTTTGCAATTTTTGTAAATGTTACTGTTTACATTTTTGTGCGCATATTTATTTGTTTAAGTCAATGAAAATATAAAAATATATCGCATTTAAATTGTAGATTTAATTTACAATTAGGAGTAAGTAAGTGGTTGTTTATAAAAATGAAGAAAAACAATAAAATAGTGTACTTTGCATTTTTAAATATTTAATGTCAATTTATGTAATTTTATTTTAAATTTAGTATTTATTTATTTGTGATAATAATCGTTTAAATTAATTAGTGTTTTAGGACAATTTGGTCAAATATCAATCTAGGTAAGGACGTATCAGGTTTATCCACCTTCAAATAGGTTATTTTGGGACTCTCCACCCTCAAATAGGATATCATGGGACTACCCGCCATCAAATAGGATATCATGGGACTATCTCGCTCTCAAATAGGATATTATGGGACTATCCGCCCTCAAATAGGATATTATGGGTTTATCCGCCCTCAAATAGGATATTTTGGGACTATCCATCCTTAAATAGGATATGATGGGACTATCCGCCCTCAAATAGGATGTTATGGGACTATCCGCCCTCAAATAGGATATTTTTGGACTATATGCCCTCAAATAGGATATCATGGGACTATCCGCCCTCAAATAGGATATCAAGGGACTATCCGCCCTCAAACAGGATATCATGGGACTATCCGCCATCAAATAGGATATTTTGGGACTATCCGCCCTCAAATAGGATACTATGGGTGTCACGACCCAAACCCGGTCATGATGGCGCCCTACCCTAAAGCTAGGCAAGCCAGACCAACAACTATTTCCACATTTAAAGACCAGTCCCAAAAAGACAAATTTCAAGAACAATATATGAGTTAATAGTAATATTAATGATAATAGTAGAATAAAAATACTGAAAAGTGTGAACACCGGAAATAACACTCCCAAAAGATCTGGGGTCACGAGTCTAGAGCCTCTAAGAAAAAACTGAATAGTAATAGGAATACTGAACAAAGTACTCAAGTCTGGAAGTATATAGAAAATAAACTGAAATAAAGGGAGAAGCTAGGTCCTGCGAACGCTAGTAGCTTCCTCAGCAACTCTAATATACACTAAAATAAGCTGGAATGCTCATCTAATCCTCCTGTGTACCTGATTCTGCACACAAAAGTGCATGTAGTAAGGGTGAGTACTAAGTACTTAGTAAGTAAAAAGTATATAAAATTGCTGAAAACAGGAAATCCATAGAATACCACAAAGCAAAGCTAATACTATAGTCTGATACCTACCACGAACTAAAAATAATAGCAATTCACAAATACCACAGGTAATTTACAAACAAGAATGTAATGCAATGCACATGACGGCTACGGCGCGTAGCCCGATTCGTTTAACGTCGACGGCGCTCACTAGGGGTGTGTACAAACTCCGGAGGGGCTCCTTTAGCCCAAGCGCAATATTCATATTATCCGTTGCGCTGTGCAGCCCGATCAATCCTCAGTCCACAACATGCATATGAGTCGCACAATAGTTCAATTTATTTATTTCTAGGATCCAGTTCATTAACAATGAAAAATACTTTAATTTTATTTAATTTTCCAAGAACATGTCACTTAGCATTTCATAATAGTGATTTCAAGCCAGGACTGAGATCAATGATTTTACAAATCAAGCTATAACATAGATATCTATCCCCTAGGGATACTACAGGTCGGCACAAGGCCCCAAACATGGCTTATATCCCACACATATATATACTTAGCACAGTGTGCGTTTCAGCCGCCAATATAATATTATTCATATTCGGGATGGACCAAGCCTCAATCCCCAGTCATAACCAATCCCGCACCTACCTTGGGGTGCGAGTCACGCCCTAAATAGAGTCAGAATGTGATAATCCAGGGTTTCAAACCCTCAAGCTACCATATACACTAACTACTCACCTCTAACCGACCGTGGACTCGTCCGTGATGCCTTTTCCCTTCGAATTTGCCGCCTCGTGCGTCGAATCTAGTCAAAACCACAACAATTACGTAAGTATGGTTCGAAGAAACATAACCCAATCAAAATTACTCGAAAAATGCAACAATTCACGAAGTTGGTAAAACCTGAGCTCCAGGCCCACTTCTCGAAAAATTCTGAAATTCATACCTTCGGATGTTCAGCCTTCTTTGGGTTTGGGTTCAGTCATCTTTGATGTTCCCTGGAAGGTTTGTGCCCCTCTTCTAGAAGAATATTATGCATGCAGTATGCGGGGCTGTTCCCCTTTATATTTTCCATGGTCCACCCAATGGCAGTGTTGCATTCTTTCAGTACCTGTATAAGCTTTTGAGCCTGCACATCTAACAAACCAGATAAACTAATAATAGGTAAAGTGGAGTTAGGACCTGGAAATTCATACCCGAGATGAGATGGTAGTGGTTTAAGCTCCAGCTTTGGTGGCTCTTCTATGGATGGCTTTGCAGGAGGGGTCTCTTTTTTCTCTAGATGTAGAGGCTCGAATTCCAGCTCTCTCTCCCAAAACCCCTTGCCTTCTAGAGATAGCACCCACTCTGCTAGACTTTCACCATTTACCTCTTTTAAGTTTATTAGGCATGCCTGAAGTGGATCTTCAGTGGTCAATTCTAAATCGTCTGTCTCCACGATCACATCAACCACATCAATAAGAGAGCAATTCGCAAACTCACTAGGGCGCCTCATGGATTTTTGCTCATTGAATATGATCTCCTCATCATTCAACTTCATCTTGAGTTCCCCAGTCTCAGAATCAATCAAAGCTCTCCCGGTGGCTAGGAATGGTCTTCCTATGATTATAGGAATTTCCTCGTCCACCTTGCAGTCAAGAATCACAAAATCAGTGAGAAACATGAACTTCACTACCTGGATGAGCACATCATCTAATATACCAAATGGACGCTTAACCATCCTATCAGCAAGCTGTAATAACATGGAGGTAGTCCTGGCTCTCCCAATGCCTAGCCTCTTATAAATCACCAAGGGCATAAGATTAATGCTTACCCCCAAATCACACAATGCCTTTGCAAAGGCAAAGTTTCCTATAGTGCATGGAATGGTGAAGCTACCTGGGTCGGATAGCTTATCTGCAATGGGTCTAGAAACCACTGCACAACAAGTCTGAGTAAGAGTCACGGTTTCCTACAGTACGATGTACAATTAGAATTTTAGCAGCGAAGTTTCTCATATAACATCATTCCTACGTGGATTCTTAACATGCAAACACTTTCTCGAGCCTTCTCATAACTCACCTGGCACAATGCATCACTATGCGAAATATCTGACCAAAAAAAAAACATCGACATAACTACTCCTCCACGAGGATTGCGTTGGAAAAATGCACACATCTGGCCTGATATAGAGCCATTATTCATATTAAATCTATCCACCAACTTTAAGCAGATTCTGGTCAAACTGAACTAGTCTAATAACCTTTCAAAGGTCCATAATAACTTCCATTTTCTTCATAGAACTCAAGAACAACCATCATAATCGGAATAATCCTCCCCAGTTCACACCCCAATATGCGAAGTGTCCTCCAAGCATCAATCTTTAATTGACGATATCATCTCAAACTTCATACTTGGTTTACATCTTTAATCAATCAAGCGATCACATGTCACACTTATAAATTATTCGGTGGAATACACTCCCACAACCTACCACAACAATATCTGGAGCGCACCTCCAAACCACCAGTCGCACTAACGCTGAAGAGCAATCAAGAATCATTAACCAGAACATAACACTGCTCTCAGGTGACGCTTAAGACGATGCTACTTTATCTTAAACAACGAACCTTCCTTCTTGCTCATCCGATCTCTTGACATCTTGTCAAAAAATTTCCTTCACTCGTGCCATTCTTTGCTCAATTTCTGCAATTAGAACTGGGTCGCCAGTATACTTTAAGACAAAACCAACATAGCACATAATCATGCAACCAGCTAATCAACGACAACCTCCCCAACTTAGCTCAAAGTCATATATCACAACTCACTATACTCATAACACGTATGCTTCATGGTTGTCGTAATACCATAATGAGATTAAACTTGCTATTTCATAAGCTTGTGGAAACACAAATCATCTGGAATTTTAACTCTTCTGCATTTTCTTGCATTCACTCACGTAATAGTTAAGCCTATTCTTTAGGTGTCCAAATTTTTACTAGGTCCCAAATTTTTAAAAATTTCGGCAGAGTTTCCTTTGTAATTGGGCCTATCCACCTGCCAGAGAATGACCAAAACCATCCAAACAGCACGGCTACAACTTAACAAAACATCACAATGTATATCAACAACATTAAATCTCAATACTACATGTACTACATTATCAAAATTGATTCCGCGACATGCGTTGCACTTATTTGAATCATAACACATATAAAATACCGCCAATTTAGTCTTTCTAAGTCTGAACTCATACACCCACATGTATTGCACTTAACTTTCCAACTAGGAGATACGACAATATTCTTCACACGCGCACAACTTGGGGTTACACGACATATCGCAATAGGAACGAATCGCTTAATAGTTTATCTATTAATTCACAAACTTTTTCGTTACTACCAAGATCACAAAGATACACCTCACCGCACTAACTTACTCATCACGTGGATATCCGACCGCCATCCCGGCTAATAAGGACATTATCGAACAGATAAGTTCAAAGAACTTGCTCGCATAGTCAGTACTTTGGTGCTCATGCCATAGGCAACGATTCGACCTCAAGCCCTCCTGACTGGTCTAACATGAACTTACGGAGAATACATCTCGTCCCTCGATCGGGGAATCACAATCTATCGATGTAGATGTATTACTGAATGCTCGTGTGCGCACACAGACGTGTGGAAGAAATTTCAAGAGTTATTTCTCAAGCTGAATAAAATACGCACGATAAGAATTCCAAAAAAAGTGAAGTGTTTCCTAATGTTCTGTAGCCTCCCGGGGACAGATACGAACGTCTATGAACCAATCCGCGAGGGCCTACTAAACCGGCTCATGTCTCGCGAGGCCTAGTAACCTAGGCTCTGATACCAACTTGTCATGACCCAAACCCGATCGTGATGGCTCCCAACCCTAAAGCTAGGCAAGCCAGACCAACAACTATTTCCACATTTAAAGACCAGTCCCAAAAGGACAAATTTCAAGCAGCCCTACAAATGAAATAGGGATTGAAAGAATCAATATTCACCCGCGAAAACTTTTATATATGAGTTAATAATAATATTCCAACGATAATAGTAGAATAAAAATACTAAGAAGTGTGAACACCGGAAATAACACTCCCAAAAGATCTTGGGTCACGAGTCTAGAGCCTCTAAGCAAAAACTAAATAGTAATAGGAATACTAAACAAAGTACTCAAGTCTGGAAGTATATAGAGAATAAACTGAAATAAAGAGAGAAGCTAGGTCCTGCGAACGCCAGCAGCTACCTCAGCAACTCGAAAATATTCTGAAATAATCTGGAATGCTCGTCTAACCCTCCTGTGTACCTGGATCTGCACACAAAGGTGCAGGGAGTAGGGGTGAGTACTAAGTACTCAGTGAGTAAAAAGTATATAAAATAGCTCAAAGCAGGAAATCCACAGAATACCACAGAGCAAAGCTAAAATTACAGTCCGATACCTACCATGAACTAACAACAACGGCAATTCACAAATACCACAGGTAATTTGCAAACAAGAATGCAATGCAATGCACATGACCGCTACGACGCGTAGCCCGATCCGTTTAACGTCGACGGCGCTCACTAGGGGTGTGTACAGACTCCGGAGGGGCTCCTTCAGCCCAAGCACAATATACATATCATCTGTTGGGGCGTGCATCCTGATCCATCCTCTGTCCACAACATGCATATGAGTCACACAACAGTTCAATTTATTTATTTCTAGGTTCTAGTTCATTAACAATGAAAAATACTTTAATTTTATTTAATTTTCCAAGAACATGTGACTTAGCATTTCATAATAGTGATTTCAAGCCAGGACTGAGATCAATGATTTTAGTAATCATTCTATCACATTGATATCTATCCCCTAGGGATACTACAGGTCGGTACAAGGCCCCAAACATGGCTTATATCCCACATATATATACTTAGCACAGTGTGCGTTTCAGCCGCCAATATAATATTATTCATATTCGGGATGGACCAAGTCTCAATCCCCAGTCATAACCAATCTCGCACCTGCCATGGGGTGCGAGTCACGCCCAAAAATAGCGTCACAATGTGATAAGCCGGGGTTTCAAACCCTCAGGCTACCATATACACTAACTACTCACCTCTGCTCGGCCGTGGATTTGTCCGCGATGCCTTTTCCCTACAAATTTGCTGCCTCGTGTGTCGAATCTAGTCAAAACCATATCAATTACGTATGTATGGGTCAAAAAAACATAACCCAATCAAAATTACTCGAAAAATGCAATAATTCACAAAGTTGGTAAAACCCGAGCCCCGGGCCCACTTCTCAAAAATTTTTGAAATTCATACAATCGGATTCCTCATCTCACCACGAGTCCGTACATATAAACTTTATCGAAATCAGAGTTCGAATGGCCTTCCTAAACCCAAAAATTCATTTTCGTAACTTAGGCCCTAGTTCTTCACAAATTCTACCCAATTTCATGAGCTTTGGTGTTGATTCTAGCATAAAATCATGTTTTTGAGTCAAGAAACTTGCCTCCAGCGATTACCCATTGATTTCTCTCTTCAAAGCACTCAACACCCTCCCTTGATGAAGTAAAAGTTGTGTAAAATAATGAGGGTTCGCGCCTGATTTTTAACTTAACTGTTCTGTCACCGACGCCTCGTTCTGTGTGATCGCAATGCCACTATGCGACCGCATAGAGTAAAATTTTCCAGGCCATTTTCCCTTCAATGCGGTCGCAATGCCTAGTATGCGATCGCACTGACAATAACGTAAGCCTATGCGATCGCACTCCTTCACTATGCGATCGCGTAGCACGAATTTCCTGGCCCAAACAATTCCTTATGCGACCGCAACCGTCACCATGCAATCACATTTCACCAACATTTCACATTGTATGATCGCAACCCTCAGTTACGCGATCGCATTGAACAATCTCACACCCCTTCAAGAACCTTCTATGCGATCGCATGACTGCCTCTGCGATAGCATAGAGCAAATATCTTCTGCAAATTTTTTGCTGCACTATTCATGTTCAAAACTTCCTGTTAGCCATACCAATTCACCACGAGAACCTCGGGACCTCAACCAAATGCACAGATATGTCACGTTACTTCATTCAAACTTTCTCGCAACATAAAAACACCATCACAAACATCAAAATCATCAAATTTTTATGGATTCAAGCCTAAGTTTAACTAAAACTTCTAAAACTTGCATTTGATCTAAAACCCAACCTAGACACATCCGAATGATCTAAATTTTTGCACGCATATCCAAAATCACCTAACGGAGCTACTGCAACTCTCAGAATTCAATTCCGAGCCCCGAATCAAAATCTCGCCTCCCATCCGGAATTCACCAAAATTCAACGTTATCCAATTCAAGCCTAAATCTACACCGGACCTCCGAATTCGATTTCGATTGCTCTCCTAAGTCATAAATAATCCCCCGAAACTAGTCAAAACATCAAAAATCCATTCCAATCTTTCTAACTCATCGGTCAACATCCGGTTGACTTTTTCAAACTAACCTTCCCATGAAGAGGTTTATTGCCTCATTTCTAATCGGATTCTATCCGATTTACTTATAACTCTTCAAACACATATAAATGAACATATTAAGGTATAAAATGGAGAAAATGGAGTGGTAACTCCTGTAACGACGAGTCGGGTCGTTACAAAGGGACTATCCGCCCTCAAATAGGATATTATGGGGCTATATAGGATATTTTGGGACTATCCGCCTTCAAATAGGATATCATGGGACTATCCGCCCTCAAATAGGATATCATGGGACTATCCGCCCTCAAATAGGATATTATGGGACTATCCGCCCTCAAATAGGATATTTTGGGACTATCCGCCCTCAAATAATATATTATGGGAATATCTACCCTCAAATAGGATATTATGGGACTATCCGCCATCAAATAGGATATTTTGGGACTATTCGCCCTCAAATAGGATATCATGGGACTATCCTCCCTTAAATAGGATATCATCGGACTACCCGCCCTCAAATAGGATATTATGGGACTATCCGACCTCAAATAAGATATTTTCTGACTATCTGTCCTCAAATAGGATATCATGGGACTATCCGGCCTCAAATAGGATATTATGGTACTATCCACCATCAAATAGGATATTATGGGACTATCCGCCCTCAAATAGCATATGATGGGACTATTCGCCCTCAAATAGGATATTATGGGACTATCCGTCCGCAAATAGGATATCATTGGACTATCCGCCCTCAAACAGGATATTATGGGACTATCCACCCTCAAATAGTATATTTTAGGACTATCCACCTTCAAATAGGATATTAAATTAAATTCTTCCTCAAAGGGACGTTTAATTTATTTCGACCTGAGTGTTCCTGCTTTTGTATAAACATTGACAAGTATATATTTCATAAATTATTTCCAAATGCATTTTTAAAGTTGTTAATGAAGTTTAGAGCCCACCTAAAGAGATGAGAGGTGATTTAAAGTTGTTGTTGGAATCGGGAGCCCGTCCACATAACAGAGGAATACTCTTCAAGTTGAAGTCAGTAAAGCGGAGGATTACAATAAAATCCCTAGCATAAGTTCAAGCTTGACAATCAAGAAAAGCCGACAGAAATAATGAAACATCAGAGGAAGCAAGTCAACAAAAGGCAAGGCGAGAAGAGGAAGCCTGAAGATCTAGATAAGATTTTGTAATTCCTAGTTTAGCCTAGCTCCTTGTTTTCTTTTAACAAGGTGTAATAAGGAGGTTAGTAAACAGTAGCAGCAACAATAGTAATAGCAAGATCACAGCTTCATGGTAGTCACAGCTACCAAAACTTCCCGAACTACATTGACCAGATTCCTTTTTAGCCAGGGATATGTAGGAAACCTATTGAAGCAGAGGTTCGGTCAAATCATTGAAAAAAAATACTTCACATGAAGTATTCAAAGGAGTAAAAATCACTCGTATCCGCTCACTTATCTTTGCACGAAACTCTTCATGTCTACGAGCAAAGAAGGGCAGTTCTGAGCACGTAATATTTGCCTCACATGAATTCCCACAAAATCAAAACAAAAATGTTTGTTTTATTATTTTTGCAATTTTTGTAAATGTTCGTGATATTTTTAGTAATTGTTTATGTTTGTGTGCGTGTGTTTATTTGTTTAAGTCAATGAAAATACAAAAATATGTCACATTTAAATTTTAGATTTAATTCTATAATTAGGATTAAGTAAGTGGTAGTTTTATTAAAATGAAGAAAAACCATAAAAAATAATATACTTTGCATTTTTAAATATTTAATGTCAAAGTGTGTAATTTTCTTTTAAATTTAGTATTTATCTATTTTGTAATTATTACTGTTTAAATTAATTAGTGTTTTAGGACAATTTGGTCAAATATCAATCTAGGTTTGTAGTTTATTTAGTTATAATTATTGAAAAAAAAGGAAAATAAATAAAATGAAATCAGTTTGGGCACAAAACAAATTCAATCTCAAAAGGCCCAAACCAAAATACATGTATCTAGCCCAATTCACCTTCAGCCGGAAACCAAACGGCACCTTTCCATATATTCCAGATATGGACCGTTGATTTCATTAGATCAAGCGGTCTAGTTTGTCCTTATCATCATCAAAGCATCTTCGTTTCAGGTGTTAATCCAAACCGTCTATCCCAATTAATCCAACAGTCCAAATCTCGTCTGCCTTGCCCATTTAGACCACACGACCCATTGCCCAACCCGGTCAGCCCGAATTGTGACCAAAACGACACCGTTTCCCTTAAGTGATTTGATATGAATTATTGATTTTCCTTAATCCTACGGTCCATATTAAATCATATATTTAATATACCTAATTTACACTACCCATCCCCCAAGCCAAACCCCCTCACCCTTTTCGTCTCCCAAGCCTTCAGAGGCATCTCCGCCTTCCCCCACCGTGCCCCGCCCACCAGAAAATTGCCTCCCGGCGGTTCTGGTTGCCTAAACACCCTCACCTTTACACAATCTAACCCTCGTGATCTCCCCGTCTCAACCCCCATAACAGCAAACCTCGAGTCCTCGTGTATCTTTTTGAATTTTAGATCGAAGAACTGATAAAAACCCTAGCTTAATCAAATCACCTCAGATTAACACCCCAGCCTCTCATTCACCTTGTCATTTTGAGTAGTCAAATACCCTCCCTCGAACATGCCTGGAATTGGTCGAAATCCCCTTGAACATAAGAATCCTAGCGCCGCCCCAAAAATCCTTGGTGGCGGCGTCAACCCTAAACCTCCCCCAAACTTATACCCTTTAACATTCTGACCACCAGACCACCCTAGTCCTGAATCCCCTACTAGTTCTGCTTGAATCTTGTCCAAACTTGTGAAATTATAAATCAAACAAATGAGTCCTAGGAGAACCAAAAGAATTTGAGGTCACAATTGACCTTATTCAAGTGTTCTTAGGCAAGAACACTCGATTAAGGACTGTTTTGGCCTCAAAAGCTCGAGTCAAGACTTCGATTGATCAAAGTTCATTTGGTTTATGATTTGGAGGTATTTTTCCTTTCCTTTTATGATTTTCTTTTTTTCATTTTGTTGTTTGTTCAGTTAATTATAGACCAATTTTGTTTATTGTTTTCTTCTTCTTCGTCAGACCTTTTATTTGGTCGAAATTGTTTCTGTTCATTGTTGAGTATATATTATTGGTTGTGTAATCAATTTGAACTGCTTAGTCGACTAGTTCAGTAGGTTTCAGTGTAGGCTTAACATGGCAGTAATTTACATTTTGTGTTGAAATGAGCTGGTTGGTATATTTGACCTTAGAATTGAGCCTGTTAGCATATTCAGTTCATCATATCGAAGTGAATTCAATGATCATTTGTTACCCTGAATCTGTCAATACCTTTTGAAGCTTTCATGGCAATTTTTTCTTTTGTTTTTCCAATTCAATTAAGCGTATGCTAGTCTAGTTGTTTTCAGTTTAGTCATTTTTTGAATGTGATTGTTTAGTTCTACACCAAACTTTACTCTTCACTGTTGATAACATCTGATTTGATCTAAGTTTCTATTTTTGAATTAATGAATAATTTAGCAAAATAAATTGGTTATAGCTGTTAAGGAGTCTGATATTAGTTGAAGGTTAATCAGATTAGGGTAGGACAATAATATCCATGGGTAATTCAGGGGTTAACTAAAATTTGAACAACTAGTAATTAAACTAAAAGCTGCTAATAGACACAATTGTATGGGGGAGCCACTAGGTAATAAGTAAAGTACTAATAGATTAGTCAAAAGTTAAAAGACAATGTTAAGTTGGATTAAATAGTTAAAAGGTTCCAATAGTGGAAGAAAACCTTCTATTTTTAAGGACTAATATAGAATGATTAACTGTCTACTAAGGCCTAAAAATTCGGAAAGGAAAAGTTGATTGAAAATATTAGAGTAGGATAAAAGAGAGAACATTCTGCCACACATGGATAGGGAGACACAGATAAGAATACACACAGACACACATAGAAAAGAAAAGACTCTGAAAAATCTGTGAGAGCATTGAGAGGCTTTAAGCAGTGAGTTAGTTCAACTACTACTGTCCTATTGAAAAAAAAAACTAAAGAGAACTTCAACTTTAATTGTCAAGTTATAGTTTCGAGTTCAGCTTTGGGTTACTGGATTCCAGGGGTGTCTCTAATTGTATTTTGATTGGTATTTGTTTGCAATTAAAGAGTTTGGGGTCAGTAATTTGTGGTTGTGATTCTGTGGATTGTTGGGTTTCATTTTGGTTCATTTTGGGGGGGCTGTACTGTTTATTTTGAGACCTTTCCATTGTTGTGTTGTTGGGTCTGCTTAATTTGTTCCATCGTTGTTATTGAGTTGTTGTTGCTGACCATTCCTCTTCTCCTATTTCCATTATCCAGGTACTTTTCATGCTCTTATGAATGAGTGAAATGTAGGTTTGAAGTCATGTAATCAATTGAAGATTTCAAAGATGATTTAAGTTTCATTAATCTAATTTGAATATCCTGATTATAATTTGATGTCTAATTATTAGCATGTTCACAGTCTTTTTCTCGAATGCCAATGTAGTATCTTGTAACTGTCAAACTGAGTTTTCTTTGAATACCATGTATGTAGTCTATAATTGAACAGTAAGGATTCTCATAGTTGTATTTTATTTAGTAGTATTGCTAAGTCAAGTATATTGTAAATCAGCTTTAATTTTAGATAAATATTCATGCTGGATAATAGTCTTGTGCATGAAATACCTTTAATAGGTTAAAAATTAGAACTGTGTTGTTTGATATGTTGTTGAAAGTCATATGAGTATATTTTGGTTGATAGGCTCAAGCAATCAATTTATGTCTGAAAAATTCCATCAATGAAATATGATTTTTCAATTGTAGACTCATATCATTTCATAGATTAATATATGAATGTGTTCAAACTTGGAAAACGGTTTGAAATACTCATTAGTTTAAGTCCAATTAATATTTCAATAACTAGTAATCTGTAGTTTGATTCTCCGGCAATTACGTGCAACTTCCACAGATTTGTTGGAGTTCAACTCCATTGCAGCATTTAAAATTAATTTAAGGTTTAAAGTTTTGAAGTTCCAAATTGGAAGCTATGTGTTTAGGGTGTTGCTATCACAACTGAGGCACTGTTAAGATTGGTGATTAGGCCTCAAGTCAGGCCCAAGTTAAAAAAAAAAGGGTGAAAGACACGACTACCTATTATAGTGAAACTATTTACCCTACCCTATCTATTAAAGAATTCTACCTATTAAATAATTACAACTCCTACCTATTTAATAAAAATAAGCGGCAATAACAAAATAACTACCCACAAACGTACCAATTTAATGCCCTACCTTAAAAAATGCAGAAGCTGCTCACAAAGTACGAAAAATGCAGAAGTTATTTGAATTTCCACAAAATTGAAGAGCAGTAAGAGCATTAAGATGCTATTCGAATTTTAATTTCGCTGGTATCTTCAGATTTTGATTTCGCTCTTCTCTTCAAATTTTGATTTCACTGTTCTCTCCAGATTTTGATTTCGCTGTTGATTTGATTTTGATTTCGGAGCTAAACTTGTAGATTTTAACTGAATATTCTAATCTAGGTTTGGAGATATAGAGATCTAGAGGTTTGATTTCGTTGTTGTTTTGTTGAAAGAACACTGTTGAAATTTCAATTGTTGAGATTCAATTTGGACATAGAAGTGATTATAACTTTAGAATCATGGAAAGTCTTCCAATTCTGCTCCAGCATAATGGAGAATGGGATGATAACAACAATTTCGTAAATTTTCATGTGGATGCAATTCTAGTGAAGCCGTATTGGAAGTATGAACAACTTGTCAGAGAAATTTCAAAGCAGCTGCAAAAGGACAGTAGAACAATACTAATTCAGTATTGTATTGCTCAAGGATATCCACCAATAACGATTTGTAGTGATATGAGTGTGAGCGTTTACATAGAATTGAAAAAATCAAGTGCGGGGATGACAACATTTCCCCTGTGTGTGTCGTTTGCTAAAAACACTATAGCTGCAAGCACCTCCAGTTTCGATGTTGCTCCAATTTCATCAGAAATTGCAGAAATTGGAAGCACTGATATGATTAATACGTTTGATGTGCAAGAAGAAGATGACGCCATTTTAGATCTTGATGATGGAAACATCATATCTGATCAATTTCATCAAAATGTTGAAAAGGGGCAAATTTACAAAGACAAGAACCTGCTGGCTCTCGTTATGAAACAATATGTCGTAAAGCAAAAGTGCCAATATCGGGTTCATAAATCATGCCCAAGAAGGTTCGTCTGCATCTTTTCAATTAAAAAACTATGTGATACCTATATAGTATATAATTATGCTAAATCAGTATACTATGCGAGTTCGAAATTGTATTGGTTTATGTGTGTTTTTTATGAGTGATACCGACATAGTATACAAATATAATATCTCAATATACTATACGAGTATATAACTGTATTGCTTTGTCTTTTTATTATCAGTAAAACATAATAACAACATATTATATATGAATGCTAAATCAGTATACTATGTGAGTATAGCCTGTAGCCTGCACATGTTCAAACTCTGATACTAGAGCCCCGGAATCCTCACTTTTTCCATCAATCAGAATTGAAAGTTTCTACAGATATAAGTATACCAACATAGTATATTATATGAATATATAATTGTATGAATTTTTGTGTATTTTTTATCAATAATACATGATACATAACTGTATTTGTATTATAAACATGTATATCCTTGAATGTGTGGATGAAAGATGCACTTGGAAACTTAAAGCATCAAGCTTGCGAGCATCAAATCTTTTCAAAGTGACGGATTTCAATTCTGTCCACAGTTGTTTAACTGATAAAAGATTTTGTTCACAAAAACAAGTTGTCTCAGCTTTTGTTGCAGCTGTGGTACAAGATAAACTTGTTGACCCGAAAACCATATACACACCAACAGATATTCAAAGAGACATCCAAAAAGCATATGGTATGGACTTGAGTTACATGCAAGCATGGAAAGCAAAAGAAAAAGCAATGCAATTATTGAAACGATCACCAAGTGAGTCATACAAGAAAATGCCAACATATCTTTATATGCTAGAGTATGCTAGCCCAGGATCAGTAACACGACTACACACTGAAGGAGATGGGAGCTTCTTGTATGCATTCATAGCTATATATGCATCGATTAGAGGATGGGTCTATTGTAGGCCAACAATTGTAGTTGATGGAAGTTTTTTAAAGTCAACATATAGAGGGACCATACTTACAGCTTCCACGCAAGACGCAGAGGGTAAGAATACAATCCAATTACATTCATTTAGAGAATTTTCCCACAGCACCTCAGGTTCAAATAAATCTGTCACAACCTGGGATAAAAGAACATCACCAAAAGATGTGGTATACAAGTATACCAACAGAGGATATTGTTGTTTTGCTACACACCTGCATCAAATATTATATGATACTTATATGGTATACAAGTATACCAACAGAGTATATAGATATTTTGCTACACACCTGCACCTACCTATAACTAGACTACTATATGCAATGCTAAATTAATATAGTGTGTTGTAATTGATATTTTGTTCTTTGGGTTTACAAGACAAATTCTACCCCTAGCATATGCAAATGTTGATTCGAAAAATGATGCATCGTGGGAATGGTTCTTCGTGCAGTTTAGAGAAACCTATGGACAAAGAGAGGGAATGTGCATTGTATCAGACAGACATGACGCTATATGGAAAGCAACTTCAATTGTCTATCCAGATGTCCCTCATTGTGCATGTATGTTCCATCTCTGGAACAACATAAAGACAAACTTCAGGAAGAGCCAAAAACTAATCAAAGAAGTATATTTTGCGTTAGCAAGAGCATACACTGTTGAAGAATTCAATAGGCATATGGCAGAGTTAGAAGCTATTGATAGCAGAGTGAAAACATACCTGATGGATGTTGGATACGATAAATGGTCCCGGGCGCATTCCAAGGCAAATAGAACCATGACCATGACATCGAATATTGCGGAATCAGTAAATGCAGCAAACAAGCACGCAAAAGACCTCCCAGTTGTGAATTTACTTGACTTTATCGCAACATTAATTCAAAAATGGAATTACACCAATAGGAAGGATGCAATGGAATCATTCATGAAGATTGGTGCAAAGTATGAAAAAATATTGGCAGATAATACCATCTTATCACAGACGATGACGGTATGCATTTTCAAAGTCATAAAAACACTGCATGT
The DNA here is from genome assembly GCA_032618575.1 of Nicotiana noctiflora. Classification (NCBI taxonomy): domain Eukaryota; kingdom Viridiplantae; phylum Streptophyta; class Magnoliopsida; order Solanales; family Solanaceae; genus Nicotiana; species Nicotiana noctiflora. Next base: position 511,617 of record JASVEL010011837.1, read on the forward strand.
ACTATATTTGTACTTTTTTACCTTACTTAGTGCACTAAACAACTGAATATTATTATTTAAAAAATACTATTACTTCATTTAGCTAATGACTTTTGTTAATTAAAATTATACTAGGTGTTGCCATCAACTGAATTATTACATTTAGTAATTGATGGCCAAACAAGAAATGTGGTGCGACTACATGAAAGAAACTGCACTTGTGGGAGGTTTCAGCTAGACGATATTCCATGTCCACATGCAATGGCAGTTATACAAAAATTCCATATGGATTCATACAAGTATTGCTCATATTACTACAGCATAGACTACCTGCTGAAAACATATGAGGTACCGGTAAATCCATTGCTTGATGAAACAACTTGGAAAATTCCAGAACATGTCTCTTCGCGGGTTGTATTGCCACCAAAAGGACAAATCAAACCAGGAAGACCTAAAAAGAAGAGAGTCATAGGAGGTTGGGAAGGAAATACAGTTACAATGTCACAATGCGGGAGAAAAGGACACAACCGAAGAACATGCCGAAATATTCCAAAGAGAGATTGATATAATGCTTTAATGTTTTGATAGAACTCATATATCATAGAATCATAGCATTTCAATTGCAAAGAAATAAAACGCATTTCTTGCATTGGACATATATTTGGTATGATGATTCTTTGCGAAATTACTTGTTGGCAATAATTTTATATGGATACTTGTATTTTGAATAAGAATCAGTTTGTTTTATATTTTAGTATACAAAAGTGGGATGCATTTACATCTACTTGCTTCAAGAAAAAAAGATGCTAAAATATATATGTGATACCATAGTGGTATATCCGTATACCTTAATGGTATATTTGTATATCTTATTAGTATCAAAATATGTGCAAAAATAGAAGTGGTGCTGCAAATACAATATTTGCACATACTTTATTAATAAAATGGGCACGCTTTGCAGCTCATGTCTGTATTGAAGTATAATAAATTGAGAGCGATTTATATGCAGTTATTGTACATCATCATGTACATTAATTTAATGTGATACCCAAATATTATACTTGTATACCTTGCTGGTATATAGTGGTATTGCACTAATATTCACATTAATATAATGTGATACCCAAATATTATATTTGTATACCTTGCTGGTATATAGTGGTATTGCACTAATATGGCTAAAAGAAAATATGCGCAGAAATACAAATGGTGCGCCAGATAGAACGCGATACACAAAATGTGTACGCTTTGGAACTTATGCCAGTACTTACATCTAGTTCATGCAGGAAAAAAGTTGAGTCAAATACAACGTGATACCCAAATGGTATACCAGTATGCCTGATTGGTATATAACTGTACTGCATTAATACACAATCTATACTAAAACTACAAATGAACATTAAATCTAAGAGTATCAACACATTTGAAAGCAGATCATTTAACTTCGTTTCATCTGCCCCTAATTTTCACTTGCAGAAGGTCATTTACTACTAATATTACCAAACTTCACCAAAAACTATTAAAATCTTGCAATGTTTTCATGATACTATTAACTAAAACAAAACAAAAACACTTATACTACTTATTGCGTTTCTTTCCACGACTCTTTTTAGGTGCCACTGGAGCTTCAGATTCACTTGATTCACCATTTAACTGCTTGTTCCTCCCATAGTGCCACAACAGTATACCAAACCTAGCTCGAAGACCATCCACGTCGAAATTTTCAACAGGGATTGCAAGATCTTCAATAATATACTCAGCAAAGCAAGCAACATATACTCCGCAATCTCTGAAATAAAACAAATGAGTAGAATATAAAAATCCATTAGAATTGAAAATTTTAATATAAACGAGGAAAAGTAAAAAATAAAGTAACTATTCTTACGAATTTTGCTGCGTTGGCAGATTTGTAACCAGTTCAATCTCAAAAGGATCAGTCAAATTCTTTCCAATGTGCAGACCATTCTCTACTACAATGTCAGTTCTTTGGTTATAAAATTCAATACTAACTAGAAATAGGGGGATCAACACAGCATAAGCCTTTGCCACATTTTGAATAGCTTTTTTGTGATTTCGACTACGTAGCGAGTCATATACATAAAAACATCTCTTGTGGAATGACACACACCCCAATATCCAATGCCAACTTCCTGCCAAATTAATTGGAAAAAGGACATGATCAACCTGGTGCCATGGAGTGTTGCAATGCATCTTAAATCCTTTCATGTACTGCATGATATCGTCTGATCTATCAATCAAATGATCTTGTTTCCCACCTTTTACAAATTCTTTGAAAACCCTTTGAATGATATTATTAAAAAGAGTATATGTGGTTGTGACTTTGATTGGCATATTAATTTCATATTTCGCCTTCTTCCTAAGATAGTAGAATATAATTGTAAGGCCCCGTAAAATATTTGTGCATAAAACCTAGTAGCTATAGTGTCATGGTCCGAATAATGTGTTAGCAATGCATAGAATTCTTGTGGGAAATGTTGTATTTGTGTATTGTTGTTTGGTAATGTGTTTCGGGGGCCCTCTGACAGGTGGATATTGTCACGCCCCAAAACGAGGGACATGGCCGGCGCCTGACCGGGTTGCCCCAGTCAAGCGGACCTGGGTGCCTTTCATTCCCACGCGTTACCCCTGTGTTGATTGTTTCTCATTAATAAAATATCTTACTAACCATGAATGATTTCACATTAAACAAATAAAACCATACGAGTGATTCATTAACAAGTTTGCAGTTTTTACAACGCCCGACATAACATAATATATACATAAGACTGGAGTCCCACAGTTTACATGTCTACAGAGCCTCTAGGATACAAAAAGGGAAATACAATACTTGCCGGTAACAAGGCTCCGGCTATACCTTATAAAACCAAAATGAAATCTAAACCGAAGTGGCATGAACCACACAAGGCCCCGAGGAAGAAAGGGGCTCACCAAAACGGGCAGTGGAAGGAGAAGGATACTACTTGCCGATGAGCTGAAGTGCCTGCTACTGATCCACCTACAATCATAACACGAATGTAGCGTCCCCGGCAAAAGGGACGTCAGTACACTTGAATTGTACTGGTATGTATGGACAAACTTCGTCCCAAGTAAACTCAAGCCATTAAATTACATCAACAATTAATTAAGCCAGCCAACCATGTTTCCACATTTTCCTCATTTCAAATAATTCTCAACACAAAGCACTTTCTACGATCAACCAATTTAACAATAACCAATCAATCACATAAAGCACAAGTAGTCAAACAAAGGGGCAATCGGTGCCCCACAGGTTGCAAACTCTCCTGCTGTCTCCTTTCACATTTTCACATTATTGATTTCTGTATCAATTTTCAATAGCGATTTCGATCGCTTTCCATCCTTATTGCCCCTGACCACCCTTATTACCTCGGCCACCCTTATCACCCCAACCCACACCTTATTTCCTCACATTGCGGCGCGTAACACGACCCCGCCTTACAGTTTAAAACACAACAATTTCAAACAAGCAGATAAGGTACTACACACAATTTCAACAAGTTCAAATAAGCAACTTGCACATTGTTTCATGTTCTCAATTATATTTCAAATCAATATCACAACCATGTTACAATATTTCCACAATTCAAGTGTTTCATCTCTTTTCACAATAAACAAATTCTCAAGCGTTTCGTTTGTTTTACACAAGGTGCCATATAGGCCATCATAATCATTATTCACAACTCTTTACCCATTTCGACTCTCATTTAACTTTCGGTTCATATTCCATACATCACTCATATTTCAACAACAACTTTGAGAATTTCACAAAATTTGTCAAATTAACATTAACCAAGCAATTTTCACACATATAGGCGATTTCACAAGAATCAAAATTAGCCATACATACCTGGTGATGAGTTTTCTTCCTACTTTATGCTTACCCAAGATATCCTACTCTTGCCAACCTTGTTCTTGAAGACTCTTACTTCTACTCACTTCTTTTTACTAGAAACCAAGTTCAATAATCATGCATGAGTGTAAAAATTCTATTTTCAAAAGCTATTATATGCAAACCTCTCTTTACTCGATTTAAAACTGAAAATCAAAGAAAATAGTTAGGGTTTTTACCTTGAAAAGATTGAGGAAGTTGAATCCTTGCCCTAGGATCCCTTGGAATTAAGATGGTTGGAACAATCCTTGAAGATGAAAGATTTCTCTCTCTAAAAACCCTCTCTTCTCTCTCTAATTTTGGTAAGATGATATGATAAAATGAAGAAGAAAGGTGTTATATCAAAGAAGAGATCGGGTCAAAATGTCACAAAAATCTGGGCCGGGGCAAATCTGCGGTGCACTTTGCGACCGCAAAATCAACATGTGGTCCGCATAGTGACCGCAGAATGGCCTCAAAATGACTCGAGTTCTGTTACAGAATGCGACCGATATGCGGTCCGCATTCTTGATCTGCGGTCGCAAAGTGCACCGCAGATTCACTATGCGATCGCATATCGACCGCATTTTCAACACGATTTTTGGGAGACTTTCTGGAATGTTTTGCGGCAAGAATGCGGTCCGCATATCAGGTTTGCGGTCGCATTCTTGACCGCATATTTGACACTTTTCGGAAAAATTAATTCTCTAAATTTTTGAAACTTAAATCACTACCAAAGGTTTTATGCACAAAAATTTTACGGGGCCAGGTGGATATGTCCATAATACAAAGGAAACTCCGGCGAAATTTTTCTAAAATATAAGAGTTAGTCAAAATTTTGATGGTTGCATATCATGTCTTTCAAAACCAACTCATTTATTTCAAAATCCTCATTCGAGGACGAATGATCTTAAGGGGGGAGGATGTAAGGCCCCGTAAAATATTTGTGCATAAAACCTAGTAGCTATAGTGTCATGGTCCGAATAATGTGTTAGGAATGCGTAGAATTTTTCGCGGCTCGCAAGCTCGCCGCGGTTCGGACCCTTGGTAGTGATTTAAGTTTCAAAAATGTAGAGAATTAATTTTTCCGAAAAGTGTCAATTTTGCGGTCAAGAATGCGACCGCAAATCTGCTATGCGGACCGCATTCTTGCCGCAAAGCTTTCCAGAAAGTCTCCCAAAAATCGTGTTGAAAATGCGGTCGATATGCGATCGCATAGTGAATCTGCGGTGCACTTTGCGACCGCAGATCAAGAATGCGGACCGCATATTGGTCGCATTCTGTAACAGAACTTGAGTGAATTTTGAGGCCATTCTGCGGTCACTATGCGGACCGCATGTTGATTCTGCGGTCGCATAGTGCACCGCATAATTGACCCCGGCCCAGATTTTTGTAACATTTTGACCCGATCTCTTCTTTAATATAACACCTTTCACCCTCATTTTCTCATATCATCTTACCAAAATTAGAGAGAGAAGAGAGGGGTTTTAGAGAGAGAAGTTCTTTATCTTCAAGGATTGTCCCAACCACTTAATTCCAAGGGATCCTAGGGCAAGGATTCAACTTCCCCAATCTTTTCAAGGTAAAAACCCTAACTATTTTCTTTGATTTTCAGTTTTAAATTGGGTAAAGAGAGGTTTGCATATAATAGCTTTTGAAAATAGAATTTTTACACTCATGCATGATTATTGAACTTGATTTCTAGTAAAAAGAAGTGAGTAGAAGTAAGAGTCTTCAAGAACAAGGTTGGCAAGAGTAGGATATCTTGGGTAAGCATAAAGTAGGAAGTTAACGGAAGAAAACTCATCACCGGTATGTATGGCTAATTTTGATTCTTATGAAATCGCCTATATGTGTGAAGTTTGTTTGGTTCGTGTTAAATTGACAAATTGTGTGAAATTCTTGATGTTGTTGTTGGATATTCAAAGTTTGTTGTTAAGCTATGAGTGATGTAAAATGAGAGTTTAATTTGGTAAAAGAATTGTGAATAATGGCTATAATGGCATATATGGTACTTTGTGGAAAAGAAACGAAACACTTGAGGATTGGTAAGTCATTGAACAATACGGTATGAATACTCTTGATTTTTGGAATATTTGTAACTTGGTTGTGATATTGGCTTGAGAAGTAATTGTGAACATGAACCAACCTGTAAGTTGCTTATTTGAACTTGTTGAAATTGTGTGAAATACCTTATCTGCTGTTTGTACTTGTTGTGTTTTAAAACTGTACGGTGGGATCGGGTTGCACGCCGCAACATGAAGAAATAAGGTGTGGGTTGGGGTGATAAGGGTGGCCGAGGTAATAAGGGTGGTCAGGGGTAATAAGGATGGAAAGCGATCGAAATCGCTATTGAAAATTGATATAAAAATCAATAATGTGAAATTGTGAAAGGAGACAACAGGAGAGTTTGCAACCTGTGGGGCACTGAATGCCCCTTTGTTTGACTACTTGTGTTTTATGTGATTGATTGGTTATTATTAAATTGGTTGATCGTAAAAAGTGCTTTGTGTTGAGAATTATTTGAAATGAGGAAAATGTGGAAACATGGTTGGTTGGCTTAATTAATTGTTGATGTAATTCAATGGCTTGAGTTTACTTGGGACAAAGTTTGTCCATACATGCCAGTACAATTCAAGTGTACCGACGTCCCTTTTGCCGGGGACGCTACATTCGTGTTATGATTGTAGGTGGATCAGTAGCAGGCACTTCAGCTCATCGGCAGTAGTATCCTTCTCCTTCCACAGCCCGTTTTGGTAAGCCCCTTTCTTCCTTGGGGCCCTATGTGGTTCATGCCACTTTTGTTTAGATTTCATTTTGGTTTTGTAAGGTATAGCCGGAGCCTTGTTACCGGCAAGTATTGTATTCCCTTTTTTGTATCCTAGAGGCTCTGTAGACATGTAAATTGTGGGACTCCAGTATTATGTATACATTATGTTATGTCGGGCGTTGTAAAAACCGCAAACTTGTTAATGAATCACTCGTATGGTTTTATTTGTTTAATGTGAAATCATTCATGGTTAGTAAGATATTTGGTTAATGAGAAACAATCAACACAGGGGTAACGCGTGGGAATGAAAGGCACCCAGGTCCGCTTGACTGGGGCAACCCGGTCAGGCGCCGGTCATGTCCTCGATTTGGGGCGTGACAAACTTGGTATCAGAGCCTATGGTTTTTAAAGTGTCCTAGGATGTCTCGGAGCCGTGTCTAGTAGTGCCCTTCTTATAGGTGTGTTGTCGACCACATCATATAAGTAGGGGGCTACAGGGGCATTTAGGAATTTACCTATTTCTTTGTTAATCTATATCGTGCGGTAAAGTGCAATGTGGAAATATCTGTGTCTAATTTGTGCCTTGTTCCCAAATTTTCAGAATATGGCACCTAAGAAGAAGGCTAGACTCGGCCTTAGGGCCAATGCCGGCCCAAGTGCAGTTGTTAATCATGTACCCGATGTCGTGGGAGAGAATGACCCACCAGTCCCAAATTTGCCTGGCCCATCTGTTCAAAACCCAAGTGTCCCTATTCCAGCTGCGGCAGAGGATGCCACCATTCCTCTTGCCAGTGTTCCTGACTCAGATACAGTTCCCGCTTTGGGCTCTGGTATTTCTAATGAAGATCTTAGGGGAGCCATTCATATGTTAACACAGTTAGTGGCCGCCCAGGCCCAGAGATCCCATGATGCCCCTGCATCCTCCAGCGGACCAGGGAGATTCCTTTGGCTCCAGAGTCCACCAGTTCTTGCGATTGGCCCCTCCAGAATTTTCAGGCACCGATCCAGAGGCTGACCCACAGGAATTCCTTGATGAGATATACAAGACCCTCAGAGTGATGAAGGCTACAGATATAGAGGGGGTAGAGTTGGTCTCTTACAGGCTGAAGGGAGCAGCACATTCATGGTTCAAAATGTGGGAGGATTCCCGTGAGGAAGGGAGCCCTCCGGCCAGATGGGATGAGTTCGTGGATGCATTTATGGACCACTTCTTACCTGCTGAGGCAATGGCAGCCCGTGCCACCGAGTTCGAGGTTCTCAAACAGGGTAGTATGAGTGTTTGGGAGTATCACATGGAGTTCGTAAGGTTGTCCAAGTACGCTCCTCATTTAGTGTCGACCATGGAAGCCCGAGTTCGACGGTTTATTCGGGGCCTTAGCCCTTTGGTAGTGAATGAGGCCGCCACAGCAGCTTTGCACTCAGATATGAACTATGGGAGGATCGTGGGGTTTGCTCAGGCCACAGAGGCCAGGAAATTGAAGATTCGTGCAGAAAGAGAAAGTAGCAGCAGGGCCCGGTCAATGGGTCGTTCAGGGAGATCACTTCCAGGGAAGGGGTCATCAGGGCCATCCCAGTCATATGCTCGGTCCTCCGCGAGTGCACCGCCATCCGTGCACAGTCATCAGCAGGGCAGTTACTCGAGACCCGGTTCAGACAGCAGGAGGTCTCGTCAGTCTGGTCGTCCTGGGGTGAGGTCCCAGCAGCAGGGAGACCTACATGCCCCAAGTGTGGGAGATTTCATACAGAGACTTGCTACCTTGACCTTCCAGGTGTGCTTCGGGTGCGGGGTGAGAGGTCACATTCAACGAGACTGTCGTGCACCCCGTCAGGGTATAGGTAGGGGATCTGCTCAGTCATCCGGTTCTTCAGCTGCTACATCATCAGCGCGTACTCCAGCATCAGCGGGGCGTGGTGCAGCTAGGGGTGGAGCTTAGGGTAGGGGTGGACCTAGCCGTTTCTATGCATTGAGTGGCCGCCAAAATGCCGAGGCTTCTCCAGATGTTGTTACAGGTATCCTGTCTGTTCAGACTATTGATTGCTATGCCCTTATTGATCCGGGGTCCTCCTCGTCTTATGTTACTCCATTCATTGCTTCAAGTTTTGGGATAGAACCCGAACAGCTTCATGAGCCGTTCTTTGTGTCGACTCCAGTTGGTGATTCTATTACAGCCTCACGAGTCTATAGGAATTGTGTTGTTACGATGGGTGGTCGTGATACCACGACCGATCTTATTGAGCTTGGGATGGTAGATTTTGATGTAATTATGGGGATGGATTGGCTCTATTCGTGCTTTGCCAAACTTGATTGTCGAACGAGAGTTATGAGGCTCGAGTTCCCTAATGAGCCAGTTATTGAATGTAGAGGAAATGGTGTAGTGCCAAGGGGTAGGTTTATTTCCTACCTTAAGGCTTCGAAGATGATTAAGAAAGGGTGTATCTATCACTTGGTTCGGGTGACGAACACCACCTCAGAGGTTCCTACCCTCGAGTCCGTGCCAATTGTGAATGAATTTCCTGAAGTGTTTCAAGATGAGCTTCCAGGCATTCCGCCGGATAGGGAGATTGACTTTGGGATCGATGTATTGCCGGATACTCGGCCAATATCCATTCCACCATATAGAATGGCGCCAGCAGAGTTAAGGGAGTTAAAGGAGCAGCTGAGGGATTTATTAGAGAAAGGGTTCATACGACCGAGTGTGTCGCCGTGGGGTGCTCCGATTCTTTTTGTCAGAAAGAAGGTTCGGTCACTTCGAATGTGTATTGATTATCGGCAGCTCAACAAAGTCACCATCAAGAATAAATATCCTTTGCCTCGAGTGGATGATCTGTTTGACCAATTGCAAGGAGCGAAGTTCTTCTCAAAGATTGATTTACGGTCCGGATACCACCAGTTAAAAATCAGGGAGCAGGATATTCCAAAGACCGCCTTCAGAACTCGTTATGGTCACTTCGAGTTTTTGGTCATGTCTTTTGGGCAAACCAATGCCCCAGCAGCTTTCATGGACCTTATGAATCGTGTTTTCAAGCCATTCCTAGATTCCTTTGTGATTGTATTCATTGACGACATCCTCATCTACTCTCGGAGCAGGGAAGATCATGCCATTCACCTCAGAGCAGCATTGTAGATCCTTCTTCAGCACCAATTGTATGCCAAGTTCTCAAAATGTGAGTTTTGGTTGGAGTCCGTAGCCTTTCTAGGGCATGTTATTTCCAGCGAGGGAATTCAGGTGGATCCTCAAAAGATTGCGGCAGTGAAAGATTGGCCTAGACCCACGACCCCGACAGAGATTCGTAGCTTCTTGGGTTTAGCAGGGTACTATCGGAGGTTTGTAGAGGGGTTCTCAACCCTCGCTTCCCCATTGACAAAATTGACGCAGAAGGCAGTTAAGTTCCAGTGGTCCGAAGCATGTGAGAAAAGTTTCCAGGAATTGAAGTCAAGATTGACCTCGGCACCAGTATTGGCCTTGCCAGAAGGCACAGAGGGATTTGTGGTTTATTGTGATGCCTCCGGGGTTGGTTTGGGATGTGTATTGATGCAGCACGGGAAAGTCATATCTTACGCTTCCAAGCAACTCAAGAATCACGAGAAGAATTATCCGACGCATGATTTGGAGCTTGCAGCTGTTGTGTTTGCTTTGAAAATATGGCGGCACTATCTTTATGGAGTTCATGTAGATGTGTTTTCAGACCACAAGAGCCTCCAGTATTTGTTCAAGTAGAAGGAGCTAAATCTGAGACAACGGCGGTGGTTAGAATTGCCCAAGGACTATGATATGGACATATTGTATCATCCAGGGAAGGCAAATGTGGTAGCCGACGCTCTTAGTCGAAAATCCATGGGTAGTTTGGCTCATTTGGGTGTGGATCGGAGACCCCTGGCTCGAGAGGTTTACCAATTAGCCAGTTTGGGGGTTCGTATCTCGGCGTCAGACGAGGGAGATATCTTGGTGCATAATGGAGCAGAATCATCATTGGTCGCGGAAATCAAGGAAAAACAGTTCATGGATCCAGCATTGGTTCGGGTAAAGGAAGCAGTCATGAATAACAAGACCTCAGCATTTGTACTCAGCAACGAAGATGGTGTGTTGCAGTGTCAAGATAGGCTTTGTGTTCCGGATGTGGACGAGCTTCGGGAGAGGGTAATGGCAGAGGCTCATATTTCCAGGTATTCGGTACACCCAGGTTCCATGAAAATGTATCATGACCTTAAGGAGATTTATTGGTGGAACGGTATGAAAAGGGATGTAGCAAGCTTTGTAGCTAAATGTCCGAACTGTCAACAAGTGAAGGCCGAGCATCAACGACCCGGTGGATTAACTCAGCTTATAGAAATACCAAGGTGGAAATGGGAGATGATCAATATGGATTTCGTGGTAGGGTTACCTCGCACTCGGCGTAAGTTTGACTCAATATGGGTGATAGTGGATCGACTCACCAAATCAGCTCACTTCCTGCCTGTCAAGTCCACTGATACTGCGGAGCAATATGCAAGATTGTACATCAAGGAGATAGTAAGACTTCATGGCACTCCACTTTCTATTATCTCTGATCGCGGGGCTCAGTTCACAGCTAACTTTTGGAAGAAGTTTCAGCAAGGTTTGGGAACTCAGGTGAATCTCAGCACAGCTTTCCATCCGCAGACCGATGGCTAGGCCGAGCGGACCATTCAGACGCTTGAAGATATGTTACGGGCTTGTGGCTTAGATTTCAAAAGGTAATTGGGATGAACACTTGCCATTGATAGAATTTGCTTACAATAATAGCTATCATGCTAGCATTTAGATGGCCCCATTTGAGGCATTGTACTGGAGAAGATGTAGGTCGCCAATCGGGTGGTTTGAGGTAGGTGAAGCGAAATTGCTAGGGCCAGATATGGTGTACGAAGCTATGGAAAAGGTCAAGGTTATTCAGGAGAGAATGAAAACAGCACAGAGTCGTCAAAAATCCTATGCAGACGTTCGCCGAAGGGATTTGGAGTTTCAAGTCGATGATTGGGTGTTCTTGAGGGTATCTCCTATGAAGGGAGTAATGCGATTTGGAAAGAAAGGGAAATTGAGTCCTAGGTATGTCGGGCCATATCGGATCGTTCAAAGGATTGGTCAAGTTGCTTATAGGCTAGAGTTGCCTCCTGAGATGTCATCAGTGCACCCGGTATTCCATGTGTCCATGTTGAAGAAAGTGATTGGAGATCCATCCACCATCATGCCAGTCGAAGCTATAGAGGTTAATGAAGATTTGTCATATGAAGAAGTTCCAGTTGCCATTCTTGATAGGCAAGTCCGTAAGTTGAGAAATAAGGAAGTTGCCTCTGTTAAAGTATTGTGGCGAAGTCAACAAGTTGAGGAGGCCACATGGGAAGCGGAAAAAGAGATGAAGGAAAAGTACCCCCATTTGTTCTATCAAGCCTAGAAGAAATTAGGTGACCCTTCTACTCCTAGTAACTGTCATCTTGTCTAAGTTGTTTCCCTCTTAGTATTAGTAAAGTCCCCTTCATTTTGTAATGAGTTAAATGTGTTGTTACCTTGGGTCACTTGAACCTTTCTTGATAAATGAAATCCTTATAAATATTCGCGTGTTAAATAAACAACTAATAGTAAGTGTAGACTGGTAATTGTTTGTTGAGTGTACATGGTGTTAAATTGGTTTAATAAGGTAAGAATTCATTGAAGTGACTAGTCTTTGTGCAATTGTAACAATGTGATAGAATATATGCATTCGTTGAGGTAAGAAAGTGTATACCAGTTGTGGGAAATGTTGTATTTGTGTATTGTTGTTTGGTAATGTGTTTCGGGGCCCTCTGACAGGTGGATATGTCCATAATACAAAGGAAACTCCGGCGAAATTTTTCTAAAATATAAGAGTTAGTCAAAATTTTGATGGTTGCATATCATGTCTTTCAAAACCAACTCATTTATTTCAAAATCCTCATTCGAGGACGAATGATCTTAAGGGGGGAGGATGTAAGGCCCCGTAAAATATTTGTGCATAAAACCTAGTAGCTATAGTGTCATGGTCCGAATAATGTGTTAGGAATGCATAGAATTCTTCGCGGCGAGCAAGCTCGCCGCAATTCGGACCCTTGGTAGTGATTTAAGTTTCAAAAATGTAGAGAATTAATTTTTCCGAAAAGTGTCAATTTTGCGGTCAAGAATGCGACCGCAAATCTGCTATGCGGACCGCATTCTTTCCGCAAAGCTTTCCAGAAAAGCCTCCCAAAAATCATGTTGAAAATGCGGTCGATATGCGATCGCATAGTGAATCTGCGGTGCACTTTGCGACCGCAGATCAAGAATGCGGACCGCATATTGGTCGCGTTCTATAACAGAACTTGTGTCATTTTGAGGCCATTCTGCGGTCACTCTGCGAACCGCATGTTGATTCTGCGGTCGCAAAGTGCACCGCATAATTGACCCGGTCCGGATTTTTGTAACATTTTGACCCGATCTCTTCTTTAATATAACACCTTTCACCCTCATTTTCTCATATCATCTTACCAAAATTAGAGAGAGAAGAGAGGGGTTTTAGAGAGAGAAGTTCTTTATCTTCAAGGATTGTCCCAACCACTTAATTCCAAGGGATCCTAGGGCAAGGATTCAACTTCCCCAATCTTTTCAAGGTAAAAACCCTAAATATTTTCTTTGATTTTCAGTTTTAAATTGGGTAAAGAGAGGTTTGCATATAATAGCTTTTGAAAATAGAATTTTTACACTCATGCATGATTATTGAACTTGATTTCTAGTAAAAAGAAGTGAGTAGAAGTAAGAGTCTTCAAGAACAAGGTTGGCAAGAGTAGGATATCTTGGGTAAGCATAAAGTAGGAAGTTAACGGAAGAAAACTCATCACCAGGTATGTATGGCTAATTTTGTTTCTTGTGAAATTGCCTATATGTGTGAAGTTTGCTTGATTCGTGTTAAATTGACAAATTGTGTGAAATTCTTGATGTTGTTGTTGGATATTCAAAGTTTGTTGTTGAGCTATGAGTGATGTAAAATGAGAGTTTAATTTGGTAAAAGAATTGTGAATAATGGCTATAATGGCATATATGGTACTTTGTGGAAAAGAAACGAAACACTTGAGGATTGGTAAGTCATTGAACAATACGGTATGAATACTCTTAATTTTTGGAACATTTGTAACTTGGTTGTGATATTGGCTTGAGAAGTAATTGTGAACATGAACCAACCTGTAAGTTGCTTATTTGAACTTGTTGAAATTGTGTGTAGTACCTTATCTGCTGTTTGTGATTGTTGTGTTTGAAAACTGTACGGTGGGATCGGGTTGCGCGCCGCAACATGAAGAAATAAGGTGTGGGTTGGGGTGATAAGGGTGGCCGAGGTAATAAGGGTGGACAGGGGTAATAAGGATGGAAAGCGATCGAAATCGCTATTGAAAATTGATACAAAAATCAATGATGTGAAATTGTGAAAGGAGACAGCAGGAGAGTTTGCAACCTGTGGGGCACTGATTGCCCCTTTGTTTGACTACTTGTGTTTTACGTGATTGATTGGTTATTGTTAAATTGGTTGATCGTAAAAAGTGCTTTGTGTTGAGAATTGTTTGAAATGAGGAAAATGTGGAAACATGGTTGGCTGGCTTAATTAATTGTTGATGTAATTCAATGGCTTGAGTTTACTTGGGACAAAGTTTGTCCATACATGCCAGTACAATTCAAGTGTACCGACGTCCCTTTTGCCGGGGACGCTACATTCGTGTTATGATTGTAGGTGGATCAGTAGCAGGCACTTCAGCTCATCGGCAGTAGTATCCTTCTCCTTCCACTGCCCGTTTTGGTGAGCCCCTTTCTTCCTTGGGGCCCCGTGTGGTTCATGCCGCTTTTGTTTAGATTTCATTTTGGTTTTGTAAGGTATAGCCGGAGCCTTGTTACCGGCAAGTATTGTATTCCCTTTTTTGTATCCTAGAGGCTCTGTAGACATGTAAACTTTGGGACTCCAGTCTTATGTATACATTATGTTATGTCGGGCGTTGTAAAAACTGCAAACTTGTTAATGAATCACTCGTATGGTTTTATTTGTTTAATGTGAAATCATTCTTGGTTAGTAAGATATTTGGTTAATGAGAAACAATCAACACAGGGGTAACGCGTGGGAATGAAAGGCACCCAGGTCCGCTTGACTGGGGCAACCCGGTCAGGCGCCGGTCATGTTCCCCGATTTGGGGCGTGACAATAATATTCAAGTGCTGCAAAAAAAAAGAGGAAGAAAGTATGACTACCACTAATAATATGAATAAACGACTATAACAAAAAAATAAAATAAGAAGCAGTACACATACCGAACTAGAAAGCGGCTTGCCAGAATAGTTTAAAGTATGGAAAAACATCTTATCATCAATCTGTTCAACTCCAAAGTCAAAATAAGGCTCTAGCTTTTGATCAGCAGGTAAATACACTTCCCTGTTTCGCATAAAAGAAGATATGGATAAATTTAACAACAAACATTAAGAAAAATAAAAACAAAATTACATGGAAACAAATACGCACTCTCCCAATTGCATTTTTGCTTCAACAAAGTTGGAGAAGGCAGTTGTAAGCTCAAAATTAACAGACTCTGAAATATCATTTACTAATGGAAATCTTCCTTTAATGACCTTCGAGGATCCCCCAACTGCACTAACACCAGATTGCCAGTCATTCATATCCGGCGACTGTTTTACAGCTGCGGGGCGCCTTTTCCGTGTAAAAACTAGAGGAGTAGTTTCAACGTCTGTTTGTATCTGGACAATACTTCTTGATACCGACTGATCAGGTTTAGACTTATTTACAACATCAGTTGTCAGTTCATTTTCTGGTTGATTTACATCACACTTCACTCCTTGTGTAATGGCAGCAATTTGATCAAGTTGAGAATCAGTATAGTCAAAATCAGAATCCAAGTAAAGATCAATCCCGTGTTGAGATGGAGCTTAAATTAGAAAAATGCAAGTGAATAAATAAATATACAAAGTTAAGAAATTTAGAAGAAAAAAAATGAAAAGTTATATATAGAAGACATTACCAGAAGACAAATTCACATTACTGCCACCAACATCCACTTGACCAGCACCATCAACACGACATACTGAAATCATAAAAGCATTATCAACATAACTAATTAAATAAAAAATAAAAAACTATCAAGAAACTATCAGTTACATACTAACTACAGAATTAATAATATCAACATCGTACCTTGTGGAGCAGTATTACACTCAATAACAACATCTGCTCGTGTTTGTACAGGTATTTCTGATGGCAGTGGAGCAGAACCTGTCTTTTTGACATCATGAGATGATTGCTTATATGTTGCTTGTTGTGTAATGGCGGTGATTTGATCAATTGCAGATGCTGACAGATCAAAGATAGAATCAAAGCCAAAATCATGTTCATTTACGAAGCGGGCTGAAAAAAGATTTTTTTTTAAAAAGGTTAGTCAATTCACAAATACATAAAGTTAAATAAATAAATAAAGAACAAAAAAAATGACATGTACAACAATTTACCAGAAGGCAAATCCTCATTAACTACGCCATAACTTGTTGTGGCGTTTTTCACATTGACAGCAGTAGCACATCCATCTTGATCAACCCCAGCAAAACAAGATACTAAACATATAATAAAAGTACAATCAAGAGTACTATTTAGAAAAAAACAACAGAAAAAAAAAATCAAACAAATTTGTGATTTACATACTAGAAGGTTCTTTGGGCGTGCTATCTCCAATAATTACAGCATCATTCCCAACGTGGTCACTTTCAAACTTGTCATAATCATTATACTTCTCACGAAAATCAGGATCATTATACTGTTGCTTATGCTGAAAATGAGAAACTGACATTTTTAGTATTATGTATATTACAAGAATAATATGTGCGCTAAGAGTGAAGAGTGGAATAGTATCGTATAAGCATATAGTGTATATTTGAACATAATACTATAGAATTATATTATATAAGAGATGAATACCGCTGAATTTCCATCTGGTTTCGTTGACTTCATTGACTCCTTACCAATAGCTGCAAGCACCTCCTCAAACTTGTTTTATACAAAAAGCTTCAAAGCTTTTAACTCCTTCATTACCTCAGCATTGGTAGGTTGAGAATCACATCCAGTACTTTCAGGCATACTTTGTGTCTTTGGTAGTTGAGTGCCAAAAACATGAAAGCTATCGGGCTGGCTGGGCTGGCTGTCAGTGCACTCAACTTCAATGTCAAAGCTTAGACCACGCACATCAAATTGTTTCTTCTCATCATCAGTTGGGGTGATGTTCTTTAGCTGCAATTATTAAGCACGCTAGTTAGAAATAGAAATGATAATAAATATGAAAGAAAAAATATATATATTACCATACCATACCAATATAGTACACATGTATACCAACAGAGTATACTAGTGAACTGGGATATAGTATAATTAATACCAATATAGTATACATATATACCAACAGAGTATATCACTAAACTGGGATATTGATACAACTGTAACAAAACTAATGTACCAAATAATTAAAAGAGGCAATAAAACTATGAGAAAATTACCTGCTCGCGTTGCAAGCTACACATTCGCAAAACAACTCGCTCATTCGGGATTTGACCCTTGACTGCCCAATTAAAAATTCTTGGAAGTTTGTTTCCAACATGATCAGCAAAGTGACCATCCAAACTTGGGCAGCATTCATACAACCAAGTCTGCAAAGCCAACGGAAAGCCACCAAGTCTATAAAAAGAAGGCTTATCTTGAAACTTGTTGGAACATGAGTCAATTGTAGCTCTATAAACATCTAAACCCCACGGATAATTATTAAAATCACCAGAATCAACCAAGTCAATGTAAGAGCGTGAAATCGCCTTTGTTTTCAGTTGAGAAAATAAGAAGCTGTTGACAAAATAGAGAACTGCAATCTTCAACGCATCATCATCCATTTCCCATTTCTTCTTCTTAAAACAGTCTGCTAGTTGGACAAATGTAATGGAGGCAGTCCCAAAATATTTTGAAATCAACATATTCTCCGATATGCTTTCTATACTTGTATCACCCTTACATTTCAACCCCGTAACAACTGCAAATTCACCCAAGCCAAACCTCTACCTAGAGTCATTAACTACAAACCGCATCTCGTTTTTCACCTCCTGATGAACTTCTCTCATAAGCAAATGGTGCAGAACACGAATCTGAACAATCACTGATGGCATATCCAAAAAATATCCAAAGCATGTTCGCTTAAACATTCGAAGTTGCCTCTTTGATAAATTCGATTTCAATTGATCAATAACATGGCAGTTGGTATCCCAATCAACCTTTGGTTTATAATCCAAGTCAATAGGCACAAGGAAATCCCAACACAGGAAAAAATGTTCATATAAAATAATTTCAGAAATATAATTCACTTAAAATGAAACTAAACAAACTAAAAATATCACAACTACCATATGATACCAATACGGCATATAATTAAACCAGCAGGGTATACAATTATATAGATATACTAGCAGGGTAAATTGTTGCACGGGGTTGTTCTAACAACTGTCTATAACTATAAAAACTATTACATAACACACATACACTATGTCTATAGGCACAAAACTTATATGGGAAACATAATGTGTTCCATTGCCACTGCAACAAAATACCAGTTACACAACAATCAGATAACCAAAAAATATGAAAAATAAAAGCAGCACTACATAATATACTATACGTTAAAAATCGGAAAAAACATAATTGTAAGATAACTACCTTTTTTGGCGCTACACCAATTTTCCTCTTCTTTAACTGAGAATCAGCGCTACAATCCACATCTACGGATTGAGTCTCAGTTTCAGGCACGGATTCATGTCGGCTTCCCCCTAACTCAGAATCCTCAATAACTTTTCCTTTTCCCTTATCAGTCACAGAAACACCTCATATTACTGGTTCAGAATTTGTGTTCGGTACTGATAGGTAAGGAGTTTCATCGACTGACCCATTTTCATTTGTGTTACGATTAAGTGGAGACTGAGAACCAGAAAACAATGAAAAGCTAGGTCCAGATATGGCAGAGACAACAGATTCACCAGCTAATTCTTTTGAAGAATGATAATGTCCAGAACGCCACCATCTACGTGCACAACTCTTCCGACCCATAGAGAAAACAACAACCCATATACATCCATTCACAAAAGTAAAAAGGAAAACATAAAAAACCCTTGATTTTGAAAACCCATATACATTGATTTTGAAATGTACTTCTGCCAAAATTAACCCAAAATTAGTTAATAGACGAAGATATTGAAAGGAATGGGAAAGAAAAAATTACAATTCGAAGAGATTGAACGGAATGTACTTCTGCGTTCTCAGGCTCTGCAGTTATGGAAAGTTTACTAATAGAGATGGAAAGTTATGGAAAGCGTGAGTTGTAATGAGAGAGATGCGTATATCGTGGGAGAGTGGGCTGGATAATTAGTTTGGGCCGCGTGAAATTAGAGACGGGTAATTAGTTTGGGCCGGCTGGGCAAAAAGCATAAATAGTTTGGGAATGGGTAATAAAGGGTAAATACTTTGGCCCTAATAGGTATAAACTATAATTTTCTCAAAAAAAAAGGAAACGAAATAGATTAGGCTTCCAATCTCAAAGCCCAAGTTTCTATCATGTTTAGGATTATGATTCAGATTTAGTTTGACTTTTAAATTGGTTTTGATTTCTTTATACCCTAGTTCATCGGTAATCCCTTTTATTAATTATAGATTTAGTTACTTAAAAAAAATTTTAATATTCGTAGCAAGCCTTTAGGGCAGTTTAAAAATATGATTGTGGTTGTGTATACGTTCTTGTAACATAACCATAATCCTAAAACTAATTTGAAGTATGCGTTCGCGCAGCTTCGATCAAACTTTTTTTTTAATAGTAAAATAGGTTACCATCTTTTATTTTAGTTCACATATGGCCTTCCTTGTAATTGCATGTCCTAGATATAAAAAATGGCTAATATTTCGTAGAATATCCTTCAGGACCGTTTAAAATACCAAGTGTAGTTGCGTATAAGTCTGTGTAACACAACTACATTACAAAAAAAAATGGAGTATGCGTTCGCGCAACTTCGTCCCAAACTCTTCTTAATATTAATTAAGCATTATTAATTGTGGACAAGTTCGCGTGAGATGATTTTTGACGCACCAAACAGGTGGGTATACATACGTGTAACCCGCTTCCAAATAATTTTCTAATTAAAAGTGGTGAAAGAAACAAATAAACATAGGTTTAAAAATCAGTAATAATGGGCCAAGTAGGATCAAAGCGACCGTGCTCGAACCACGGAACTCGGGAATGCCTAACACCTTCTCCCGGGTTAACAGAATTCCTTACCCGAATTTTTGATTCGCAGACTATAATAATAGAGTCATTCTTTTCTTCGATTCGAGATTAAAAATGGTGACTTGGGACACCAAAAATCTTTCAAGTGGAGACTATGAATCTTTAAGTAAAATATCATTTCGATTGTCCTTTAATTAGAAAAATACCCTTTACACACTCTTTCAGGGGTACGATAGCATAAAAATGAGGTGTGACAGTGTCTATGCTCCGGATGTATGTTGGGGACTTCAGTATAGTACAACTGGATGATGATTTGACTTACGATGTGGAGCCGGTGGCTATTTTAGGTCGACAGGTTTGAAAGTTGAGGTCCAAGGAAATTGCTTCAGTAAAGGTGTAGTGGAGAGGTTAGCCCGTGGAGTAGGCTACTTGGGAGACTGAGCAGGATATGCGGAGTAGATATCCTCACTTGTTTGAGACTCCAGGTATGTTTCTTGACCCGCTCGAGCGTTTATTTTAGTTAGGGAGGATGTGATGACCAGGCCCGTCGTCATGTTAGCTACTGCCCTATTTCCTCCTTATTGTGTTACTTCATGTCTCAATATAAGTATTAGAGTTTATCGGGTGTAATTGGATTGATTTTGGGTGAAAATAAGGCGCATAGCCTCTCAGAAGGAAGGATGTTATAATAAGGTCAACCGAAAGTTGACTATGTGGTTGGAGTGATCGGATGTGAGTTTTGGTGGTTCGTTAGCTTTGGGGGATGATTTGGGACTTAGGAGTGCGACCGGAAATGAATCTGGAGGTCCGATATAGAATTACGCTTGAATTGGTGAAGTTTGAATTTTGGCGAATTTCGATTGATAGGTGAGATTTTGATCCGAGGGTTAGAATGGAATTTTGAGAGTTGTAGAAGCTTTGTTAGGTGATTTTGGATATGTCTACAAATTTTCAGGTCATTCGGACGTTTTTTGGTCGGGTTTCTGATTGAATGCATCATTCGGATATTTTGATGAAAACTAGGCTTGAATCTGATGTAATTTTTTGGTTTTAGCATGGTTTGACGTGTTTTGAGGGTTGGAACTAGTTTGTATAAGGTTGTTAGATGTGTTGGTGCTTTTGGTTGAGGTCCCGGGAGCCTCAGGGTGATTTCAGAAGGTTAAACGGGAGTTTTGAAGTTTGTATCAGTTTTGTCCTTAAAGCTTCTGGTATTTCTATATCTGCGAAAATAGGACCGCATGAGCGGTTCCACAGATGCGGCTCTTCGATCGCAAAAACGGTCCTGGTGGAGGGGCTGGTCTATCCGCAAAAATGGAAGAATTTCACAGGAGCGGACACTGCATAAGCGGTATTTAACCGTAGAAGCAGTCTTGGGTTCTTTAGTTGAGACCGCATAAGCAGTCAGGGTAACTACAAAAGCGGCTTCCGCGAAAGCGGTTTAAGACTACAGAAGCGGTCGTGTGAGTTAAGTGAAGTCACAGAAGCGGACTTAAGGCCGCAAAAGTGGTCCCGCAAAAGCAGTAGCGGGACCGCAAATGCAAAAATCTAAGAAGGGCTAAGTGAATCAGTGTATTCAAATTTCAGAAGTGAGAAAACATTTTGGGCTAAGAACTTAGGCGAGTTTTGGGCGATTTTGAAGAGGCTTTGAAAGAGAATCATCAGGTATGGATATTTTGACTTGGATTATGTTATTATAGTGTAAAACATGAACTAATCACTGAAAATTGAAGGAATCAAAGGGTAAAAATAGAGGTTATGGCTTGAAGCCTAAAAGAGTCTAAAGTGATGATTTGAGGGGTCAATTGGACTTTGATTCTTGTGTATTTTATAAGTATGGACTCGTGGTGAGACGAGGTTTCCGGAAATGTGAATTTTGTAATTTTTTTAGAAGTGGGCCCGGGGCTCGGATTTTCCCAACTTTGTGGTTTTTATTGTTTTTCGAGTCTTTTCGATTCAGTTATAGTTTATTGGCCTATTGTGACGTATCCCTTATGGTTTTGATAAGATTCTATGCTTGAGGAGGTAGATACGAGAGGGAAAGGGTTGGCGAGCTAGATTATCGGCCGGATAGAAGTGAGTGATACTTGTGAATCATGTTCTGAGTGTATAAAACTCGGGTGTTTTGCACATCTTAGTGTTGTATTGTGACGACCCAAAGGGTCATCACCTGCTTTCCTCATGTGATCTACACTTCCGAAGCCTTAAAAACCTCATTCTATGTTACCTTGATTTACATGCACGATCCGGGCATGTAGCCGGAAAGATTTTGTGATAGAATATATGTATTCTACGAGAAATTTGAAGAAAAATGATATTAATATTGATATAGTTGACTTAGGTCAATATTTTTCATAAACGGCCCCGGACCCGAGATCGGACGGTCCCGGAAGGTCCGTAGGAAAATATGGGACTCAAACATGTGTTCGGAGTCGAATTTTGAGGCCTAGAGCCTAAGTTATGGATTTTTCTGTGAAATTGTTTTTGCTGTTATTATTAAAGAAAAACGAATTAAATGACCATGGTATCGGGCTCGTATTTTGGTTCCGACGCCCGGTACAAGTCCTAAATATTATATGTGTGCTTTCTGCAAAGTTTGGTGACATTTGGATGTCGTTTGATATGTTTTGGACCTTGAGTTCCAAGTTTGAATGTTTTGAAAACCAAAAGTATGAAAATCATGAACTTAAGGCTTGATTTGATGAAAACAATATTATATTGGCGATGTAATCGCACGAACAAGTTTGTAATGTGTTTTTTATGTTGTGTACATGTTTGATTCGGAGCTCGGGGGGCTCGGGTAAAGATTTGATAGGCCGTTGGAGCAATTTCTGAAAAATAACACAGCTGGTTTTTCACCCAGCTCGTGTCTTCGCAAATGCGTAGAATTTATCGCAAATGCGAAGGAGGCAGGCCAGGCCAGTGTTCGCAAATGCGATGAATGCCCAGAAGTCCTTGGGTTCGCAAATGCGAATAAAACCTCGCAAATGCGAGGCCTTCACTCATCTCACTTGGGTTCGCAAATGTGAACCCATTGTCGCAAATGCGAAGCCCCACGATGCCAGCCAAGTTCGCAATTGCGTACACTTTCTCGCAATTGCGAGAGCAGCAGACCCCCGACCTGTAGTGTTCGCAATTGCGATATCCGCAGCTGTGCAATTTTATACTTAAACGAATTTTTCAGTTCATTCTTCACTTTTTCAAAAACCCACACACTACTTATGAGCTCTCAAGGCCAAATTCACTCCAAAGCAATTGTAAGTCACTTTTTACTTAATTCTTTCAATTCCTAACAACATTAAACATGTTTTTCAATAGAAATCAAAGGTTTTCATGGTAGAAATTCATGCTTTTGGGTAGAACCTAGGGTTTTCATGAATTGAGCAATTGGACCTCGAATTGAGGTCCGATTTTGAAACAAATCATATATTTGAACTCGTGGGGGAATGGGTAACCGGATTTTGGTCCGAACCCCGAGTTCCGACCATGTGGGCTAGGGGCATTTTGGGAAATTTTGGGGTAAACTTTGAGAAAACCATTTTTAAGCATTCAAACCAAGTTAACTAGTATATATTAATATAATGGAATCAATTGTGGTTAGATTCGAGTAAGTTGAAGGCGGAAATTCGGGGAAAAAGCTATAATTGAAGAGTAATTTGGACTTCAAGGCTAGAGGTAAGTGTTTGTTCTATCATAGCTTGAGGGAATAGGATTATGTGCTTTGTGCTATGTGATCGAGTGCGGTGTATGGGCTGTGGTGACGAGCATCCATACGTTGGCGTCTTGCATGACCGTGAGTCGTTGTTAATACTTGTTGTGAGACATATTTAAAGATAAATTGTTGAACCCTTGCCGGGACTTGTTGTGAAGTGAGATATTGATTGCCTTTGCCGGGATTTTGTTGTGATGATTATTGTGTCCCTTGCCGGGACGGTTCATGATTTATTGTTTTCATTCTTTGCCCTTAACTGTGATTGTTAATTGGGTGAGGAAGAGTGATAATGCACGAAGGGTGATGCCGTGCCATGATTTATTGATTATGCACTAAGGTTAATGCCGTGCCTTGATTTATTGATTTTGTATGAAGGTTAATGACGTGCCATGTTATTGATTATGCACGAAGGATCATGCCGTGCCTTGTTATTGAACCATGTATGAAGGATCATGCTGTACCATGGATGTAAGGATGAGAGTAAAAGCACGAAGGGTGATGCCGTGCACTTTATTTGCTTATTTGGTGAGGATGAGAGTAAAAGCACGAAGGGTGATGCCGTGCAACTATTTGCTATTCCTTGACTTGATATTACCTATTTTCCATTATACTTTGTTTTCCTTGTTGACTTAATAACTGTTGTTAATTGTTGAGTTCTTCTGTGATATTCCTTGTTGAGTTGTTACTTGATTATTTCTCGTTATCTTGTGTTGTATATATATATATACATATATATATAGAACTGCACAGGTTTATGTGGGTGTCTAGTCCTAGGCTTGTCACTATTTCGCCGGGATAGGCCAGGCACTTACCAGCACATGGGGTCGGATTGTGCTCATACTGCACTTCTGTGCATTTTTTCACAGATCCAGGTTTCGATCAGGAGCAGCAGCAGTAGATCTTTTGCATGGGAGTTGAGCATATTGAGACCGAGGTAGCTTGTAGACATCCGCAGGCCCGGCGTCTCTTCTTTTTACTTATGTTATTAGTTGTAGTCTCAATGTTCCGAGACAAACAGATTATGTTATATTTCTTTCAGACCTTTATGTGTAGTATTCAGTAGTAGTTCGTGAGTT